>JAJEJH010000340.1:264600-361136 GCA_026122585.1 Anacardium occidentale | reverse complement strand
GGATAGACCTTTGCATCTGCGCATACATATGCAAACAGATTCATTCGCGTATGGACCTATGCATATGTGCATACATATGCATACAGATTCATATATATATAAGCCTATAGATATGTGCATATATATGCATACAAATGCGTACGCAAATAGACCGATGCATATGCGCATACAAATGCATACATATATACACACATATACTTACTTATAAACCTATGCACACATATTCATACAAATATAGGAATATACATAGACATATACATACGCATATACATATGCATACACATATGTATACATATGCATGCATGTATAGGCATATACATAAGCATATAGATATGCACAAATATGAATACACATCTAGGTATACATACACACACATAGACATATGCATATATATGCATACATATATAGGCATGTACATATGCGTATACATATGCATACACATACAAACATATATATACGCATATACATATGCATACATACGCATGAACATTCATACGCATATACTTATGCATACACATATAGACATATACATACACATATCCACATGCATACATATGCATACACATATAGGCATATACATACGCATATACATATAGGCATATACATACGCATATACATAGACACACATAAGCATACATATGCATACACATGTAGGTATATACATACGTATGGATATGCATACACATGTAGGTATATACATACGTATGGATATGCATACACATATAGGCATATACATACGCATATACAAATGCATAAACATATAGGCATATACATACACATACATATGCATATACAAATAGGTATATACATATAGACATGTGCATACGCATACATACACACACATATGCATACGTAGGAATACACATGTAGGTA
Organism: Anacardium occidentale; assembly: GCA_026122585.1. Lineage (NCBI taxonomy): Eukaryota > Viridiplantae > Streptophyta > Magnoliopsida > Sapindales > Anacardiaceae > Anacardium > Anacardium occidentale. The sequence goes on along the minus strand of JAJEJH010000340.1, from coordinate 360,263 downwards.
TATACACACGCATATACATATGCATACACATATAGGCATACATATACACATATACATATGCATACACATATGGGCATATACACACGCAAATACATATGCATACACATATAGGCATATACATACGCATATCCATATGTATTCATATGCATTCACATATAGGCATATACATACAGATATACATGGACATATATGCATACGTAGGCATAGACATGTACGTATATACATATATGCATGCATATGCATACACATATAGGCATATACATACGCATATACATATGCACAAACATATAGGCATATGCATATGCATATACATACGCATACATATGCATATACAAATAGGCATATACATGCGCATATACATATGCATACACGTATAGACATATGCATACGTATATACATTCACATAGATATGCATACATAGGCATACACACGTAGGTATATACACACGCATATACATATGCATACACATATAGGCATACAGATATGCATATACATATGCATACACATATAGGCATATACATACGTAAATACATATGCATACACAAATAGGCATATACGTACACAAAAACATGTGCATAATCATATAGACATATACATACGCATATACGTGTGCATATACACATATAGGCATATACATACGCATATACATATACATGCATAGGCATACAGATTCGTACGCATGCAGACTTGTGCATATGTGTATACATATGCATACCGATGCATACGCATATAAACCTATGCATATGCTCTTACATATGCAGACAGATCTACACATGTAGGCATACACATACGCATATACCTATGCATACATATAAGTCCGCATGTAGGCAAATACATGCGCAAACATATGCATACACATAGACATACGCATATACATATATGCATACCCATATAGGCATATATATAAATATATGCATATAAATATGCGTATATATACATACACATATAGGCATATAAATGCGCATATACGTATGTATACACATGTAGGCATATACATACACATACATATGCATGCACAAACATACACATATAGGCATATATGAATACAGATGTGTACGCTTATAGACCAATGCATATACGTACAGATGCGTGCGCATGTAGATGTATGCATATGCGCATACATATGCATACTACGGTACACATATAGACCTATGCATATGCACATAGATAGGTACGCGTATAGGCCTATGCATATGTGTATACTTATGCATACAAACGCGTATGCGGATAGACCATTGCATATTCGCATACATATGCAAACAGATTCGTACGCGTGTGGGTCTATGCATATGCACATACATATGCATACAGATTCGTACATATATAAGCCTATGCATATGCGCATACATATGCATACAAATGTGTATGCAAATAGACCTATGCATATGCGCATACATATGCATACATATATACACATATAGGCATATACATACTTATAAACCTATGCATACATATTCATACATATGTAGGAATATACATATGCATACACAAATGCATACATAGGCATACATATGTGTATGCATATGCATGCGTATGTATATACCTACACGTGTATGCCTATGTATGCATATGTGTGTCTACGTATATGTGTATGTATATGCCTATATGTGTATGCATATGAATGCATATGGATATGCTCATGTATATGCCTATACGTGTATGCATATGTATATGCGTATGTATTTGCCTATATGTGTATGCATATTTATGCATATGTATGCGCCTATATGTGTATGCATATGTATGTGCGTATGTATATGTCTATATGTGTATACATATGCATCTATGTATATCTACACGTGTATGCCTATGTATGCATATGTGTGTCTACGTGTATGTGTTTGTATATGCCTATATGTGTATGCATATGAATGCATATGGATATGCGTATGAATATGCCAATATGTGTATGCATATGTATATGCATATGTATCTGCCTATTTGTGTATGCATATGTATATGCCTACATGTGTATGCAGATATATGCGTATGAATATGCATATATGCCTATGAATATATATGCATAGGTATATGCGTATATGTGTATGCCTATATGTGTATATATGTAGGAGCATATGCATAGGTTTATATGCGTACGCATTGGTATGCATATGTATGCACATATGTACAAGTCTATATACGTACAAATCTATATGCTTATGCATGCATATGTATGTGAGTATGTATATGCCTATATGTGTATGCATGTGTATATGCGTATGTATATACCTATATGATTATGCATATGTTTTTGTGTACGTATATGCCTATATGTGTATGCATATGTATATCTGTATCTGTATGTCTATATGTGTATGCATATGTATATGCGTATGTATCTGCCTATATGTGTATGCATATTTGTGTATATGTATATGCCTATATGTGTATGCATATGTATATGCCTGTATGTGTATGCATATATATGCATATGTATATGCGTATGAATATGCCTATATGCGTATGAATATATATGCATAGGTATATGCTTATGTATATGCCTATATGTGTATATATGTATGCATATGTAGGAGCATATGCGTAGGTTTATATGCGTACGCATCGATATACATATGTATGCAAATATGCATAAGTCTATATACGCACGAATCTGTATGCTTTTGCATGCATATGTATATGCCTATATGTGTATGCATGTGTATATGCATATGTATATGCCTATATGATTATGCACATGTTTTGGTGTAGATATATACCTATATGTGTATGAATATGTATTTGCGTGTGTATATGCCTATATGTGTATGCATATGTATATGCGTGTGTATATACCTACATGTGTATTCCTATGTATGCAAATGTGTGTGTGTATATGCCTATGCATTTGTCTATACATGTATGCATATATATATGCCTATTTGTATATGGATATGTATGCGTATGTGTAAGCGTATGTATACATACGCGTATAGGCCTATGCATATGCACATACATATGCAAACAGATTCATACGCGTCTGGGCCTATGCATAGCTGTATACCCCTGCATACAGATTCGTATGCAGATAGGCCTATGCATATGCGCATACATATGTATACAGATTTGTACGCGTTTAGGCCTATGCATACAGATTCGTACGCGTATTGGCCTATGCATATGCGCATACATATACACACAGATTTATACGCGTATAAGCCTATGCAAGTGCACATACTACATATAGATTCGTACGCGAATAGGCCTATGCATATGTGCATACATACGCACCCAGATTCGTACGCCTATAGGCCTATGCAAGTGCGCAAACATATGCATACAGGTTTGTATGTGTATAGGCCAATGCATATGCGTATCCATATGCATACAGATTCGTACATGTATAAGCCTAAGCATATGCGCACACATACGCATACAGATTCGTACGCGTTTGGGCCTATGCATACCCGTACACCCATGCGTATTCGTACGCATATAGGCCTATGCATATGCACATACATATGCATATAGATTTGTACGCGTATAGGCCTATGCATATGCGTATACATATGCATACAGATTCATACGCGTATAGGCCTATACAAATGCGCATGCATATACATACAGATTCGTACGCGTATAGGCCTATGCATATGCGCATACATATGCACACAGATTCGTTTGCCTTTAGGCCTGTACAAATGCGTAAACATATGCATACAGGCTCGTACGCATATAGGCCTATGCAGATACGCATACATATGCATATAGATTCGTACGCGTATAGGCCGATGCATATGATCTTATATATGCAAAAAGATTCGTACGCGTATGGGCCGATACATACACTCATACATATGCAAACAGATCTGCACGCGTATAGGCTTATGCATATGCGTATACATATGCACACAGATTCATACACCTATAGGCTTATACAAGTGCGTAAACATATGCAGACAGATTCGTACACGTATAAGCCTATGCAAGTGCATATACATATGCATACAAATTTGTACGCGTATAGGCCTATGCATATGCGAATACATATGCACACAGATTCGTACGCCTATAGGCCTGTGCAAGTGCGCAAACATATGCATACAGGTTCGTATGCGTATACATATGCATACAGATTCATACGCGTATAGGCCTATGCATATGCGCACACATACGCAAGCAAATTTGCATGCGTCTTGGCCTAAGCATACCCGTATACTCATGCATACAGATTCGTATGCGTCTGGGCCTATGCATACCCGTACACCCATGCATACAAATTCGTACGCATATAGGCCTATGCATATGCACATACATATGCATACAGATTTGTACGTGTATAGGCCTATGCATATGCGTATACATATGCATACAGATTCGTACGCGTATAGGCCTATGCAAATGCGCATACATATACATACAGATTCGTACGCGTATAGGCCTATGCATATACGCATACATAAGCAAACAGATTTGTACGCGTATAGGCCTATGCATATGCACATACATATGCACACAGATTCGTATGCCTCTAGGCCTGTACAAATGCGTAAACATATACATATAGGCTCGTACGCATATAGGCCTATACAGATACGCATACATATGCATACAGATTCGTACGTGTATAGGCCTATGCATATGCGCATATATATGCAAACAGATCCGCACGCGTATAGGCCTATGCATATGCGTATACATATGCACACAGATTCATACACCTATAGGCCTGTACAAGTGTGTAAACATATGCAAGCAGATTCGTACGCGTATGTATATGCCTATGTGTAAGCATATGCATTTGCATATGTATATGTCTATGCATATGCATATGTATATGCGTATCTGTATGCCTATATGTGTATGCATATGTATATGTGTGTGTATATACCTATATGTGCATGCCTATGTATGCATATGTGTGTGAATGTATATGCATATGCATGTTTATACGTGTATGCATATGCGCATGCATATGCCTATTTGTATATGCATATGTATGCGCATGAATACGAGTATGAATATGCCTATATCTTTATGCATATGTATATGCGTATGTATATGCCCATATGCATATGCATGCGTATGTATATACCTACATGTGTATGCCTATGTATGCATATGTGTGTCTATGTATATGTGTATGTATATGCCTATATGTGTATCCATATGAATGCATATGGATATGCGTATGTATATGTCTATATGTGTATGCATATGTATATGCGTATGTATTTGCCTATATGTGTATGCATATTTATGCATATGTATGTGTCTATATGTGTATGCATATGTATGCATATGTATATGCGTATTCATATGCCTATATGTGTATGCATATGCATGCGTATGTAGATACCTACATGTGTATGCGTATTTATGCATATGTGTGTCTATGTATATATGTATGTATATGCCTATATGTGTATGCATATGAATGCATATGTATATGTGTATGTATTTGCCTATATGTGTATGCATATGCATGCGTATGTATATAATACCTACATTTGTATGCATATATATGTATATGTGTGTCTATGTATATGCGTATGTATATGCCTATATGTGTATGCATGTGGATATGCGTAAGTATATGCCTATACATGTATGCATATGTATATGCCTATATGTGTATGCATATGTATGCATGTGGATATGCGTAAGTATATGCCTATACATGTATGCGTATGTATATGCTTATATGTATATTTGTATGAATATATATGCATATGTATATGCGTATGTACATGCCTATATGAGTATGCATATGTATATGCGTATGTACATGCCTATATGAGTATGCATATGTATATGCGTATGTACATGCCTATATGAGTATGCATATGTATATGCCTATATGTGTATGCATACATAGCAATAGCGTATATATATACCACCCATTATATGTATACATAAATTACATCACCTATATATTATACATATATTGCATATATATATATATACGTAAATACCTATATATGTATGCATTATGCCTGCAAGTCCTATATATGTATGCATATATATATGCATAATATTATGAATATATATACATATATATATATATATATATATATATATATATATATATATACACGTATGTGTATACCAATATTTGTTTGTTTATGTGTGCGTAAGTATATGCGTATGTATATGTCTATATGTGTATACATATATATGCATATGTATATGCCTATATGTGTATGAATATGTATGCATAGGTATATGCGTATGTATATGTCTATATGTGTTTATATGTATGCATATGTATGCGTATATGCATAGGTCTATATGCGTACACATCAGAATGCATATCTATGTGCATATGCATAAGTTTATATGCATATGCATTTGTATGCATATATATGCGCATAAGTGTAAGTCTATACGCATATACACAAGTCTATATGCGTACGCATTTGTATGCATATGAATACGCATAAGCATAAGTCTATTTGCATATGCATCAGTAATGCTAAAGCATGATGTTTGTGAAGATGGTTAAGGGTTTTAAGTTCGTGGGCCAATTCTTGTCTTAGAGTTTGCTTAGATATCTTGTAATTAACATTTGGGTGAAGTACAGTTTATTGTCTATAGAGATTACATGGAAAATAAAAGGAGAATATTGATGCAACGATATGAATTAGGAAAATTATTAGACCAAGGAACCTTTGCCAAGGTTCACCATACGAGAAATCTTAAAGCTGGCATGAGTGTGGCCATTATAATAGACGAAGAGAAAGTCTTGAAGGTTGGGATGATTAATCAGATTAAGCAAGAAATATCTGTGATAAGACTGGTTAAGCACCCTAATGTGGTGGAGCTTTATAAAGTCATGGCTAGCAAAACCAAGATTTACTTTGTAATGGAATATGTTAAAGGTGGTGAGCTTTTCAGCAAGGTAGCCAAAGGAAAACTTGAGGAGGATGTTGCGAGGAAATATTTTCAACAGCTGATTAGTGTTGTCGATTACTGTCACAGTAGAGGTGTCTGTTATATAGATCTAAAGCCTGAAAACTTTTTGGTGGATGAGCAGGGCAATCTTAAGGTCTCAGATTTTGACTGAGTGCACTTGCTGAATCTAAGCATCAAGATGGGCTCCTATACACAACCTGCGGGACCCCTGCTTATGTTGCCCCAGAAGTGATTAATAGAAAAGGATATGATGGGTCTAAAGCCGATATATGGTCATGTGTAGGGTTGGATACGAATCAAATATATTTGGACTCCTTTTCGAGTTCACTTTGTTCGCCCACGAAACAAGTTGAGAATACTACGAACCGAACACGAATACGAGCTTACATGATGGTGTTCGGTTAAAACGAATATAAATTTGAACTCGATGAGACGAATTATTCGTTCAATTCTAGAAACCAGAATTTCTTCCATCTTATCCCTCGAAAATCCAGTGTTGACAACGAGGCGCACCTGTTCGGCTGGTCTTGTCAGTTTCCCTTATCGTCTCTGTTCCCTCTCGGTCATAATCTAGTTGCAGCCATCTACTCTGTTCGTTTGTAGCAACGATACCGAGCTTCACGAACAATCCCGTTCATACATGGCTCGTACGAACACGAAGCTCGAACTCTTCAACACAGTTGTTCGTCGAACACGAGCCAAACACGGATATGCTAGGAGACCCAAATGAAGCAAACCCGAACAGCCTCGTGTTTGCGTTCGGTTCACTTCGATCTAGCCCTAGTCATGTGGAGTTGTCTTGTATGTTCTACTAGCTGGCTCTCTCCCGTTTCATGATTCAAATCTGATGTAGTTGTATAGGAAGATTGGCAAGGCCGAGTTTAAATTCCCTACCTGGTTTTCCCAAGAAGTACGCCAACTATTGTCAAAAATCTTGGATCCAAACCTAAGTACAAGGATATCCACGGCCAACATAATGGAAACCTATTGTTTATGAAACCGAAGGGAAAGAACTGACCCCTCTTGATGCCGATGCAGTTTTTTCTCTGGATGAAAACACCAGTACTACATCAGAGTCGAAGACTGAATTGGCAAAACCTTGCAACTTGAATGCTTTCGATATCATATCCCTTTCTGCAAGCTTTGACTTGTCTGGTTTATTTGAGAGAGAGCAAAGAAATGAAATGAGATAACCAGTCTCAACCATCATCTCTAATTTGGAAGACATTGCTAAACGACATTGCTAAACGTGTTAGGCTGAAAGTGAAAAAGATAGATGGAGCTTTGCTGAAAATGGAAGGGTCAAAGGCAGGTAGGAAAGGAGTGTTAGGCATTGATGCAGAAATCTTTGAAATCAATCCCCATTTCCATTTGGTAGAGTTTAAAAAGAGCACTGGAGATACACTTGAGTATCAGAACATCATGCAACAAGACATAAGACCAGCTCTCAAGGACATTATTTGGACTTGGCACAGAGAGCAGCAACAGAAACAAGAAGAAGAACAAGAAGCACAACTGCTAGAGCAGCAACACGTACAGCCTTCTCAAACCCCCCCATTGCAACAGGTTATCCCAGCTCCAGATTTATGATAATTGTATTTAACTTCTATTGTCTTATATTTGCGCTTTCTAGAAATCCTATTAAAACTAATACAGAAGAGGCAGTGGCTTCTATTTACTTAAGAAAGATCAGTTTCCTAGAACAATTATAACATTGAGTTTTCTTTTCATACCAAATATGACAAAGACACAGTTATAACACTCAAAATTCACACTGTAAACAACGCAATCCATTATCCTATGATTTTAATGCACAGAAAAAACTAACCATATTTTTAAAAAATAAAAATAAAACCTTACATAAATTCTAATCCAAGAACACAATTACACAAACTAACCCGAATACCTTAAAACATAGATCTATAACAACAACAACTACTACTACTACTACTTCTACTACTAGAAACATAAAAGAAATTAATGGTAATGGAAGAATATAAATAAATATCGACAAGAACCCAAATCTTGAAAGCAAAAAAAAAAAAAAAAAAGAAAGAAATTTACCTTTCCCGATTTAGACTTGGCTGATACGGGCTCCTTTGTAACACTTTCTTTGTTCGTAGAATCAACAGCTGTGTTATTGCCTAACTTGTCTAAGACTGCGATGCAAGCCAAGTCCAAGCACCCAAGATCCATTGTCAGATTTACCAGATTTTGTAAAGAGAAATTGCTGTGAGAGCGAAGTTTTGACTGGAAAACAAATAGGGATTTAGAAGAGAGAATGCAATTATGCGAAGGCTGTCGTTTTGAGTAATGTTAATTGATGATTTTGTGTTCTGGGTTGTTCTTTGTATATTTAAAATGTGAAATACCCGTTACATAACGAGGATTTTGGTGGCAACGGTCGTTTTGGATTCTGAGGACTTATCTGATACGGTAGGGTGTGTCAGTCCTTGTTGCCTATCAATAAAATCTTTAGTAGCAGAGAGAAAAATTTTATGACACCCTCTGAACGAAAATGTATCAGTGTACAGAGAGAACCCAGTTTGCAACAACCAAGTTCCTTTAAAATCCAACCCACAAGACAAGAAAAACTCGGCGAAAAAAGATGTTGGCCTAATGGACAAAACCAAACAAGCACCAGCACAAATAAGAGTCAATTCACCCAACAAACTATAAGCCTCCCCACCAAGGGGACCTTCAATTCCTTTCCCAACCACATAATATTCTACAAGAAACGAAATTCCCAGAAAAAGAAAAGCAAAACTCCGGCTAACGATGAAAACGTCATAAGTTTCACGAAAAACAATGATAATAATCAGTACCCAAAAGAGAAAAAGTGAAGCGGATTGCATAAAGAAGGAGAATCTGAAAGTAGGGTGGCCCGAAAACGTCAAGAAAAAGAATAACTCACTAAAAGAGGCAATGGGGAGGGAGATAATCAAGAAATAAAGATCAAGATTTTTGTGTCTTTGGTCAGAGAAATACCACGGTTTTGATTTGAAAACAGAAGGATTCTTAAGATAAAGAGACGAAGATAAAAGGAGGCGGCAAAGGCCAGCTGGGAAAACGAAGAGAAAGGCTGTGAAATTGGCTGCCAATGAAGCCATTTGATTTAGTGATGGATGACGATGATGATGGTGCGCAATGAGAAAATAAATTAAAAGAGATAGGAAATCTAGACTGTCAGACTATAAGAAAGATTGAAAGCTTGTTGAAGAAAGTCGTTAGACATGTTTGACACTTTCAATTGCAAACGCGCTCCACCATGTTTATTTATTTAACTGGCCAAAGAACATATTCCCACCCAAGGTTTCACTTAATCACCTTTAACTTTTCAAATTCAAACACCTATCTTTGAGGTGATTAAATATGATTATCTGTAAAACTAAGTAACCATTTCTAATTACCTAGTTCTATCATTAATGGCCACTGGCTCTGGCTGCTTTTAATTATTTTAGTTTTTAAAATTTTTTATTTTTTAATATATTTTTAAAATTTTTATATTTTTTTATATTTAAATAATAGTTTATATGCTTAAAATATTTATTTTATTATTTTATTAATAAATTGACTAGATTGGTGTCAGACTATGAAGATATAACTATTAATAATTAAATTTAATTGTTGGCCACGGTTAAGGGGGGGGGCGGTTTAGTTTCAAAACTTAAGAGGTGCATGTCGTTGAGTGAAATTTTGGGTGGGAATTGGTGTTTGGCCCTTATTTAACTTGGAAAAATACTATATTGTCAAGTCTCTGTTTTTGTATTACGCGGTGTCCTTTATTGTTTGCTTTTGAGTATACTTTTTTGGATGCATAGACTACCAGGTCAATTTGGTCAGGTAATTAATCTCAGCTAAGGTTATTTCAAATGATAAATTTTGATTTATTAATTTTTTATAATCTGTTAATTTTTTATAAAATAACTAAAATACTTTAAATAAAAAATATTATAATAAAATATAAAAAATTATTAAAACAGATTTTCAAATTTTTACAAAAATGATCACCGTCATAGAAAAAATCACCTAATTCGCATTTTACTTTTAACATATATGATTAAATTTGATAGTATTAATAATAATAATAAAAAAAATATCAATATTTTTTTATTGTTTTTAATCATTATTGATAATGAAGACAATCAAAACACAAATGACCGATCACTTGATTTGATTTTTTATAGTACTCGCTGACGGTAGTGATCACTTTTTTAATTTTAATTTTAATTTTTATACTTTTTTAATTATTTTTTTAATATTATTTTTTTATAAAATTTATTTTATTATTTTTATTTTAAATAATAAAATTATTTTTTTAAACATTAATATTTAATAATTTAATCATATTTTACCGATGTTTGGGTGAGACTTAACCATTTAAAAACACCTTAGGTAAGATTAAGGCATTTAGCCAATGACATTCAGTATAGTCTGCCCCATCGTGCATTGATCTGCCTATTGGTGGATTTTGAGCCTGTGCCTCCGTGACCTTCAACGGGGTTGACTTGCAATATTTTATTTCTTTTTAATTATAAATTTTTTATTTTTTATTTTACATATTGTTGCAGGAATGCAATCTACAGGAGATCCTATAAGCAATGGCAGTTGTCAAGTATGTTTTTAAAACCCTGAAAAGAAAAAAACCTTTTCAGAGCAAAACGACCAATAAGAAATTTTAAAATGCCATAAATTCATAATTAATTACCATGAATAGAGAAACATGTGAAACCTAATTTATCAATTTAAAAACAATACCTGCCTGACAGGATGGATTCCAAATCAAATTAAACTTGCCATCAAACGGCAAAAAGGATATAAATTCAAATTAAATTAAAATTTCAATTTGAATTTAACTCATTCACATCAAATATTAGGTCAAATCTAAAGCTCAAATTCACCCTTAGATAAAAGACCAATTTTAATTTAGCAAAAGTTTTTTTCAATTATGAAATACTAACAAAATTCATATTTTTTAAATTAAACTCAACTCAAATTTATAATATCTATTTTAAACTTAATTAAAAAAAAAAAACAATATCACTAATAAGATAAATAGTATCACAAAAAAATAAAAAATTGAATACAAATCGAATTAGATTTTCAATTCAAATTGAACTCGATTGAGTTGAATGTGATCGTGGCTAAGGTAGACATAAATCCACCCCAAGATAAAGGTTAGCTCTAATTTAGTGACAGTCTCCGGTATGAAACACCAGTACAATTTATATCCTTCAAGTAAAGCAGCAAAATCTGAGGGAAGAATGTTGTTAAAACATATTCATGATCCTGTCACAGAATCATATTCACGATCAAACGCATCTGTTGTCATTAAAAGTATTAGATATAAAATGTAAATATAATGGAGCTGTAACTTGAAAAGTTTCTTTTTGGCATTTTCCGATTAGAAATCTCTGCATCAAGGAGTATTAGAGCCGCTTACATGAAACATTCCATAGGAATTATTAATTTGAGAGGAACTGACAGTTTATTTGTAAATAATTAGTTTGAACCTTTCCAAGATCTCAATGTAAAAGACACTAATAACAAAGATATCGAATTTCGGCCGGTATAGTATTTGAGGATTAGTCCTCTTGCTCTTGATCTCTAATCCACTTTGTTGCCACCCATTTCTGCCCTCTGATTACTGGACAGCTTCCATGAAGAGATGTCTACAAAAACACTCAACAGATGTTGTAATGTGAGTAGACAAAAAACAAAATATATCACAGCTATTCCGCCACCCCAAAAAAATTCTAGTGCTCTATTACTTCCCTGAATTTTCTTTTATATTGAATGATGTGAGATAACAAATATCATTTATAGAATGCAATCAAGGTTACACACATTAGTTTTTCAATCTGTAGACACCCTATTTTGGATCCAACAAGGTCACCCCCGATGATGAAAAATCTAGATATTGATTTAGAATTTTTGAGATGTTGAGCCGATGATGGATGAGTTAAAAAGAAAAAAAAATGTTTATTTTATTTTATTAAAAAAATCATAAAATCATGAAAACCCACAAAGATGACCCAAGTAGCTAACCCAAAAGAGGAGAGAATGAGGAGGCCCAGTGCACAGCCCAGACTTTAGCAGCAGGTATGCTGGCCCGGTTGGAGGGGACGGCCCAAGGATGGGCCTACAGCGAGTGCGTGCGAGACACGAGATGCAGTGGCCAGGCCTATGCTCATCGTGCGTGTCATGCACGCGCTCGCTGAGTCACCCATACGTGCATTCTATTTTTTGTTTTCCAGCGCATTTCTTCCTTTCTCTCTCCTACCCCTACTGGTCCATGTGTCGCGTGATGTGTGGTAGGACAGCTGGCTACCGTCTTCATCCAAACCGTCTATAAAAGGAGATGGGATTTTCTAGAAACAGGGGGGAGGAGAAAAACTTTTTGGGGAGAAAAATTTTAGAAAAGAGGGGAGAAAATTTCAGAGGAGAGGATTTCTGAAAAAAAAAACAAATAAAAAAAGTTTTTTATTTGTAAGAGTTTACATCTTCGAATCGTTTCATTCATCAGCTCAACATTGAAAAATTCGAAACAACAGTCTTCAGGTAAGCTCTTGATGGAGAATTTTTCTTAGTAATATATTTATAATTTTATGTTTTATTTTTTATATTTTTTATTTATATTTTATATATTTTATGAATTTTTTTCTTTCTTTTTTGTGTGTTGTAATTTTTATTAGCATTTTGCATGTCATATATTGATACCCTTTTTTATGTACATTTTGTATTGTTACTGTATTAGCATTCTGTATTTTACATTCTGTTTACATGTATATTATATTGTATTGTATGTAAATGTATAATAATTATTTTGTAAGTGTACTCCGGATCCTGCATGCATTCGTGTCTATTACATATATACAATTTTGCACGCTTATTTGATTGATAAGACTGGCTACCTTAATGGCAAAAAGGGGGTCATGTTATTCCCCCTCCCAGGTTCAAACCACTATCATTCTTTCTATTATTGTTGTTTTTCTCTTTTTGCATTCTTTTTATTTTTATTTATTTATTTTACATAGTCATTTTATTTTTCTAGTTACTGTACACAAATACATATATTGTCATATTTTGTATATATGTTATAACATGCTTAAACTTTATTATATACTGTTTATTGTACATCATGCTGTGTACATAAGCTGTGTGTATTGTATGCATATTGTGCTATGTATATTGCATGAGTATTATTCAATATAAAAAAAATGTCAATAAATTGTGTAAACCTTCTTTAAAAGTGTATTTTATATTTTGTGTGCATCCGTGTATATTGTATATATAATGTTCTGTATAGGACTTAGACGATCGTGGTTGGTTGTCTTTGGGGGCAAAAGTCAGGAGGTTGGGTGCTTGGCACCCGGGTTCGAGTCCCGTGAAGGAGAAGCTGCATTTTTTATTCTATTGGGCCATACGTTACTATTCATCCTTTTGGGCTGCATTTTGTTTATTTCCTTAGATGGGTTGCTTTTACTTGGGCTAGAGTATTGATTAAAGTGTTCATTCTTATTTTTATTTTATAAGTATAATTTGTTTTAATTAAATTTTGTTTTGCAGGATTTATTTATTTAACATATTTGTTTATTTTATTAGATTAACTAACAAAATTGTTCTTGCAGGATTTATTTATTTATTATTCTTAAACTTGTTTAGAGTTAGAGGAAATGTATAGGGGTGTATGGAAAAATGGTTGTAATTTTTAATTTTTAATATTCTATGTTGATTTTGTTTTATATTCTATGACTAACCTAATTTGTTTTGCAGGGATTTAATTTATTAGACTTGTTTAGGGTTAGAGAAAATGTATAGGGGTGTATGGAAAATGGTTGTAATTTTTAATTATTTTCATGGATGAATGTAATTTATTATATGTGTATGATTAATAATGCATCGTGTGATAATATAGAACTTAATTAAACTTGGTAACACACTTAACGAACGAACCACAAAAGTGGAGGCCAGTTTTCACGCCGAGCGGCATGGGTGCCCAACACCTTCCCATCGTCGTACTTGACTCTCCGAACCCGAACCATTGGGTAGGTGAGGAGTGGTTAGGTCCTTTGTAAGGGATCCATAAATCGTCTATCCTCACCGATGTGTATTTTCTCAGGGTTACTCCCGGGTGGTGACTCCATAGACTTCATAACGGGCCACAAACCCGTTATGCGCTCCTTTTAACCACGTTTAAGGTGTTTAAACAAGAGTGACAAGTCTGTCCTCGCTTGGCGTGGCAAAAACTGACGCCACACAATCAAATTTGGAAAATTGGATGTAATTCACAGACTAAGCTTTGTTATGTTGCATGAAACATATTAACATTTACATCATATACTAGAAGCCACATTTGGTCAAGCTTCTTTTGCAATGTAGAGAATGACACTCCAATCGGGGTGGGATGTTTTTCATAAAAGGCATTTTTAATGGAGCAGATGGAATTCCAACAAAGTATATCCATACCAAAAATAACTAAGAAAATGAAATGATACTTGATACTTGGATCCCATATAGATTTGACGGTTCTTTATTACATATTCTAATGCAAGAATTATTCAAGATACTTTTATGTACCATAGATGGAGATAAATAAAAGTGGGGCTAGAGGTCAGTTAATAATTAATGACACAAGATGTTTTCACATAATGAAAGGTCATGGAGGAGAGGCAGTAATATAGAGGACAACTCAAGGTGAAGCTAATACAGAGTATACAGTTGTGGAGAAGTCACAACAGCATAATTCATCTATCGTCTACTCTTCTTTGTAGAGGACATAAGAGTCTTCTAAATGCAATTTACACATAACTCATATCAATTCCTACGTTACCATGCCACCAACAGACCAATCCAGTCAGATTATAGCAAGATTTATTCCAAAAAATATCATGAAGTTTTAAGAGGAGTTGCAAAGTGCCACTGTGACTGTCATTGATAAAATGCTCTCTGTATGGTATATGAAGTGGTTGCTATTGTAAGCAAGGAGAAAGCAAGCTTAGAATGAGAAACTTCCATCCATATGACCACTAATCATATCATGCAGACAGGATAAAAAAGAAAAATCAACAAATAAATTAATGGAAATTTTCTTGTTGCAACAATGGCAATATCTGTCTTGGAAAGTCCAAAACCTCAGAGACTTAAACCCTAACATTGTCTTTTCTGCCTAAAAAAGAATGTTAAATAAATTATTTATTCTTCAAAACCAAAAGAATCCAATGAAACCAAATTTTGTTACTAAGATAATTCTACTTTTTACTACAGTGCTTATCTTTCTGCCATAGCCTCCCTTGTTGTTAATCATAGAAGAACCTAACAGAAGAATTTAAATGAAAAGGAAAAAAAAATACAAATAGAAAGCTGATAATTGAAACAAATTAAGATCCATTACTTGGTTGTGCTCCATGGGACTTGTGCTATTGTTCTTCTTCCTTGATCTCATGAGGTGGTGCTCCTTGTGCCACCGTTTCCACCACTAGGATTTCAGGTCGGGTCAGACATGGGTCGATGTTACCATCAAGATAAGAAGAGCATTTCCGTTCAACCCAACTTTCAAAATCATACTCTCTATGACCCATGACCTGGCGACCTCCTTCCTCTCCTATTTTCCTTCTTTTTTACTCTTTTTTTTTTTTTTGGGCTAGCTGTATGGGCTCAGGTCCTATATATATATATATTGTAATAAAAAATAAAATAAACACCTTTTTTTTTTAACTTACTCAATATCTCAAAAATTCTAAGTCAACATCCAGATTTTTCATCATCGAGGGTGACCTTGTTGGGTCCAAAATGGGGTGTCTATAACTTTCTAGGTTTCTCATTTACAAAGTATACTATGTATACAATATAATAGTATAATATACACATATGCACTAGTCAAAATTGTATAAAAGCATATGAGCCATAAACATGCTATCTATTACCAACCCATATCCTAAAGTTCATAGCCTTCTTATCTTTGGCTCAGTCGTAACAATCACTGACCTGTAAAGAAAGAAACAAGAAAGAGGGATAAGTGACAAAATCACTTAGCAAGAATTTCCTATCTCTAATACAAACAGGTTTCAAGCTTAGTCTCATTCGTGACTTATCATGCTAAGATTTGCTATAGTATTTTTTGTATTCTCTTTTCTGTGGATGTTTTAGGTTACTATCATAATCTTTGTCTTTATTTATTCTGTTTCTCATGAAATATTACATATGACATGATATACATGCGATGATATCATGTTAATGCTGAAAACTGTAAAGATTTGCCTTTGGGCCTGTTTTCTGAAAACTCTTTTTGAAATAAAAGCTATGACCTGAAGATCCTTAATATATACATATAATATATACTACAACGCTGAATCTAAAAATACTGTATCTAAAAATAAATATTGTGTTGGTCAGACTAATGATACAGGGATTCGATACCTTAGCCGTGTGAGTTTAATCCTACTAAAATCTACTGATGCACAACTAGCACTCTCTCTAACGAGCTTGATCAATGACCATGTCCTCTCTAACAGACGAAGGGTTCCCTCTCTAATAAGTGTGCAAACTTATAGGTTCTTTCTCATATTCACTCCAAACTAATATCCAAAACAGCATATATTTATACTTTAAAAATATGTTATTGGATCCTTGGACCCATTTTTAAAAACTTTCGTATGACATGTCATGTTCGATATTGCTAATCATGCATAATATGTTATTTTATCTTGATGTTACTAAGTTCTGTATACTTAAAAGTAGCTTAGAGCGGCTTAAGATTGTTTTAAAGGGTGTTATGTGCTTTTCTTAAGGTATACAGACATGTGTTACTAAATACATGAACGTGTGTTACTTAGCACACAAACATGTTGGGAGGCACACAAGACCATGTATGAGTCGTGCTCTCGGTTATGCTAGCTTTTGAAATTTTTATCATAAAACTTTGGCTGGCCACATAGGCATGTAGTGTGAGACATATAAGCATGCGTCAAAGCACAAAGTTATGTCCCATACTTGCATAGACATGTAACTACACATATAACACTTTTGTGTCATGTTTACATGACTGTGTAGAATTAAGAATGGGCATATAGTCGTGTGATCAGTCACACAAGCGTGTGTTTGGGCTTTCCAGACATGCACAACTACCATGCAAGGCTATGTTAATACAAAAATGAGGTCACACAATCATGTAACTACAGGTACATGGTCATATGCTCAACTCAATCTCTACAAATGCTCGTCTGGAAACCTAAAAATCTTAGCCATTTTCATTCAAACATTTCACAACTCAAAATTAATCATCAATATAACTCAGGGCTTCAACAAGTATCAATATATACATCAAAATCTCATCTCAATCATGTCACATCTCATGAATAAAGCATGAAACACATGTATGCAGACATATAAGCACATTCTCATAAAATCAGGCACTCAACTAGTTTTTAAATCATCATTCACATGCTCAAACAAGCTAAGCAAGTAGTGACCATTCATATAACTCAAATGACAAAGAGAACATGCTATGAAACAAGGTGAAAAAGGTAAGAGAAAACTTAAATCTAACTATAGCTATAAAATCTCTCTCTCTAGGGGTTATTGGATCTCTAATCTGATGTTGAGCTATTGGTTAATCTCTTTTTACTGCTCTAGGGTTTACTAGAGAAAAAGGAAAAGAAAGAGAAGATGAAAGCTAGACCTACACGAAAGTTGAAAAATAAAAGTTTATATGGCTAAATAACACGATACATAGTTGTATGCCTAAGGCACATAATCGTGTGTCCAATAGAAATCTTAAATTTCTTTGCTTTTCATGTCATACATAGAGTATTCTCTTAAAAATGCCTATGTACAAGCCACATATAGCTTTTAAATCAGTAAATTACTCTTGAACCATCATAATCCATTTTTTAACACGAAATCTTACTTTTAACCCTGATTTCAAGCCTAAAAGGATAATTCTACCCTCGAGTTATTACAACTCTCTTATCCTCGAAATTCCTTAAATAAGCCTGTGCATCTCTCTCTCATTTCAGACTCAACCTCTCAAGTAGCTTCCTCGAATCATGACTCTTCTATAAAACCCTGACTAAGTGTATCTCTCTATTTTTTAGGATCTTGACTCTGAAGTCTAAAATTTGAATTGGTACCTCTTGAGAACTCAAATCATTTACTAACTCTAGATCTTAAACCTCTAATACATGAGAAAGATCTCCCACATATTTCTTTAACTAAGACATATGAAACACATCGTGAATTTTATCCATGCTAGCTAGTAAGGCCAACCAATAAGCAACTCTATCGACTCACTTGAGAATCTCATAGGAACCAATAATCTCAGAGTTAACTTGCCACTATTACGAAATCTTAATACATGTTTGTAGGGATCTACTCTCAGAAACACATGATCTCCTCAAACTCTATCTTCTTACGTCTTTGATTTATATAGTTATTTTGATAATCCTAAGCCTGTTTAATTCTCTATCTAATCAACCTAATCTAATCAATCATTATCTGAGTCATCTTTAGCCCTATTACTAGCTCAAAAAAATCTCTTTTACTAATGTCATCCTAATGTAGTGATGATCTACACCTTCTACCATATAATGCCTTAAAAGGTGCCATCTAAATTTCCACTCAGGAATCTTCAAAGGCTATAATAACTCAAAAGGTCTCTGATGCTTTACTTTGACCTATTGACAAGTCAAATATTTGGCTACAAAATCTGTAATGTCTCTCTTCATACTAAACCATTAGAATACTTTTTTGAGGTCTTGATACAGTTTTGTGTAGCTCGGATGTGCTGAATAAACTATGCTATGAGCTTTTGATAAAATTCTTTGTCTCAATTCTCTGTCTCATCTTTGCATCCTCTAGCATACAAATTCTATCTCTAAACCTCAAAATCTCATCTCTGACGTTAAAATTTAGCACTGTACTCTCAAAGACCTTCTGAATCATACTCTGAATCCACATATTTTTCATCTGACTAACCTTGATATCATCAAGTAGCATGGATACAATCTATAGTCTAGAAAATCTAACTATCACCATCTTAATATCCTCTTTGGCAATCTCATGTTGTAACTCTCCATACATTGAAATCATAGATAAAGCTACTCTTTTACTGTAGTGAACCCTGTTATATGTCACTGTACTACTATATTATATAAAAATATGTTAAGTATATATTATTATAGTTTGTTTTTTCATAAACCATCTATAACATATAATAGGAATCCCTACAAGACAGCTACTTCTTTGAAAACTATGCACTGTATGGAAACTATAATTATAATGTGATGGAATATTAAAACCTACTATACAGTATCTTGAGAAAACTCATACTATAGTATTACATAATACTAATATCTGAAAGGACATATATGTGACACTGTACATCTCAGGCATGAGCAATATAAAACATGTGAGCTAATATTTGATCTATTGAAAACTAAACATATACATGTATGTATAAATCTGAAAGCTTATGTAAAAACCCATTCAAATGTGTCCCACTTTTTAGCCATCTCACGCTCTAGCTTAGCTCCTCAAATCATTGACTGACAAGAAAAGGAAACTGAGGGCATGAGTGAGATGTCACTCAGTAAGTATCTTCTAACTCTACCCTTCGGTAGGCTCTAAGCTTTATAACTTAGCTGGTTGGCTACTAACTAGAGAAAACTTAACTAAGTTTCTAATAGCTTAATAGCTTCTTCTTATCTAACTTGGCTAACTACTTACACTCTACTTCACACCTAATCATAATTGCGTATATGAGTATACGTATATGACTTAGCATGAAAAGGATTGATGCTTATATAACTCAACTATTTGAGTCCTTTTTTTAATATTTATTATCTTGTTTTCTTTCTTAAACTTTGAAATCTAGAGTACTCTCAAGTTTTCAAGGGTCTCTGCTAAACTCTTTATATTTCTGTTTATATTATTTCTTACTTTATAGGTTTCTCTCAGAGGATCTTTATAGATGATATAATTATTGGTTAAGCTCATTAGAGAGAGTATTGGCTATGCATCAGTAGTTTTCAATAGCATTAAACTCACATGGTTAAGGTGTCGAATCCCTATATTCATCAATCTGGTCAGCACAATAATTATATCAAATATAGTATTTTCATATAGCTTTTTAACATATATTATATGTATAGTCAAGATCTTCATATCACAACTACTATTTCAAATACTATTTAAAAAAAAAAAGCCTAATGGCAAACCTTTATAGTTTTTTTTTTTAAACATGGAAATGACACCAACATATTTACATCATGTCACATATAACATTTCCTGAGAAACAAAATCAGATAAAGATAAAGATGTAATAGACATAGAAAACATCATAGAAAAGAGAATAAAGCGAAAACTAAACTAGGCATAACATGAAAAGTCATGAAACAAGACTAAGCTTGAAACCTACTTGTGTTAGAGATAAGAAACACTTACTGAGTGATTTATCACTCAACGCTTCTTTGTTTCCTCTTTGTAGGTCAATGATTCTTTAGGGTTGAGCTAGAGGCAAGAAGGCTATGAGATTTTAGAGGATACCGCTTAGCAGTAGATAGTGTGTTGATGGCTTTTATGTTTTTGCATAGTTTTAATCATGCATATATGTGTACTATAATTTTAATATGTATTATATGGATAATATGTTTTATAAACAAAAGGCTTGGGAGTTTTTAGCATATGGTCAACATTTTCTTATTATTAATAACAGTATTTTTATTCATAGCTTTTGCATGCAAAATTTAAATTTAGCTTCAGTTTCTTACTATAGGGATTCCCACTATAAGTTGATTATTAGTATAATAATATTTATAAATAGTGGTATATAATGACCTATGGTAGGAATTCCTACAGTTGGTATCAGAGCATGTTCTAAGCTATCATAGTAGATCTGAGCCATATTTTTAGAAAAGAATATGTTTCCACATGCATCATTTTCAGAAAAAGATTACATGAGCCAGAGTAATGTATCCTAACAGCCATTGTTTATGTCTTCTCAATGTAAGTATAATAGGAAAAATTTTAGTATTATCCCCTTATCTTTATGACTCTCTAGATAAAAGATCCAAAGCTAACTAGATTCCTAGGAGATATAAATAATGTCTCAATAAGACCTATGAGTACCAATAAGAATAAGATATCTTAGCGCTCCTAGGTATCTCTTAGGCCAAAGAAGAACTACAACATGTAGAGAGGGCAAAGACTCATGAGCCAGTTAGAAATGAGACCCATCAGGGGCTAGACAAAGAATATTATGATTAAAGAAGAGAGGGTTACCAAATGTCAAGACATTTTTTATCAAAAGGGTTAGAATTCTAGTACAAAGACAACAAGTACAAATAATTCTAAGAGACTACATCCAATCTATAGTTTACCTAGGGCACATCAACTACCCAAGTTTAGTGGTTTTAAAGACCTTACAATAGTAAAAGATTGGATAAAGATGGTTTAGAGTACTATAAGGTTATTTTATATAACTGACAGAGAGAAAGTGAGGTATGTTATGTACATGCTCAAACATAATGCAAAAGTGTGGTGGAACCTCATAAAGGTATCAGTTGATGAAGAGAGCTTATCTTAGGTTAAGTTTAAGAGTTTTTTTGATGAGAAGTACTGCAGCACAAACATGGTACATGTCAAAGTTTAAGAGTTTATATAGCTGACTCAAGGGATAAGTTAAGGATTATACTACCAAATTTAATTTATTAGTGAGGTTTGTTCCTAGCATGACTATGTTAGAGTTGACTAAAGTATAAAAAGTTATGCATGGATTGCACCCTGCCATTACTAGAGATATGATGTTAGGATCATATTCCCCACAGAGGTTCAGTGATGCTTTAGGGAAAGCTTTAAGTTTGATGGTGTATTTTTAGAGAATAGGTGTGTTCTCTAGGCCAGTAGAGAGAGTTCTTGATAGAGGTTTAGATAGAGGCAAAAACAAAGACAAGAAACCCATATAGTCGAAGAAATCAACTAGAGGAAAAAAACAGAGAGTAAAGCTACCAATGTGAAGGACTTATAATAGGATGCATCCAAGAGTATACCTAACAAGGTAGAGTGTATGCTTTAGATGTCCACAGTCAAGGTATAGATTATCTGAGTGCTCACTTGGAGGAGGAGTAAGATGGAGTAAAGGTGCTACTGGTTTCATTAGCAAAGGTAGTAGAGAAGGTAGAGGTGGTACTCTTGTACTTAAAGGACGTGTCAGTCAACTAGAATGAGGTAGAGCCAGAGTTTGTATAGTCAAGCGAGATCAGACAAAGGTTACTCCACATGTAATTATCGGTTAGTTATCTTTCTTTAATACTCTCGTTTATGTGTTGATTGATTATGGTACCATACATAACTTCATATCTAGAGAAGTGGTAAAAAGATTATGGTTTATCCTTAGTATGGTAGATAGGAGTATTTGCATAGAGATACTAGATAAAGGTGTAGTTTTAAGAGATCGAGTACGAGTAGATCAAAAGATAGTAATTATAGGTAAAAGACTAAAGATAAATTTGATCATATTGGAGTTAGTTAATTTCGATATAATCTTAGACATGGATTTCCTAAGCAGTTACAAGACAGAGATAGATCGTAAAAGGAAAAAGGTTAAATTACAGTTATGCCCTAATCAGTTTGTCTTTAGTGAGGGAAGAGTGAAGACCATGTTTATTTCATACATCTAGGTGAGAAGACTGTTGAGTAAGGGTCATGTTAGATACTTGGCCAATATGGTGAGTAAGAGTATGGTTAGGCCAAGTATCAAGGACATACCTATAGTGAAGGAGTTTACTAATGTGTTTTCAGAGGATTTGCCAAGGTTGTCTCTTGAGAGAGAGCTAAAATTTTATATTACGTTATTTTCGATACAGCTCCTATTTCTAAGACTCTATATCAGTGGCTCCAGTAAAACCTTAAGAGTTAAAGAAGTAACTTAAGAGATAATAGACAACAGATTTATCAGACTGAGTTGTTTTTCTTGGGATGCCTCAATTTTATTTATGAAAAAGAATAATGCATCCTTTAGGATGTGTATAAATTATAGAGAGTTGAATAAGGTAACAGTTAAGAACAAGTATTTGTTGCCTAAGATAAGTGATTTTTTTTATCAATTAAGTGGCATTGTAATGTTCACTAAGATAGATTTGAGGTCTAGGTATCATTAGGTGAGAGTTGAAGATAGAGATGTACCCAAGACTATTTCCAAGATAAGGTATGACCAATATAAGTTTGTGGTGATGCCTTTTGGGTTAACAAATGCTCCTACACTATTTATGGATCTAATGGACCAAGTTTTTCAAGACTATATAGATAGATTTGTTGTTGTGTTTATTTATGACATCTTGATCTACTCAAAAAGTGTAAAGGAGTATTAGGAGCATTAGAGATTTATTCTTCAAATGTTGAAAAATAAGTAACTTTATGCTAAGTTCACCAAGTGTGAGTTCTAATTAAGCAGTGTATCTTCTCTTGGGCACATTTTTTCAGCAGTTAGTATTTCTATGGACCCAAGTAAGGTAAAAGTGATTCTAAGTGGCCAAAGCTAAGGATAGTTAAAGATGTGAGTAATTTTCTCAAGTTAGCTGGTTATTATAGGAGATTCATTGACAGTTTCTTGACTATATAGCAAGGCCTTTGATTACTTTGACTTAAAAGAAAAAATTATTTGTATAAACTAAGAAGTATAGGGATCGGTTCAAGAGTTAAAGCAATGATTGACTAGTACTCCAGTTTTGGTTTTGTCTCAAGAAAAAGTTGATTTTGATGTTTATATATTTGCTTCCTACTAAAGGATTAGAGTTGTGTTAATGCAGTATGGTAGGGTGACTACCTATGCCTCTAGGCAATTGAAGGATTATTAGTTGAAATATTTTACCTATGATTTAGAGTTGGTTGTAGTAGTTTTTATTTTAAAGATCTGGAGATATTACCTATATGGTGTAAAATGTTAATATATTTTGATCACCAAATTCTCAAGTATTTCTTCACCTAAAGAGAACTAAATATGAGACAAAGCAGATGATTAGAGCTGGTGAAGGACTACGATTGTGAGATTAGGTATCATTTAAGTAGAGCTAATGTAATAGCTAATGTTTTAAGCCAAAGGGTGGCTCTATCCATGATTTCAATACAGAGAGAGTTGTAGCATGAGATTGCTAGAGAAGAGATTGAGGTAGTGACAGTTAGGTTCTCTAAACTTTAGATAGTGTCTACACTACTTGATGACATCAATATTGGTCAGATGATAAATACATGGGTTTAATATATGGTTCAAAGGGTCTTTGAGAGCACAACACCAAATTTTGAGATTAGAGATAGGGTTTTAAAATTCAAAGACAGAGTTTGTGTGCTATAGGATATATAGTTGAGACAAATGATTTTATCAAAGTCACAATACAACTTATTCAGTAAATCTGAATATCATGAAAATGTATTAGAATCTTAAAAGAGTTTTTTGATGGTCTAGTGTAAAGAAAGACATTACAAATTTTGTGGTCAAATGTTTAACTTATCAGCAAGTTAAGGCAAAGCATAAGAGATGTTTTGGCTTGTTATAGCCTTTGAGGATTTTTTAAGTGAAAATAGCAGAGTATTTTAATGGATTTTATATCAGGACTTCCTAAAGTTCAACATAGGTACTCCAACACCTTGGTTATTATTAACAGATTGCGTAAGTCTGCTCATTTCTTGTTAATCAAAGAGGGTATAAATACTAATCAATTGGATCATCTTTATGTTAGAAGGGTTGTTGGACTTTATAGGGCTCTCAAAGACATTGTTTCAGATAAAGATTTGAGATTTTTGTCAGCTTTCTAGGGTAGTTTATAGAGAGTCTTAGGCACCAAACTTCATTTTAAAAAGTCAATTAGATTTTAAAGGACATGTTGAAAGCTTGTTCCATGGCTTTCAAACTAGTTAGGTTGACTTGTTGCTTGAAGTTTACTTATAACAACTATTAGTCTATTATTCAAATGAGACATTTTAAGGAACTTTAGTTAAGAGGTGTAGATTGTCACTATATTGGGATGAGATTGGTGAGAAAGATTATTTAGAGACAATAGTGGAACCAAAGATGACTTAAATGATGATTAAGTAGATTAAAGTTATCAGATAGAGAATGAAACAAGCCTAAGATCGTCAAAAGAGCTATATATATTAGAGGTGTAGGGAGAATGAGTTTAAGGTTAGAGACTATGTATTTCTAAGATAACTAAGTTGGCTCCAAGATTTATTAGTCATTATAAGATTCTAGAGCTAGTAGGCATAATTGCTTACAGGTTAGCCTTACCAACAAGTATGGATAGGATTCACAATGTGTTTCCTGTATCTCAACTAAGGAAATATATAATAGATTCTTCTCATGTGTTAAAGGCTCAAGATTTAGAGTTAGCAACTTATGTAAGTTATTAGGAGATATCAATTTAGATTTTGGACTATAAAGTGAAATCCCCGTATAATAAAAAGATACCATTAGTTAAGGTACTGTAGATGAGTTAGAGACACGAAGAGGCTACCTAAAAGGTTGAGTATAATATGGAAAAAAGACACATAGAGTTGTTCGGGTAATTTCGAGGACAAATTTTTTTATTAGGGGAAGAGATGTAATAATCGGAGGGTAGAATTGTCTTTTAAGCTTGAAAATTAGGTTAAAAGTGAGATTTGTAATAAAAAATAGAATTGAAAGGGTTCAAGGGTATAATAGTCATTTAAAAGCTATATATGGAATGTACACGAGTATTATTGGGGGAATATTTTATGTATAGTACAAAAAAAGAAATAAAATCTAAGATTTCTTTGACATATGATCATGTGCCTTAGGCACACGACTGTGCGTCATAGAGAGCTATCAAATATTTCTTTTATTTTTCTAGCTTATCATATTTATTAGCTTTCTTCTTTATTCTTTTTCCCAATGAACCCTATAGTAGTTAAGAGAGATCAACTAGTTGTCATCAACCATATTAAAGATTAAGAAATTGTTAAAAAAAGAGATTTAGCAACCATAGCTAGAGGTAAGTGTTCCCTTACCTCTTTCACCTTGTTTCATAGCATGTTTCCTCTAGTTTTTGAGTTTTGAGAATTTTGTTGTATTATTGAGGTTTGCTTAACTTGTTTAAGTACTCAAATGATAATTCAGAAGTTAATTGAGTGGATTATTTCCTGAATGTATGCATATATATATTGGTATACATGTATTTTCTACTTTATTTTGAGAGATATGGCTTGACTGGCGTGATTGTGATGAGATTTGATGACTTAATTTGTCATTATTGATACTTTGAGTGTATGAGATCCTTTTAGATTTGGAAAGGTTTGGATTAGAAAATAACTAGGAAATTTTGGGTTCCAAACATGTATTATAGAAATGGAATTGAGTGCAAGATCATGTACTCATAGGTGTACGATCGTGTAGCCTTATTTCTTAATAACACAGTTATGCTTCGAAGCTATACATGCGTAGAAAGCTTAGACACATGCTCGTGTAAGCGAGAACATGATCGTATGCTCATTCCTAATTTTACATTTTTATGTAGGCAGGACATGGAAGTGTTATATAAGTTGTTGCACGTCCGTGTAAGTGTGGGACACAACCATGTGCCTTCTTACACAATCGTGTGCCTTACACCACAAACCTATATGGCAAGGCAAGAAATCACAAAACAATTCCAGACACTAGCATGACTAAGAGCATGCTTTACATACGGTCCTATGCATCCTTTTACAAAATCATGTGCTAAGCATCACACACCCATATACTTTAACAAAAGCACAATATAAATTATAAAGCATTTTTAAGCATTTCTAAGTCACTTTTAAGCATATAAAACTCAATAATAACAAGAGAAAATAGAGTATAATGCTTGAATAACATCATCTAGCATAACATGTCATCCTAGTGTTTTAAGAAAAGGGATCCAAAGATCTGATAACATGTTTTTAAAACATAAATATATGATGTTCTAGACATCAGTTAGAAATGAATACAAAGAGGCACTTGTGAGTTCATACACCTATTAGAGAGGGAAACTAGTATCTATTAGAAAGGATATGGTCATAGACTAAGCTCGTTAGAGAGAGTGGTAATTGTTCATTAGTAGTTTTCAATAAGATTGAACTCACACAATTAGGGTGTCAAATCTCTGTATTCATCAATCTGGTCAGTCAGTAGTTATTTTTACATATAGCATTTTTAGATACAGTTTTTAGCATATATTATATGTATATATTTAGGATCTTCATATCACAGCTACTATTTCAGATAATATTTTTAGAAAAACAAGCCCAAGGGTAAACATTTACCGTCTTTTTAGTATTGACATAATATCAGGATATTTGCATCATGTCACTACAATATTTCATGAAAAATAGAATTAGATAAAGATAAAGATATAACAGACATAGAAAGCATTATTAAAAATAAAATAAAGTGAAAACTAAACTAGTTATCGCATGACAAGTCACGAAACAAGACTAAGCTTGAAAGTTGCTTATGTTAGAGATAGGAAATGCTTACTGAGTGATTTTATCACTCACCCCTTTTTACCGTAGAGATTCCAACTATAGGTTGACTATTAGTATAATAATAATTATAAATAGTAGTATATAGTGACTTGTGGCGGGGACTCCTACACAAACCTCAAATGCTTTTTATGTTCCTCTCTACTCTTCGAGTAGACCAGAATGTCATCAATGAACACTACCACAAATCTGTCAAAATAGTCTTATAGTACTCAGTTCATTAGATTCAGGAATACTACAAGAGCATTCATCAACCTAAATGGCATTATTATAAACTTGTGGTGGTCATGCCTCATCTTAAAAATGGTCTTAGTTATATCTCTATCTGTTACCTTCACCTAATGGTATTCAAACCTCAAATCAATCTTGGAGAACGTGGTGGTTCCTTTCAACTAGTCAAATAAATCATCGACTATTGGCAAAGGATATTTATTCTTTATAGTTATCTTATTCAACCCTCTGTAAAGAAATTCATTAGTTTTTGTTTTGCTTTTACATTTAGGTCTTTCGACCTCATTCTTGTATGAAAAAACAAACATGTAAAATATATTAAAAAAATTAAGATCGTTATAATTTGCTCAGATATAATAATCCCATATGACTTTTATTTTATTTTATTATTATTTTTTTTTTGCAATTTATAAGCCTAAGACAGGTATGAAGGGCTAATTTAATTATTCAATATTCAAAAACAATAAAATGCCATTTTTAACAATAAAAAACATTATCTTTACAGTTGATGTGTGTATAGACAACATGTTATAAATTAAATTGGGACATAATTGACTGTTCAAAATCAACCATTAAAAGAATCTTAAAAAATTATATATATATATATATATATATATATATATATATATATATATATATGTATATGTATGTATATGGATTATCAAAGCAAAATTTGAGCACATCCTTTTTTTTTTTTTTTTTTGTAGGATTGGGATAGAAATATGACACATGTTCATATACAACAGCTAGCAAGATCATTAGTAATCAACTCTTATCTTTCTCAACCTAAGGAAGAGAAAGATCATGTTGATTAAAATGTTATATAAATTGTTAAATATTCCCTAGGTTACACTTGTAGTCTTCTACTAAAGTTTAGAATATATATATATATATATATATATATATATAGAGAGAGAGAGAGAGAGAGAGAGAGAGAGAGAGAGATTACTTACTAAGTTTATAAGTTAACCAATATTATCCAATTACCCAAGTATTAGATGATATATGCATATATTTTCAAAAGTCCAAAGTGTTTTAAACATGAAAATAAAATAGAATTTCATCATCAATTATTGATAAGAGTTATTAATTTGAAAATGATTAATCAGTTGATAAAATATAGGTAACTATCCTTGTTTGGTTGTTCAAAGTTGAAGATGACATATACACTAATGCATATGTATATGATACTTACATATTTGGGATGGTTATTGTATAATTCCTTTGAATTTTCTTTACTTTATTCGGATAAAATATGTGTAAAATTGCAAAAGGTAAATGAGATAACTAGAGATAGGAAAAAGTTTTAAAAAGTTAACGATGAATTATCCTAAAAGATTAAAGGTCTTTTTGAAAAGTTTATAAACTCATAAACCTATTCATAGTTGGTGGAACAAAAACAAACAAACAACATGTACACACAACCAATTTAACT
This sequence comes from Anacardium occidentale, assembly GCA_026122585.1. Taxonomy (NCBI): domain Eukaryota; kingdom Viridiplantae; phylum Streptophyta; class Magnoliopsida; order Sapindales; family Anacardiaceae; genus Anacardium; species Anacardium occidentale. Next base: position 330,235 of record JAJEJH010000340.1, on the reverse strand, counting down.
TATCAATCCTTTGTTGTTGCTTCACAATAGTTGTTCATAATCCAAATCCTCTTTATTATGATAATGATCCATTAGGGACTCACTTCCAGTCCCATCTTTAACTTTTCTTTCCCTTTTTCATTTTAATAACCAGAAGATAGAGAAATGAAATGAAAGCTAGTATATCCATGGTGCATGAGGGAAACCTAAAATATATTTTTCATAAGCTTAAAGGCTATAACATTGATTGAAGACATTAGAGCGGTCACAACCTAAAAAATAATTTTATAAGCTATTAAGACATATTAAGAATCAACTTATCATATTGATTCTTGATGATCAATACTGATTTCATAATGCTTTAGATAAATGACATACATTGTGTAAAAGCTCCAAAGCTTTAAGAAATCGCTTCTAACTAGTAAGCAAAATAACATGATTAATTAACACACTTATAACCAAATAGATGTTTACAACACTAATTACGTATTTTGTTTATGTTACTTCTCAAATATAATGGAATTCAAATGCTAAAATATTTATTATTTACTAAAATTCTCAATTGCTAATGAAACTTCATTTTCAGAGAAACCCATTTCAAGCAAATGAAGTTTTTTATCCATGGTCGCAAACAACGTTTCATTATTAACATCATAGTAATCAAAAGGTCAAACAATGCATTAGCTATAAGTCGAATGATGAACAAAGACAAAAATACAAGGGTATAACATAAATATTGGATAAATTATAGAAAACAGTGCTTATTTCATCAATATATTAAAAAAAATGCAATTAATGCATATATTATTATATGAAAACATCAATAAAGACCTCATTTTTCCCTTTCTTCTTATGAGGCCTGTCATATGTTTCATTTTCAATATTTTCAGCTATCTAAACAAAAGATAATTATAATAATCAATCATATAAAAGAAACCAATAAGATTGTGTGAAAACCATAGCATTAAAAATATCAAATAATAAACTTCCCCTTATGCACTTCTCCTCTTTAGTCGACATCTTCATAACCATTACTCACTTATTACTAGTAAAACATGAAAGAAATTGAATAAGCTTTAATATTTAATAAACAATTGACCAAATATGTTGTGGTGTTGATTGATTCATGTACATGAGTAAAATTATTTAATACATATATATTATGCATAATATGTTGTGGTGTTGATTGAATTGAATGCATATATATTATGCAATGATTGTATAATTGTGTATATTTTTGGTTGATGTCTATAAAAACATTGGTAAAAGCCTTTCTTGTTATAATACGAAAGTCAGTTACATGTCGTTTGTATAATGGATTCTGGGTGGATGAAATCTCTTTTGGCTACTCATGAATTTGGCTTTTGTCTTCCTACATGATCCTGTGCGCATCATGTAGTGACCCCCGACATAGGTCTATTGTGCATAACTGTTTAAAATATATATGTATTATAGTAAAAATACGCCTGCGACGGAAATCCCTACAAGAAAAGAAAAACTCACTGTTGCTTAAAATAATTAAATTTCAAATATGAATGCAGAAGCGGTAAATAAAAATTATAGCCAATTAAGAAAATAATAACTTTTTCTAAAATTCTCAAGCTACTCATGTATAAAATATGTCATCTATACAGCATATAATACAATACAATACAAACATATATACATGAGAAAATAAACTAGAGAATATGAGCTAAACATGTTATCTGCTATCGAGTCATGTCCCCAAAATCTGACAACTGCATCACTCCTGTTCAGTCCCCAACTCACTGACCTGCAAAAAGAAAGGAAGGGAAAAGGGTGAGTGACAAAATCACTCAATAAGCATTTCCTATCTCTCATATAGACAAGTCATCGAGCACAAGTTGATTTCAAGTCTTAAATCTCGCTGTTATCTGCTTCACAGTTTTCTTATTCATTCTTTCTTATCTTTTATTTCTTTACTTTCTTTATTTCTTGATTTCAGAGGTTTCATCTGATTTATATTTAATGCTTTACTTTGCCTTATCTGTTTCTCATGAATGATGTACATGACATGATATGTATGCTCTGATGTCATGCAAATGCTCATTAGTAATAAAACTTACCCTTCGGGCTTGATTTTCTAAAAACTCATTCCGTTCTGAAATCTCTTTCTGATGTAAAACTTTGATCTGAAGATCCTATATATATACATATAGTATAACTGAAAACTGTATCAGAAAGTACTGTATTTGAAAAATATCTCTACTGTACTGGCCAGACTGATGAATAAGGGATTTGACACCTTGGTCGTGTAAGCTCAAACCTATGATAAAACTACTTGTGCACGACCATGTCCTCTGTAGGATTCGCCGCACACGAGTACCCCTGCTGCTCAAAATTACTGTTTCTTTTATTAATAAACTGGAAATCGGGTACCCACGATGGGAATCCTACAAAAAAGAAACCTACTGCTAAATTACATTGCATGCGGAAGCTGAACTGAAACTAAAATACAATTGTACAATGAGCCCATACTGGCTTTTTCATAAATACAACTGTTCTTTACATAGTTCTGTACATCGAGTATATACATTAAACATACAAGACCTCACAGGTCCAAAACTGAAATAAAATACATGCTGGAAAGTGTGTGTGGGGTCCCCTCACGTAAGCCTCAATCCACCTGCTCCTCGCCAGCAACCAAAACCTGAAAATGAAGGAAGAAGGAAAGGGATGAGTGATAAAGATCACCCAGTAAGCATTCCTTACTTCCCTTACCTAAGCAAGCAACGAACATACAACAAACATACCTGGCCTCGGCCCTATTCATACATCTAGTCGCTTGTTGGCACTGAAACTGATAATTGATTAGTTGTTTCTCATTTATTAACCATATTCTGAAATGAATGTCATGACATGGTACTGAAATCTGAATATGCTGATGATGCATGTATCTGGATAATCTATATGTACCCGAAGGTACCTGTTGTGTTGATCAGGCTGATGAACACAGGGATTCGACATCCTGGCCAAGTGGGCTGAACATTCTAGCTACAGGCTAGAAAGCTGAATAACATGCTGAGCAGACTGACTGGTGTCAGAAAGTTGGATCCCACAGATGCCCCCTCGAGTTCACCCAAAACTGTAACCCATACATTGAGTTCTGAGTGCTGAAACTATTGAATTCGAATCCTTAGATCCTCCTTCAGGCTACATGCTGTGCTATGTATGCAAATGCATCATTTCTTATCTGAAATCTGGATTATCTGGTGATTATTAGCCCTTTGATAGATTACCAAACCTTTAAATAATTCATTTCTGCCTTTTTTGGTAATTTCAAGCTGACGCACGGGCGTGTGGCAAAACACACGGTCGTGTAGCACACACACACGGTCGTGCTAGGCAAAAGCACACAGACGTGTGTCCAAACACACGGGACCGTGTGCAGACCGTGTGGCTAGGCGTGCAAGGTTCTAGAATTTTGGCCATTCATGTGCAAAGCGGACACACGGTCGTGTCCCTACATTCCCAACTGTGTGCCCAACGTGCACACGGGCGTGCGCTCACAGAAACACATACACACGGGCGTGCGTCTACGGACACACGAGCGTGCATCTGCGGACACACGAGCGTGCGCCTGGATCTGTAGCAGCAAAACTCACTTGGAAACTGCAGGAAGCCATCCATTCCGCAATCAAACTCAAATTAAACATAAACACACATCAATGACACGTCTATAAGCTAACAAATCACTTCAATTTCAACATCCATCAACTGCTACTGAATCCACCATGAGAATCAAACTTTCTCTCACAATATACACACAAAAATAAAGCATGCATGTTTCTTTGGGTGGAAATTCAACATACATTCATCAAATCATCAGCATGGCATCAAACAAACATACACAATATGTCATAATATACTGGAAACGCCAGTAAACGTTTCCAAACATCAACAATCAGGTTGGGAACACAGAAAGAGAGTAAGAAACACTTACCTCTCGACATTAAAAGCTAGAAACAAAAACTCAAGCTAATCTCTCTGCTCTCTTACTGGATTGGGAGTCGTTGGAAGCTGGATCTAGCGTCTAGGGCTGGGAACTGCTGAAAATAAAGAAGAAAATTTGGCTGAAAACAGGTGAGAATGCATTAATCTCTCGTCTCTCTCTTTTTCTAACCACCTGCACGAGAGTACAGGGAAATGTGCACGGGAGTACACCAGGGAAAATGAACAAAAATTCATTTCCTGCGCTTCGCATGATTGGAACCTCCCTAAAGGTATCATACGAAGGTCACACAGCTCTGGAAAACTTCTAACTCACCCTTAAACTCTTCTAGACTCCCAATCTATTCTTGAATTCTATTTCTAACCCAAAACTCTACCTCTAAGGGCTTTTCTAACCTAGGATGCTACATCCTCTTTGGCGGACAATGGTTTCCTTCTCTAGTGGGCATATGAACTCACAGGTGCCCCCTCGTAGCTACCCTTAACTGATGTCTGAAACATTATATATTTATACTTTTAAATAATACTCTTGGATCCTTAGATCCCTTTCTGAAAATATTTCATGTAGCATGTCATGCTCAATGTTTTGGTAATCATGCATGATATGTTGTTATATCTTGTTATTTTTATGTTTCTCGTACTTAAAATTTGCTTAGGATTATGTAGGTTTGCTTGTCTTTGCTTTAAATGTACTTAGGAACTGTTTTCTCAACTTTTCTTAAGGCACACGAACGTGCTATGCTTGGCACATGGGCGTGCGTGAAGGCACATAGGGTCGTGCTTAAGTTATGCCCAAGTTATGCCCTTGATCTTGCTCGCTTCTAGAAACATTTATGAAACTTTGGCTGGCCACACGAGCGTGCATCTGAGGCACAGGGCTGTGTACTACACTGCACAGACATATAGTTGTCTCAACACTATCCCGTGTCTTGCCTACATAGACGTGTAGAATTGGGACTAGACACGCGAGCGTGTGCACTCGGGTATATGGGCATGTGTTTGGATTTTTATACGCATACGGGTGTCATGCAAGGTTGTATTCATACAGAATTAAGGCCACATGGGTGTTCATACTCGGGTGCACAGGCGTGTGCTCAACCCAGATTCTACAGATACATTTGAAAACCTAGAAAATCTCATTCAAACTCATTCAAATCTTAACCATTTCTCAATCAAACGTACACATATCATATTCTCATGCTCATAAAGATTCTCATTTCATCCAATCATCATAAAGCATGCTAAAACTCACACATTTCTCATAAAATCATACCCTAGCACATAAACATCTTACATTTCATAATAATCTCATAAATCATCATACATTATCTCATTTCATCATCAAATCACAGCAACACACATCCATAACATGTAACAATCATCCAAGAAGCTCAAAATCGAAGGAAGCATGCTGTAAACCTAAGTGAAAGAGGTAAAGAAATACTTACCTCAAGCCATTACGTATGGATCTCTCTCTCTTGAAGCTCCTGAATCTCTAGCTGGAATAATGGCTATTGGCTGGATGGATTCTTGTCTAGGGTTTGCTGGAAATGAAGAAGAGAAGAAGTTAAAGGAAAACACTAAGCGAAAATGTGAGAAAACTAAAGCATTTATCGCACCTCTCACCAAACACACGGGCGTGTGTTCGAGACACACTCAAATCTCTCCTCATCATGCCAAACATAGAATATTCTTCCTAGAATGTCCATGTACAAGCCACAAAAGGCCTCTAAAAGACTTTTCTACCCTCAAACCCTTTCGAAATTATTTTCTATTTGAAAATCTCTCTTTTACCCTTAGTCTCAGAGCCTAAAAGACAATTCTACCCTTGGGCTATTACACATCATAATCAATTGCATGGTATAATGCATAAGCAAATGAACATTGATTAATGAGTGGGTGTGGCAACCCTTCCACAAATGCATCTAATCAATGTAAAATTGTGGTGCATTCAGCCCATTAGAATAAATTAGGCCTTAGGCTACTTATTTGCCCAAATTAGCTAAACCACTAACCTTTTTGTTACAGGTCCACCATATTTTAATTAATGTAGATTAAGGGTTTACGTAACATATATGTTTAGATTAAAGGTGAATATGTAAATTAAGGGTGTATGTGATTTGAATTACCATTTAGATTAAAGATGTGGGGCTTCAATTTCTCATTGTAGAATAAAGGTGTATGATTTATTTTTCATAGGTTTGTTTAGGATTTCAAATGAAAATGTAATTTTAATTTTCCATAGTTGATGTATAGGTGTTTGAGCAAAATCAGTATGTAACATTATTTTTTATTTTCTTAGGCTTATTTAGGATTCAAAGGGGTTGTAATTTAAATTTATCTTTTATAGGCTTATTTAAAGGTGTATGGATTTACTTATTACTTTGTGGATTTTTAATGCTTCATGAATGTTTAATTAGTACCAACAAGTTATATGAATAAATTGGGAATCAAATCAAAATTAACAAATATTTTCCAATAAACCACTTGAGTAAAGCTCAGTCTTCAAACTAAGTGGCGTAGGTGCCTAATACCTTTTCGATTGTACCCAAACTTATTGAGCCCACCCGGTTGGAGTATAGATGGTTAGGTCCTTCACTAAAGATCCACAAAATCATCCATCTTTAGCAACGCATCTTTTTTAAGGAAATTTTTAGGTGGCAACTCTACTTTAGAAGCTTCATATAGGTCAAAAACTCATTGGGCATGTTCCCTTGGTTTTATTTAGGGATACTAAACAAGAGTAGTATTAGTAGAATCAATTTGGCTTGGTAGGACAAAAAATTTCATCACAATACCCTCATTGCACCACCAAAGAAAATACTAAAAAAAGGCTTAACATAAACACCAAACAAATTCATTCGAGAGCTTGCTTAGTATCATCTAAGAGAGAGAAGCTAAGTCCACCATCATCCAATTGCTCGGCTCTCTGTTGCTTCAACATCTAAAAAGCACTTTACAGTTAAAGGTGCTTAGGTTAGTTCCCTGAGGGATTATTTAAGTTTGTTTTAGTGAATCATGATTTGAACATTATTTTTGCTTGGTTTATACTAGTGTTGTATGATGCACAGACCACCTGATCTTGCACATGGACACAACATCATTAGTTGTCTACATGTAGTACTAGGTTGTTTTCACGTTTCTATTAAATAAGCAAGATCACTTTCTTACCCTTTGCTTGAAATACTTTTATGTTTGATATGCTTGTTTTATCAGTAGAAATGCTAACTCATATAACTTTGATTGATGAAGCATGTAATGCGTTTGGGTTTTATTGAGCAAATGCTTATGTTGTTTTGTATATGTATGTGTGCATATATGTAATACATGTATAAATTATGTCAGTGATACCATGGGTTTTATTGTAATGCATGTGTGTGTGTGTGTGTGTGATGTGTGGGCAAAAACTGGACAAAGTGCAAATGTTTATTCTATAAATGCCCGCATATCATTCATGAACTGTTTGCAGACTATTCACATGTGATTGCTTCTGTCAAGTGTTCATCATATGCCTCTTGTCTATTTAATTTTGTACATGTGTAGAACATTGTGAAACCATGTGTTGATATTGTGAATAAGAAAGATTGATGTTGAATGTGATCCCAAATCTGCATAACGCAACTTGTCTATGAATGGCCATAACTTAGTGTGTAGATGATGTTTCCTTGGGGAGATCGCACACGCCTTAAGTCATCCGCATATAGGCTTTATTGTGTTATGTTTTTATGAAATAAATTGTTTTTAGTGAATACATATTTATTGATTGATTGCCTTAGGCATCCCATCTTTCTAACCCTTTGCGTTGTAAGGTCTGCTTTCATTTATTTTTATACCATTATTAATGGTGAATGTATTTTATTTTGTTAGACTAAAGGTGAATGTTTTTTATTTTGTCAGACTCAAGGTGAATGTATTTTATTCTTATTATTAGAATTATGGGTGTATGGTTTACATTTCCTAGGTTTGTTTAGGAAATAAATGGGTTGTAATTTAAATTTCAATTTTGTAGGCTTTTTTAGGGCGCATGAATTTAATTTATGTTCAATGGATGCTATCACTACTTTAATGTATGCTTAATTAAAACAATGCATCAAATGTTAATAAAATGGGAAAACCTAATCGAAGTTGGTAAACATTTTTAAAACGAGCCACTTGAATGGAAGCCAACCCTCAAACCGAATAATGTGAGTATCTAAAATATTTATAAATCATACCTAACTCATTAAATCTATCTATTGAATATGAGTGGATTATTAGGTTTTTTTGCTAGAAATCTATGAAGTCGTTAATTTTTGTCGATGTATCTTTCTTAGAATAATCTCTAGGTGACAACTCTATTTAAAAAACACCGTGACATGCAAAATGCTCAATACAATCACAAGAAAGCGCCCACAATGTTAATTGTTCATCATCATAAGTACTTAAATAAGAATGAATAGTTTTTAAGTGATTATTTATGTTAAAAACACGTTAAATTGTTTACCACAGGAAGGGTATACATAAATAAAAACTTGTTTTTAATTGATAATTTATGTTAGAAACAGAAAAAAAACAAAAAAAAGAGTGTTTGAATTACTGTTTCAAATATTATTTTCAAGAGTAATTATATTTTATGGAAAATAGCACATTGAATTCGTACACTAAAAGACATGTCATAATATAATTTATTATTATTGAATTCATTTAACATCTAATCGGATTGCATTATGTTATTTGGTGTACAGATCCAACACTTTATTTACCGTAAAAATATCATTTTCCTATTATCAAATCCATTATTATCCTGATTTATTTTCCTATTTATGGTTCAAATTTTGTCAATTATCTTTCTTACCCAACAGTCCACAGACTTTGCCGTTTATTCAAGGTACTATTATCCTTAAACATAATCAGCCCATCTTCTATAAAGTTCCTTCCTTGGTTATAAAGTCTGCGAGCAGAGATATAGGGTTTCGGAATTTTCTTAATTGCAAGTTGAATTGATGACATCGGCAACTTTGAGGCGGCGACTTCATCACGGAGACATTGATGGGAGAAATCGTGAGCATTTGGAGACTTCTGATTCCTATAGCTTAAGTGAACCTTTGTTATCTAACTATCATGATGATGATTCCGTCTCTCAGGTATTTTTCTCTCAATATGTAACATTAATGGTTGTTGACTCATAAATACGAATAAAGTTCTATTTTCATTTTCTTTTTAATTTAATTTTGTTAAATGCATATTAGGAACGTAGAGTAGATGATATTTGGGATGATCAAAGGAGTTTGGAGCGGTTGCATTGGACTTCTCTCTTCTCTCAGTTGATTGCGCAATGGGCACAATGGTTAGGTGTGTTTTTTGTTGTTGATGATCTTCTTATTGCAGTAGTTTTTGGTGATAATTACTTCAGTCATTTTTGGCGTGGTTTGTTTACTGTTATTGCTGGTCGATTGTCGACAACTATGATGGTAGATTTATTTAGATAGTTGATAAACCAGTTGGTGTGTGTTGGACTAGTGCCAAAGTAGCAAAGCTTGTAATCTCGATAGTTAGGAAGGTTGTGGTAGTATCTGTTCACTTGATTAATTCCGAATTGAGCTCAGTTTTTGGGTGTAATATGCCAAATTTTTATTGATGATACTTGCAGAAATGATAATTTGTAGTTTCTTGCTTTTGATGTAATTTGTTGGCAAGAGAGGCTAGATGACTTAGTTAAGACATGGCTTATGATCTGTAATGATTTTCGTTGGCAGATTGGAGAAGTTTTGTAGTTCAAACTGCTAGTTGGCCATGAACATCACTTACTAAGAAAACTTGCTTAATTAAGAGACTGCACTATTTTTTTTCTATCTTCATCATGATTTTCTTCTCATCTGCATTACAGATGTTTCTCTCTAAATTTAGAAATTTTCTTAGGTTATGATACTATTTGGATGGTGCAACTATTTTATTTCTAAAAGAAATCCTTAATAATAACAAACATTAATATATGACTGCTCGAAGAAAATGTTTTTATTTTTCTTTTCTTTTTTCTCTTTTTTTCTTCGGATTATTGGAATGTCCCCAACTGGCGGCGGTTACTCAAATGATGAGGTAAGGTTACTCTCAAGGCATTGTAAATTTACCAAAGAGGTACACACTTTAGAAACGATATACACAATGTATCATTTGTGAAGTGATAACTTAAATATAAGGTAGATTTTCATTGTTGCCTGTTTATATTTTATTTATTTTTGATCATATTGGTCATTACTGTGCCAGGTGTTAGGTGATTTGCAATTTTTGATAACATTGTTGATTGTGGAAATATCTTAGTGTCCTGTTCTCTAAGTTTTGGTCATTCGAAATTTGTAGCAAATATTGTTTTTGGATCTGGATCACTTATCGGACAAATTTTGCCTCTCTCTTCTGCCACTCAAAATGGAATAAGTTGGAAGCTTTTTCCATCTTCACTTAGTCCTATACAGGTATTATATTGAATTGATGCGCATTTTACCTCTTACCTTTGTTAGATGAATGCTATTTGTGACAGTTAACCTTGAAATATGTGCAGAAAAATATATGTTTTAAAAATTTCTACTCTTAAATTTCTCCAATCTTAATTAAAAAAAACTGATGCATATGACTTAAATGCTATTAATTGGTGTCAATTTAGAAAGAGAGGCTTAGATGTCTGCAACAAAGGCTTGAAGTCCCTTTTGATGGATCACGTGTGGAACATCAGGTAGGTTTTTCTCCATTTAATTTTATTACTTTACTAATAATTGACCTCTATGTTTTAGAGCTCACAGTAATAATGGGTGTGGGTTAATTCCTTTTCATTTTTGTTATTAATCAATGCTTGAAATTCTATTTGTAGTGAAGAGTTTATCTGATTGCTAAATCCCAGTCTTGATGCCTTGAGACTTATTTTTACATGCTTGGAATTGCAATACAATTTATGGACGAAGATACATGTTAAATACTCAAATTAAGTGACCATGATTCACATATTGTATCAAAGTGTGTCAACCTGGGTGAGGATTATTGTAACTTTGCTTAATCATTCCCATCAAATTATTCCAGATTAATGGTTGCGGTTTATAAATATTCCTATTTTTATTTCTTCTACAAACTTTGAACTTACAATGGGCTGTGTTGGGAAGATAACTGATTTTCCTGCAGAAAAAGGACTGACCTGTGTGCTTATGTTTTAGAGCATAATTTGTAACTTATAAAATTGAACTTTTGTACTTCAGGATGCACTTAAACAATTATGGAAGTTAGCTTATCCTGGTAGGGATTTGCCGGCTCTGAAATCAGAGCTTTGGAAAGAAATGGGTTGGCAAGGCACAGACCCTTCAACAGATTTTCGGTATGAAATGGAAATTACATTAAATTACTTATTCTGAGTTTCATTTTTGTTACCTAAAAGGATTGTGATGCAATTTTTTTAAAATGTTATTTGAAGGGGTGGAGGATTTATATCACTGGAGAATCTCATTTTCTTTGCCAAGAAGTACCCGGTTGGTTCCTTGGTTTAAAAAGATATGATTTTTTTTACTTTTTCAAATATATAATTTTAATTACATCTTCTATTCAAAATAGTTGAGAATTTATTATTAGTTATCTTTCATCTAAAGAGGGAATTTTTTGTGCCTTTCTTAGGCTGCTTTAGGAAAACTACAAAACATGGTAGAGGCAATCAAAAAAATTAAAATACCCTATCAAAATGGAGGCCTGGAATGGTATTTGTCCTTCAAGGTTCTGTAGCATTTGGGCTTAACAAAAATGCATGTTGTCTTAATAAGATAATGCTTAGTTATAGAAAAAGTGTATATATTTAGATTTCATTATAAACTTGTGTATCGATTGTTGGTGTGAAATGTATCATGGGAAGGGCGATCGTGAAGTGGAATATACATTTTAAAACAAACAGAGTCTCAAATCATTATATACACGATCTTCTTCTAGGCATATACATGACATTATTAGCCATAGGGTGTTTCAAAACCTATACTTGCAAAACTAATTTTGTTAGTCTTTACATAGCAATGAAATAACCAAATTGAGCTTGTTATTCAACTCTCTTGGAGCGACACTTGCCGTATTCACATGGGTATGAAGCGTCAAAGGTCTAACCAGGTGTCTTGAGTGCCAGCTCGATAAATGAGCGGATGGGAAATGAAGAGAGAAGGCAAAGAAAAGTGAAGTGAAGAGAAAGAAAGCTTTTTCTTAAGTTTCTCAAAATGTTATGAATGAAGAAGAAAATTTTCCTTCTATATTAGGGCATATGCACGTTGTGTATGTGACATATATGGTCATGTGTCATGATTTTGCTTAACACATACAAGGGTGCACTAAGGCGCACAGTCGTGTGTCTTGCACTCTTCGCCTCAACAATGCATGGGTGTGTGTCAACTTTGAATGGGTGTGCATCTGGCAAAGTCAATCCAAATTGCCCACATCAAACCTTGATCTGATAAGCGTGATCACCTAGCACCCACACATAGGCATGCACCCAAAGACACATGGCCTATGCTCGATTAAAATCATATTCTAACTCTCAATTTCATTTGAAAGATTCGACAAGTTAGCCAATTCTTCATTCACACATTTTCCACTTGGATCAACAATCATATTCTAACTCTTAACTTCATTAGAAAGACTTAACACATCAACCTCTTAACACTCTAATTTCCTAATCTCTGTCAAAAGGCAAGGGTGTACTTGCTCTAAAAGATATAAATCCCTTATTAGCTTCGTGCCGTCTTTATACCAAGAAAGTACTGAAGATTTCCCTAGATCTTTGACTTCAAATTATGTCTTCAAGTATTTTTTCAAATTCCCAATGTCTTAAGCATCTTCTCTTGTTATTATAATATCATTCACATAAACGACTAAGATAGATATTTTACCGTCATGAAAATACTTAGTAAATAGTGTATTGTCACCTTGCTTTTGACTGCACTCGAAGCCCTTTATAGTCAAACTAAACATTTTGAGCCAAACCTTGGGAGACTTTTTTAATCCATATAATGATTTCTTTAGTTTGCACATCTTACCTTGTAATTTATTCTCAAAATCAAGTGGAACCTTCATATAAATCTCTTCATCAAGCTCTCCATTCAAAAAAGCAATTTTAAAACCATCTAATGTAGTTTCCAATCAAGATTGGCAATCAATGAAAGTAATAATTTGATTGAATTAATTTTGCAGCAAGAGCAAATGTCTTCTTATAATCAATCCTAAGTGTTATATCCTTAAGCACTAACTTGGTTTTATAGCTTTCAATAGCTTTATCAGACCTATGCTTGATAGTAAAAACTCACTTGCAGCCAACAATCTTCTTTTCTCTCGCAATCTCCCAAGTGTTATTACTTGTAAATACCTTTATTTATTCCATAATCACAAACCTCCATTGTGGAACCTTTAACACTGTGAGTGTCTTTAAGAATTTCAACTCTATCGATCTTTGAAGTTGAAGAAATATGAAATTGAATTTTTCAACTGATTTTTCTTATTTGATACATGAGTATATACAACTTTATATAGTAGTTACACTACTCTAGAATAGGAAATAGAAATATTACAAGAATATCTGCATTCCTATTGTACAGATTCTGAATATCTACATTCCTATTTTACAGATTCTGAATTAATTCATTTTTATCTATATTCCTAATTTGTATAATTCAACACTCCCCCTCAAGCTGGAGCATATAAATCATATGCACCAAGCTTGCTACATATATACTTAATACGAGGACTTCTGAGAGACTTCGTGAGGATATCTGTGAGTTGATCATTAGAGCTAATATGAGCAGTAACAATACACCCAGATAGAACATTTTCTCGAATGAAATGACAATCAATTTCTATATGTTTGGTCCTCTCATGAAACACAGGATTGGAGGCAATATGAAGAGCAGCCTGATTGTCACAAAGTAATTGCATTTGTGATATTTCTACAAATTTTAATTCTTGGATCAATTGTTTTAACCAGATAAGCTCACACGTAGCCAAGGCCATTGTTAGATATTCTGCTTCTGCACTTGATCGGGCAACAACATCTTGTTTCTTACTCTTCCAAGACACAAGATTTCCTCCCATCAAAATACAAAAACCTGAGGTAGATCTTCTATCATATGGGAACCTTGCCCAATCAGCATCAGAGTATCCAACGATTTGAGTATGACTATGACTTTCATATAATAACCCTTTTCCAGGAGTGCCCTTAATATATCTCAGAATTCGAATCACAGCATCCCAATGACTCTTGCATGGAGACTGGAGAAATTGACTAACCACACTAACTGAGAAAGAAATATCAGGTCGAGTAATAGTTAGGTAGTTAAGTTTTCCAACTAATCTCCGATATTTTCCAGGATCTGTAAGCAGCTCCCCCTGTCCAGGTAAGAGTTTTAAGTTGGGATCTATGGGAGAGTCTATAGGTCGACAATCTAACATCCCTGTTTCCTCTAGAATATCCAATACATACTTTCGTTGAGATATAACAATACCAGAACTAGATTGAGCTACTTCAATACCAAGGAAGTATCGTAATAACCCCAAATCTTTTGTCTGGAAGTGGCGAAACAGGTGTTGCTTCAATTGTTTAATACCTTCTTGATCACTCCCTATAATGACAATGTCATCAACATACACAACAAGATAGATACATTTCTCAGATGATTCATTCTTATAGAATACCGAATGGTCTGACTCACACCGAACCATGCCAAACTCTTGAATTACAGTACTGAAGCTACCAAACCAGGCATAAGGAGACTGTTTTAAACCATATAATGAACGACGAATCCTACATACCAAGGAAGACTCCCCCTGAGCAACAAAACCAGGCGGTTGCTCCATATAGATCTCCTCCTGAAGTTCACCATGAAGAAAAGCATTTTTGATATCCAATTGATACAAAGGCCACTGACGGATAGCTGCCATAGATAAAAATAACCTGACAGAAGACATCTTGGCTACAGGGAAAAATGTCTCGTAGTAATCGAGCCCAAAAGTCTGAGTATACCCTTTGGCCACCAATCGTGCCTTTAAGCGATCCACTTGACCATTAGGACCAACCTTGACTGTATAAACCCAACGACAACCAACCAGTGAATGGCCTTTGGGCAACGGAACGAAGTCCCAAGTATTATTGTTGTGTAAAGCTGCCATTTCTTCAACCATAGCTTGTTGCCACCCGGGATGGGAAAGAGCTTCATGAACTGATGTAGGAATAGAGATAGAAGAAAGAGAAGACACAAAAGCAGAAAAAGTGGAAGACAAACGATGATAACTAAGAAAATTATAAATAGGATGAGGGTTGCGAGTGGAGCGCGTACCTTTGCGAATGGCAATTGGAAATTGATCATTAGGAGCCAGAACCGTTGCAGGGGATGATGACGGAGCAGGAAGTTCATCAACAAGAGTCTCAGAGACCGGATTAGAGGAAATAGAAGACTCAGGAAGGGGAACAAGAGCACGATCTGGTGGAGAAGGAGACACAAGCTCAGTAGGAGTTGGTAATACAGACTCAAAATCACAAGGTTGAATATGTGGACAGGATATATATGGAATTGGTAAGACCTCAGCAAGAGGTGTAGATGTAGAGGATGACTCAAAAAATGGAGATGACTCAAAAAAGGTGACATCGGCAGAGAGGAAATATTTTCGTGTTGTGGGAGAATAACATCGATAACCTTTTTGGAGACGAGAGTAACCGAGGAAGACACACTTGATAGACTTAGCAGACAATTTGTCCTGTCCTGGAGATAACACATGAACGAAACAGGTACAACCGAAGACACGAGGTTGAAGAGAGAAGGATGGCTTATCAGGATATAAAATTGAATGAGGTGCTTTGTTTTCCAAAACAGATGAGGGCATTCGATTAATCAAGTAACAGGCAGTGAGCATGGCATCGGCCCAAAAATGTAATGGAACTTGGTGGTGTAAAAGTAATGTACGAGCAGTTTCAACCAAGTGTCTAATTTTGCGCTCAGCTACCCCATTCTGCTGTGGGGTATAAGCACAAGAAGACTGGTGGAGAATTCCTTGCGAAGATAAGAATTTAGAAAATGGAGCAGAAAAGTATTCTCGACCATTATCACTACGTAAGACACGAATAACAGTATTAAATTGATTTTTAACTTCTGCACAAAAGGTTTGGAATATAGAAAATAGTTCTGAACGATTTTTCATTAAGAACAACCAAGTGCAACGAGAGAAATCATCAACAAAAATGACAAAATACCGAAAACTCAATAAGGACATAACTCGACACGGACCCCACACATCTGAATGTACTATTTCAAAAGGGGACGCAGCCCGTTTATTGACTCGCTTTGGAAAAGTATTTCGAACATGTTTTTCAAGCTGACACGACTCACAATTTAAAGAAGATAACTGAGATAGACCTGGAACCATCTGTTGGAGCTTAACTAAACTAGGATGACCCAAACGATTGTGGAGAAGAGTTGGATCCTCAGAGAGAGTGCATGCTACAGGAGAAGGAGACAAGTCAAGATGATAGAGACCTTGAGATTCACGTCCTGTGCCAATCGTTCGTCCCGTGTGACGATCCTGTAAAATGACAGAGTTATTAGTGAAAGTAATGGAACAATTTAAGGACTGAGTGAGTTTACTTACTGAGATAAGATTAAATGGGCAATTAGAAATATACAAAACTGAGGTTAAAGGTAAAGATGGAAGTGGTTGAGCACGTCCCATCGCTTGAACACGAACTTTAGACCCATTAGCAAGTGTAATGGGGGGTAAAGATGTGGTATGAGAAAAATGAGAAAGTAGATGAGGGTTACCAGATATATGATCAGACGCTCCCGAATCAAGAATCCAAGGTCCTATGGAGGGAGAATGAGTGAGGCAAGCAACAGAATTACCCGAGTGTGCAACAGAAGCAGTGGAGGAAGATTGTTTGTCTGCCTGAAATTTGAGATACTCCTCATAATCTGCACCTGTAAGAGTTAAAGATGGTCCTTTTGATGACTCAGAAGTGAAAGCAGACTGATCAGTCTGAACTACATTAGCAGCCCGAGGAGGTCGTCCATGTAACTTGTAGCATTTCTCTCTAATATGTCCCCATCGATGACAGTAACTACATTTGGGTCTCCCTTTACCACGATCTCCTTGTTCTCCTCTAATAGTAGTTTGAGAAGCCAAGACTGAGGAATCTTCATTAGTTGACCCAGTAGTATTATTTGGAGCAGAGACACGAAGAAGCCGAGCAAACACATCATCAAGAGTGGGTACCACTCCACTAGCAAGAATTTGATCTCTGACAGGTGAAAGATCAGGACTCATTGTTGCCAATGTGAGTACCATGAAAAATTTATCTCTCTGTGCAAGGTCTTCAGCAGCAGACTTTCCAACAGGTAGGAGAGAATTAAATTCAGCTTTAAGAGATGTCATTTTACCGAGGAATTCAGACATATCCATACTTTGTTGTCTCATATTAACAATATTAGACACAACCGAGTATAGACGTTGGATGTCATTTGTATATAAAATCTTAGCCTGATTCCAGATATCATAACAAGTCCTATAAGATTTATAAATGGGATATAATCGGGGATCGATAGACTGCCATAAAAGATTGCAGAGAAGAGCATCAACCTTTTTCCACTCAATTATATTTTTATCCTTTAAATCAGTAATTTTTGTAGTTAAATGGTCTTCCAGGCCTTGACCCATATACCATAATTCAACAGAAGCAGCCCATGAATTATAATTACGACTCCCTACTAATTTGTCATTAGTAATAATCGGGAAAGAAGTGAAAGAGAACATGGAACCTGATTTGGAGCTTTCGAAGGACATAATATGCAAGCTGAAAGATGATATAATCTGAGAATGCTAGAAAACAGCCTTAATATTCCAAGGAAGCAGTAGTCTGATGAAGAGAGGAGCCAGAAAAATGACTATGAGCCAGAAATAGATTTTCCAGTGACGGAAAATGTCTCCGGCGGCGCGTTCGGCAAAGGACGACGGTGACGTGGTATGAGTGAAGTCGCCGGCATTGTCTGAGACAGATCCCGGTGGCGGTGAGGAAGCACGTGCACCGGAGACGACGATTAGAGGAAACCCTAGCCGAAAAGAGATGAGCGCATGTGGGCGCGTGCAGATGAATCCGGTGACCGGATTCTGGGTTTTGGCCGGAAATAGGCAGGCGTTCACTGAGATGAGGAGATGACCACCGGAATACGAGGGGAAGCACAGTGGCCGGAGATACAGTGATTTCGCCGGAATATGCAGCGGGTGATGATGCTGGAAATAGCTGAAATTAGAAGCCAATTTGTGGCTCTGATACCATGAAGAAATATGAAATTGAATTTTTCAACTGATTTTTCTTATTTGATACATGAGTATATACAACTTTATATAGTAGTTACACTACTCTAGAATAGGAAATAGAAATATTACAAGAATATCTGCATTCCTATTGTACAGATTCTGAATATCTACATTCCTATTTTACAGATTCTGAATTAATTCATTCTTATCTATATTCCTAATTTGTATAATTCAACAGAAGTAAATTCCCTCTATTGATAAGACAATTTTGAGTGTGTAACATGGTTTGCAATAAGATGTTGTGTGGAAGATCTTACTTCTTTTCAAAGAGCATTAGGAATATCAAGGTCCTTCTGTTGTTCATCACTTGTCTTCGAAGTTTTCGCTAACTTTGGATTTGATGGTTGGCATCTTGGAGTAAACAAGGTTCTCCTTTGAATTTTGGGTGTCTATCTTGTTATGAGTTTCTCCTTTTGAATGGGTTTTCCTTCCTAGGTTCGGTATTTTAAATGAAGAATCATCATTATTGTGGTCCAAAGAAAGGAATGGAAAGAGAAATGGAAGGATCTCAATTTGAAATTTCACTTGATTTTTCTATTGGAGAGGAGCATTAACATAGAATGGTTGACTCTTAAAGGGAAACATTAACTGAAACAAAGAAATTGAAATAGGAAAGTAACATTTATACTCTTTTTGAGTGGGAAATGACTCTAAAGTTAAACTTGGAATGAGTGACAAAATGGTTGTAGACACAAGCATTACATCAAAAAACCTTTAGAGGTAAATAAATAAGAAGGTGAACATAGGGACACTTTCCTTTAACAAGTTGATTGGTGTTTGAACTTTTATACTCTTAGAAAGAAGATGGTTTATGAGATTGGCCACAATTAATGTGGCTTCACTCCAAAACGAGTTAGGAACATTGAAGGCAAACATGAGTGACCCGGTTACCTCTAGAAGTTGATTATTCTTTTTTTCAGCTAAATTATTTTGTTGAGGAGTGTATGCATAAGATGATTGATGAAACATGCCATGATTGGAGAAGTAATTTGGAAGTCATGAGACATGTATTCCTAACCATTATTAGTGCAGAGAATAATCATAGAGTTTTGAAAAATGTTGTGTATAAATTTTTGAATTGTCAAAAGATAAACTGGTTTGAGAATTGTCTTTCATGAGAGATACCTATCAAGCCCTTGTGTGATAATCTATAAATATAATAAACTAGCTTGTATGAGTTAAATTTGCAAAACGAGTAGGTCTCTAAATACGACTATGAATGAAATGAATTGGTTGTGCTGATTGATGAGTACAAAGGATAAAAATGTCTAGACTATTTAGCACAACTACGATCTTCGCACTAAAAAAACTTGTCTTTATTAATTAAGAGATGTAGATACAAATGTTTTAAGTAGGTGAAACTAAGGTGTCTAAGATGTTGATGCCAAAGAATTACCTCATTATTAGAAAAATTGAAACAAAAAAGGAGTACAAAAATTTCTAGAACTTAAAGAGGTGGAGCACCCTTGAGATAATATATGCCATTGCACTCTTTAGCATTGTCAACAAAACTGAGAAACCAGTGGAGGTTGTTGAGTAAGGGAACCCATTGTTGGAAATTTTCCATGAGGGTTGGCAATTGTTTAGTCAGCTATAGATCGACAACTGAAAATTTCAGAGGGCAGCAAGTCAACAATACCAGACAATGGATTTGACATGTTCAATGAATTTATTGCAGCTTTGGCGACTTCAGGCAAATTTGGAAATTTTTGCTAGCTAAAACTTTAGATGATATAATTACCCAAAAAAAAAAAAAAAAACACAACTTTAGATGATATGTAGATTGGTGAAGTCTAGTGACTCCTAATAGTAAATCGTTGACTTCTGACAGTGTTTGGTTAAAGGTCGATGAGATCTAAAGATTTCCAGAAAGGTCTAAGGATTTTCAGCAAGATAACTTCAAGTGATGTGTGGATTGACAACGTCTGGTGACTCCTCATAACAGATGGATGACGTCTGGTTGAAAATCAACAAGATCTGATGATTTTTAATGATATCTTAGGATTCACGTGACTGTTTATGGGCTTTTGGTAGATTTTGTGATGATAAAAAGGGACTCTAATGTTGTCTAAGGTCTGAAAAGATTTTCTGTCAAGATTTTGGTAGAGTTCTAACAATATTGTGGCAAATTACACTCTTTTCCTTAAAAGAGTGAGGTAAAAACAAAGAGAAAACAATGTTTTAGAGCTTGAGTCTGATAACATGAAACAAGAACTAATAAATAATTCTTGTTTGATTTCATTCAATAGTGAATAGGTAGAGTTTTATATATTTTACAACAAACTAGGAAAACGATTAGCTTGGACTATGAAAAAGAATCAAATCAGTCTAAACTAGGAAAAAAGAAATATTCAGTGGTTAAATTGGAATTAATAAAGGTGATTAGTTGGCTAGTGATTCAGGATAAGAAAGTTAACATAAAAGTCTACTACCATGCTTTGAACTGATGAGGGAGTCATATTTTTCTCTGGAAGTAAGTTTAGTGCATATCTGGTTTGTTCTTGAGGAATAATTGCTCTGCTTAATTATTTTGAGTATGGGGATGTTTTGCTGTGGACATGTTATGCAATTGGCTGTATGTAGCGGTCTACATGTGTAATAATTGCATTCTGGTTTTGATTCTTCGTACGTGTAAAGAAATGAATTGGTTATTCTAGTTGTCAGGGGGGTAAGGAAACTAAAAGGTTAATAACTATTTATTGTTTATCTCAAAATACTTTTATTTTGTCAGATTCTACTCAGTTGCCAATGATGCTTATATTAGTTCATTTGGAATCATTGTTAAACAGGCCTCATTTCAGAGATTGTTGCATAAAAAAGATGGAGCAAGAGCTGAATGGGAGTACCCTTTCGCGGTGGCTGGCATCAACATGTCATTTATGTTGATACAAATGTTGGATCTTCAATCAGGTAATAAATATTTCTGAAGAGAAGGGAGAATTAAAGCTGTAACTAATTTGGCTTACTCCTTAATTCTGTACAGGCTGAGATACGGCAAAAATGTTGGTCAGTGGAGGAGTGATTATTCTAAAGAAAAATTTTGTCAACACACTTGACTTAGTGTTTTGGCCATTTGTTACGATTTTTTAGTGAGAAATTGACTACACATGTTTTTCGTGCAGGGAAGCCATCTTCTTTGGCTGGAATCCGTTTCTTGGAAATTCTGAAGGAAGATGAAATGGCATTTGACAACCTTTACTGTGTAGCCTTCCAAATGATGGATGCTCAATGGCTTGCCAGGCGGGCTTCGTATATGGAATTTAATGTGAACATCCATCATCCTCTATTTTAATATTACTTGGTCTTACAAATGGTATATATATATCAGAATTTGCATGATTATCTTGTTTATGTTACCCTCTTCAGGATGTTTTGAAGTCTACAAGAACACAGTTAGAACGTGAGCTGGCACTCGAGGACGTCTCTACTGTGAAAGATTTACCAGCGTTTACCTTGTTGAGTAGATGATCATAATATACTTCTGAAATACACCAGTGTGCTTTACTCCACTCCCTTAACGTTCATTAGTTAATGCATGTTTCTGTTGTTTCATATACATATAATTTCAAGAAAATAAATGGTGTACTTTTCTTTGTCGGGTAACTTTTCAATAAGCATTAACAGTCCTTTGTTAATTTATTTGATATCGGTTAAAAATTTCTGCTAATGTTCGATGCCAAGCATGGGCTGTCTTTCGATGTTAGAACTTTATATCTCTTTTCATAGATATCTTTATCATTATATGTCTTTCGTTCCTGGCCCATCGGACTTATTTCTACCAAGGTTTTTCTAAATGGTAATTTTAAAAAAATTAAATACTCATTTTTTATATCAGTTAATTTTAATGAATCAAAAAAGTATTTTTATTTTTTTAAATAAAAAAATTTTAAAATAAAATCAATTTTAAAAAATAAAATATAAAATAATATTAATGTATATTAAAATAACAATAATAAATTTAAAAATTTAATAAAATGAATAAAAATTTAAAAAGCAGAACTCCCATAGCTTGATCAATTTAACAATTAACATGCAATACAATCTTTTGTCATCGTGTCTCATGAGGTTGAAATATAGATATATGTCTATTTCAAGAATTTCTTATATATATAAACATTCAAATTAAAAATTAGATATGCACCTAGTTATGGTGACAGTCTTATTGGCTTTCGATAACTCTACTAAGACAGTAATCTCATTTTTGGGATTAATGAATCTTATACTTGGAATTGACAAATCCTATATTAATCTATTATAGTTTTTATACTAATCATAGTATAACCAATTATGCACCTTTATAGCACTCTGATCATAGTAATGCATTTGATGATATCAAATGATATCAATCCTAGTATAACACAATCTGATAAATCTCAAATTGAAAAACTATACAAACCTATCAAGTCATAAGAATTAATCCATAGACACATAAAATACTATTTATATGAGATCCTTGTAATTGGGCTTATCCAATGAGCATGATTACCAAATCATACACCCATTTATAAGGTCAGGCTATAATTAACAAACCTTAATGTGTGCAAATTGCTATCATATTTTGATGGAATCACTCACACTATGATAGTTGCCACACAATTATCGTGTCTAAGATTTATAGCAATCTTAGGATCATGAATAGCTCTAAAATAGCCATCTATGAGCATGTATGGAAACCATGATCAGTCATCTGATTCCATCGTCTTGGTTCTACTATATTAACATATAATTAAAATACTTCTTTTATTAATAATCACAAAGTATATACAAATTACAATAATATCAAGTAAATACACAATAAAACAATGATAGATACATGATTATAAGGCACCTATCCTAGTAGGATGAAAGTCAATTGTATACTTTTGGTACATGTATTATGTTTTGATTCTATAAGAATTTTCAAATAAAGTAATCATGCAGGTGGCTCAAAGCCTTGAGCTGATTGAAAGTTATGGAAAGACCAGTGCCTTAATTAGTGTTTTTAGAGTAAAATTGTCTAATAACTAAAGCATTACTTAGATACCATTAGTCAAGGCAACTAGTTACACTGCCACTTTAGGAGCCATGGGTTATTTTCCTCAACTATTAGAGTAGATTGTTCTTTAACAATAGTGTTGAATGGCTTTGAAGGCAAGGAATCAAGACCAATATAGTTTTGGTTGTCTAACTGTTAGTGATCATTGACCTCGTCCTTCTTTCATAATAAGCCATTAGAGAAAAAGTTTATATGATAGAAAATTTAAAAAAAAAAATGTTGTTTTTCGTTGGAAAATATAAGAGCTTTTTTAGGCCCATTTTCTAGTGCCAAATTAATAGTGATGAGATTTTCACCAAAAAGAAGTACACTGAACAATTATTAGATTTACTATAGGAAAGCATGAAGACAGTAAAAATTAGAAATCTATGTCTAAGATTATGTTGTTGACTATATTGAGATAATAATATCATAATTACAATGAGAGTGTTAAAATTTATAGATACTTATTTGATGCTCACAACCTTTATACAATCTTTAATTTATAAAAGAAAATGTTAAGGTTATTTGTGTAACTGAATATATA
Organism: Anacardium occidentale; assembly: GCA_026122585.1. Lineage (NCBI taxonomy): Eukaryota > Viridiplantae > Streptophyta > Magnoliopsida > Sapindales > Anacardiaceae > Anacardium > Anacardium occidentale. The sequence continues at coordinate 306,380 of JAJEJH010000340.1, read as the reverse complement.
GAGGACAATATCACAAGTCTTGGTTGGTGTCGTTGTTATCAAATGAATGTGTGCTTTTGATATGGTAAAAAATTAATTACATTTCAATTGTAATTGTTGGAGTCATGAAAAATGGTTTTATGATAATTAATAATTGGTAGTGAATGTTGAAGAGATTATAAGAATTATGGTAAGTATCAACTACGATTCTTCTTATTGCTTTTAAATAGTAAGATCTTCTTCTTTTACTACAAATTGACTCATATATTGTTGAAACATCTATTTATCAATCACGTAATAACTAGTTATTTGACGAGCAATCACCTCTTGTACGTTAAATCTGTAAGTTTAATTGAAGATAAGTTTTAACCATATAATAAACCTTAAGGGTTTGTTCAAGCCTTATATTTCCGCTTTTGTTGAGCATAAACCATGTAAGGTTTTTTCTTATTCAGATTCTTGTAATAAAGAAGAGATTTTTGTGATGGTAATAGGTTTTGTGGCAAGGTTGTGAGGGGTTGATAACACAAGAAGACTTGTTGCATAAAGGCAAATTTTGTTGCTTGGTGGCTTCTTGTGATTGTAATTTTGTTTGTATTAACGGAGATGTTTTTTTTGGTCTCTCATATGGTACGGTGGTGGGTTAATGCTAGGCAAGGGAAGTAAAGCATTGGGCTGTGGGGCGAGGACTACAAGGTGGAAACTTTTTTCCATTTCTGTTAATTTTTTGAATTTTTAATTTTTTTAAATTAAAAAGAGTTACAATTATTAAACAAATATTTTTTTTTCTCTTGGTAAATTAACTTTATAACCTTTCAGAATTAAAGTTAATGGACAACATTTCATCTATAATCAGAGTGTGAAAAGGGTCAAAGAGACAAACTATAGGGTGGGAAACAATAATCCCACCTACTCCAGTGCTAGCATATGACAATGTCCTAATTTAAACTATATAAATTGTTACATGAATGTTTGATCTAATATTAATAATTAAAATTGGCCAAAGGACTATTTCTCACCCAATGTTTGATGAAATAACCCGTTAAGTTTGAAAACAAACCAAATTTTCATTCATTTGTGAGAGTTAACTATGAATTTTAATAATAAAATAGTATTTATATCATTTTGTCTAAATATTATGATAAACATATATTTTAGTAAAAATATATACTTTTTAACTTATTAGAGAAAAGTAGATGATTTTCTTATCTTGTTTAAGAATTATCATATTCACCTATATATTTTCAAAATATATTATAACTTTAATAGTTTATAATATAATATTTATACTCATAATTTATTTTGTTTTTAAGAGTATAATTATTATTTTTAAAACTATTGAAAAATATTTAAAATTTTAAAAATTGAAAAAATACAAGATTTTTTCAAATTTCAAAACACCCCAAGCTTTATTCTAATTTTAAAATTCTTTAAAATTTTCAAAAAATTACAATTTAGACAAACAGGTGATTTTATTAAAATACTATAAATATATTTTTTTAAAACTTGTTAGGTTTCCTATCTTATTTTAAAAATTATTGTATACAATATATATTTTAAAATATAATTATAATATTAATAGTTTATAATATAATATTTACACCTCTAACTTATTATACGTTTTGAGGTGTAACTATTTTTTTTAAATTATTGAAGGATAATATTGAAATTTTAAAAATTTTAAAAACTATAAAGTTTTTTTAATTAAAAAAACTAAAATTGTAAAAAATTACAGTTTGGGGGTAAAAAAATATTTAATAAAATTGTATGGATAAAATATTTTTTAGTTTAAGATTATTTTTATCTTTTTAAAAATTTTATAAAAATTGTAACAGAATTTATTAACAAATTTAATAGAAGAAAAAAATTAATAAAACGGTGAAAGTTTAGATTTTTTCAAATTTAATGAAAAAGAGTTTTTCATTTGATAAATAGTCTTTTGGCAATTAAAAATAAATAATGATTTTTCTTATCAGGAACTAGGACATTTAGAGATTAAATCTGTGAGAACGTTTAGTATTAAACTCAGCCAATTAAATTTAAGTTATAAGCATAAAATCAAACACACTCTAGGTGTCACATGTTACGGTGGTTATATACCATGACAGCTGCTGAATTAACAAAAAATTTGGAAGAATTCAAGGCATCCAATTGCAGAGTCTTATTGAAGATCTTGACCACATTAAGGAAACAGCATTGAAAAGTTAACTGCCATCAATTTTCCTCCGCAGGCTTCAACAGCCACTTATTTAGTCCTGCCGATGATTCATTCACCTGCCATCAATTTTCATGGTGGTAATGTTTCAGACAGAAGAAGATTTCTAATTAGTGATTTAAAAAAATAAGAATGTAATAGGCACAAAAATATGAGATATATACGTGTGTGTGTGTGTACGTAAGTACGTATGCTAGGGGATTCACAAAATAAAATGTGTACATAAAAGAGATATTAAATAAATAATAAAATTTAAAAGGTTTCAATGTAAAATTTAAAAGATTATATTAATAGTTTATACATAAAATATTAGAAATGAATACGAATTGAGTTGAATTCAAACATCTTTTGACTCAAATTTACTTTGAATGAAAAATAGGTTGACACATATTTGGTTTGAATGAAAGTAGTTTTACCTCGAGTTTGTAATTTAAATTTATGATTCAAGTTCGTGACTCTTTGACAAAATAATATATTTTTATCTAATAATTTGAAAAATGATACGTTTAATAAATACTTAATATAACTTTAATCAAATTGAGAGTCAAATTTAAATAAAATTGAATTATTTAACCGATTTGCAAGTCAGATTGAATTGAATTTTGACTAGTTGAAATTTGACTTAGCTTTACAAATGAATAGATTCTTCTAATTAGAATTCTATTCGAGTTTAAATTAAATGATTTTAAGCTAAACTGAATCAAATTGAAATGACTTTCAAAACTGAATTAATTTGATTAGAATCCAATCCTATACAAGACAAAAATTTTATGTGCATATATATGTGTGTGTGTGTGTGTGTATATATATATGTGTATATATATATATCCAATAATTGGAAGCACAACACCCCCTCCCCCCACTGGCCCCCAAACCACAGCCGACCCCCACTTTCAAAACTGAATTCATTTGATTAGAATCCAATCCTATGCAAGACTAAAATTTTGTGTGTGTGTGTCTGTATCCAATAATTGGAAGCACAACACCCTCTCCTCTCCCTCCCCCCCTAACTTTCAAAACTGTGCAAGACTAAAATTTTGTGTGTATATATATGTGAGTGTGTGTATATCCAATAATTGGAAGCAGAACACCCCGTCCTCTCCATCCACACTCCCCACATAACCTTAAAAACTCAGAGAATTCAAGTTAAAGAATACACCTTAACTTTCATATTAACCACATATCAGCTAATGTTTGTAATTGACGTTACAACAGAGAATTAGAATGGATAGATAAAGTTGAACAAAATAGTAAAAAAGAATGCACGTCATACAATCTTTGAAATTATAAGAAATTGGAAGAATGTTAAAAAAAAAAAAAAAAAAAAAAAAACTATAAAGACCGTACCTTAACTTTCATATTGGCCACATATCCAAGAAGAATACCTAGAGGAATGCCAAACAAATAATAGCAACAAATGTTAACATATGCAGCCAGAGTCTGCCGCCCGGCACCACGGCCACCCCTGCAATGAACAACTAAGAAGTTAATCATCTAAATTGCATTTTACAAGTTTTGTTCTTCGCATGATCTAAATTACATGCCAGAGAGTACTGCCTGGATACCGTTGAGGAAAACTGAGAAGGCTAGTAGTACAGACAGGCTTGAAACAGAATATATTACTTCCTTACTGCTTGTAAAAATCTTAGCAATGCCATGGCTGAACACTAGACAAATTGTGAAAAAGAAAATTCCAATACTGGCTGTAGTGGTAATTGCAACTTTCACAGAAAATTTTGCGGTTTTAGCATCTCCTTTCCCCAATTCATTCGAAATCTGCACACTGTAAACATTATTCCATATATGTAAGAGTAACCACCTGCTCTCATTCATAATGATCCTTGGAGATCTGAATAATTAAAGTTATACCTGAGCCTGCCAGAAAGCTGAAGCACAACATAAATTCCCAAGCTACGATGTTGGGCGACAATGTGAATTCAAATTAATTAGTTAGCTTATGGTTGGAATCATAAACCAATAAGACCTAAAAAACAGATTTAGTGTAATATCTCGACCTCATGCAACATAGTGAGGCTTAAAGCACATTACTCTCGATTCGATTGAAGACGCCAACTATTACTTACTATTTTTGAGGTCGGTAAAAGACAAATATGGGCCTAGCATGACACAGTCAATATGATAATATTTTGACGGTGAGAAGTATATAGTAGTATAAATTTAACTCACCAAATAGAGAAGGCTGAAATCTCAGTTGTGGCATTTTTCATATATCCTGCCAGTAGGACCGGAATAGCATTGTACCATAACTCTAAGCTATGGTGAATATACGTAGACTTAGTCAGTCAAAATTCGCTAATGTGCTGCTACAGTAACCTTTTCTCTCCTCTGTTCAAATGAGCCTCCTTCCCGCTGCTTCCTCCCCTACCATTGTTGGTGCTTAATCCGGCTTGTTTCTCCGGTGTTGGTCATTCCTGTCTTTACTTCTGGTCGGCCAGCCTTAGGCTGGTCGTCCCTCCCCTGTTGGCGTCTTTGCTAGGCGTTGTTCTTGGCCATGCCTGTTTCACCTTCTGAGGGATGTACGTTTCTATTTACTGTTTCGGCTTGTCTTGGCTTGTCTGTTTCCAGGTGTGTAATCCTCTCCCTTTCTTCTCTCCTCTTCTTCCTCTTTGGCACTTAGCCTAGGTTGCTCTGGACACTTCTTGCTCCTTTCTTTGCCTCGCCCTCTGTTGTGTGTGAGTTTGCTTGTGCGCTTGTTGGCGTGTGTTTGTGATTTCTCTTGTGTTTGTGTAGCGCTTGCCCTTCTTGTTTGCTGTGGTTGTGTCCCCATGTGTGTTGTTTATTCTTTCCTCTGGGTGTGTGGGTTATGTGCGTGTGCTGCTTGTGGTGTGAGCTCTTTTCAAGTTGGTGATGGCTACCGAGTCGAAAGCTAAGGGTGTTAATGAGTCGGTTCTACCGATGGAGTCTGATTGCGCTCCTGGTTCAAGGGTACAAAGGGTGAATGAGGTGATCCCCCCCAAACCTTGGAACAAGCTCTTTGGTGATAAAAGAATGATTTCGGAATTAGAATTCATGCCCTCCACCTGCCCCTCAAAGGGCGGGAAACGTGTGGTCGAGCTACTCGAAGACATTGCTAGTAAGGGAGCTAAGAAGTGGGAATCGTGCGCGGTGGGTTTCTTCCTTGGCATAAGGCCACCATTTCACATTGTTAGGAAGTTTGCGAAAAAAATGTGGGGTAGTCAAGGGTTGATTGAGGTGACATCTAACGGACAAGGCATGGTGATTCTTAAGTTTTCAGATGTGGCTGACTTAAATAAAATCCTTGACAATGACCCGTGGTACATTGGAGGCCAACCTTTCTTCCTCATAAGGTGGACCAGGAATATTACCATGATAACAGAGGAAATTAAGACGGTCATAGTGTAGGTTAAATTCTTCGGGGTTCCCTTGAAATTTTAGAATCTGAAAGGCTTTAGTTATATTACTAGTGGTATAGGGTAACCTTTGAGACTTGATGTTGTCATAGAAGCGGGCTGGCTATTGGATTTTACGAGGATCAATATAAAAATGGAGATAAACAAAGCATTTCCAGACTCTTTGGATAGTAAGCTTCCCAATGGAAAAATGATTGAATTGAGAGTTGACTATGCATGGAGGCCTGTTAAGTGTCAGAGCTGTGGGCTTTTCGGCCATGCTAGAGAAGATTGTAAATTGATAAGGCAAAAGAATGGGGCTACTCCGATAGCCTTAGGAGATACAAGGCAGATAAGGAAGGATCAAGTGCGACAAAACCTGAAGGATCATCTAGGGGATAGAGAATTAGACAATGCTAGGAAAGGAAAGGGAAAGGAAAAGGAAAAAGTAATTCTAAGACAAAAAGAGATAATACTCCTTATAAACCCCACAGCAATAGGTTTGAAATATTGGGAATAACTAATGAGGGAGATGATGTACAGGATGTGGATGGCGAGTTTGTGGACCAAGAAAGGAATTTCGACCATTTAGAGAAAGTTTACCCCCTACTAGTATTAGCGAGGAAGCGGGATCTAGTAAGATGATGGTTTCGCAAGGAAAGCAAGAGAAGAACATCGCCCTCAAGGCTGTTATTAGTAGAGATGACTTGAAGGCTAATGAGATGGCTAGTTCAACCTCTAAATCGAGCATTGAAAGGGAGAGAATTAAGGAATCCCCTCAAGTAAGGCTTTTTAGCAAGTCTATTATGGTGGATGAAATTGAGATAAAACAGGTGGGACTTAAGAAGAACCTCAAGGGAAGTAGGAAAGAGAGTAGGAAAAGTTTACCCCCCCTCAAGATTAATGGTTAATCTCACTTTTTGAAATATAAGGGGTTTGAATGGCCCCTTAAAACAAAAAGAGATCAAGAAGCTTCTTAGAAGTAACTCGCTTGACTTGATGGCGATTATAAAGACTAAGGTTAGAGAGAACAACAGCGAGAGTGAAAAATAGCATCTGTAAGGATTGGCTTTGGGTTAATAATTACAACTCTAGTCAAAGGGGGCGTATATGGGTTTTGTGGAACAATAACAATATTAAGGTGCGGATGAGCAAAGAGAACAATTTATTCATTATGAGATTATGTCCACCTCTACCAGCGATAAGTTTCTTGCCACTTTCATTTATAGTGCTAATGGGTACATTGAGAGACGTAGCCTATGGAAAGATATTATCAGGATCAACGGTAATTTGAAAAGTTCTCCTTGGGTGATTATGAGGGATTTCAATGCATTAAGAAAGAAGGATGAGAAGATTAGTGGAACGAGTCAATAGAGTGAACGTGATGAAGAATTTAATGAATACTACAACAAAGCTCGACTTGATGATCTTAGGCATATAGGCCTTTACATGACATGGAGTAATATGAGTGAAGGGCACAAGAGGATTGCTTACAAGTTGAATAGAGTGTTAATTGATGAGAATTGGCTGGACAAATTCCCGACTTCATTTAAATTCGTGCTGCCTAATGGTATTTTTGACCATTGCCCTCTTGTTATTCAATGTGAGAATGATGAAGGGGGAAGAAGATGTCTGTTCAGATTTTTCAATTTTTGGGCTTTTGATTCTCGGTTTTTACATTTGGTTAAAAACTGTTGGGATACTGAGATTACTAGCAACCCGATGTTTAGATTGGTTAAAAAACTAAAAATGGTAAAGGGTAAGTTGAGAGAGCTGAACAAGAAAGAGTTTTGGTGTATATCTGAGAGGGTGAAGCTTGCCAAAGACAGGTTGGATAACGTCCAAGCTAGGCTTCTTCGCAATCCTTTAGATAAGGGCCTTACCGAGGATGAGAAAGTGCTCTCTAGCAATTATTGTAAGGTCAGTTGGATGGAAGAGTCTTTTTTTAACAAAAATCCATAATTAATTGGCTCAAGGAAGGAGACTAGAACACTAGTTATTTTTTTAAATATCTCAAGGGGCATAGGAATAGGAATGCTATCAAAGCCATCAAGAATGAGAGAGACAATTTAGTTTATGAGAAGGAACAAATCAGAGACATATTGGTTAGACATTTCAAAGTCATCCTCTCTAGTGAAGAGAAAGGTTTTAAAAGGGATGACCTACCTAAATTGTTTGATTACTCGATACCCAACAAAAAGGTTGCTGAGATGGTCAAAACGGTTACTGATGAAGAAATAAAAAGGACCTTATTTGCTATGGATAATAACAAGGCCCCCGGACCTGATGGTTTTGGGGTTATGTTTTTCAAGGCTACTTAGGAGATTGTTGGAGAAGATGTGATTGAAGTGATTAAACACTTCTTTGAAAAAGGGACTCTTCTGAGAGAAGTTAATTGTATCACCCTTGCCCTGGTGCCTAAATGTGACAACCCGTTATATGCTAAAGACTTTAGGCCGATTGCCTGTTGTAATACGATTTACAAATGCATAGCCAAAATTATTGCGAATAGACTAAAAGATGTTCTCCCAGAGTGTGTGAGTAGGGCTCAGGCGGCTTTCATCAAAGGTAGAAGTATTGGAGGCAATATTCTTCTTTGCAATGAGTTATTCCATGGTTATCACAAGAATATAGCTAGTAGGAAAAGATGTGCTATAAAGATTGACTTAATGAAAGCTTACGACATGGTCAATTGGGAATTCATCATAGCATGTCTTGAAAGGCTTGGGTTTAACTCCACTTTCATTCACTGGATTGAGGAATGTATAACTACGCCAATGTTTTCAATTTGCATTAATGGTGAATTGGAGGGTTTTTCCAAGAGCTCGTCTGGGCTAAGGCAAGGGAATCCCTTATCTCTTTATCTCTTTGTTATAGTAATAGAAGCCTTCGCTAAAGTGGTCAAAATAGAGGTCAACAAAGGAAACTTTGGGTACCATTAGAAAGTGTGGGAAAAGCAAAATTACTTATTTTTGCTTTGTTGTCGACCTCATCTTATTTTGTAAGGCTGAGGAAAAATCCATCAACACCTTTAAGGATGAGCTTGAAACCTTCCATAATTGGTCTGGCTTGAAGGCTAACAAGGGCAAGAGTAACATTTTCCTTTATGGGGTGAATAGAGAGGAGAAGATGGGGCTTGTCAATATTCTTGGGTTTCAGGAAGGTTCCTTTCCTTTTAGGTATCTTGGAGTGCCTATGGTGTCTTCCAAAATATCTGAAGTTGATTGTAAGCCTCTAATCAACAAAATTTTAGGGCACATTTTGTCTTGGAAAAGTAAATATCTTTCCTATGCCGGAAGATTGGTTCTTATTAAAGCAATCCTTTTTAGCATTCAAGTTTTCTGGGCTTCCCACTTTTTTCTCCTTAACAAAGTTTTCAAAGATATTTATGCCAAACTTAGAAACTTCTTTTGGAGTGGTGGAGATCTCAACTTGGGCAAGGCTAAAGTTGCTTGGGAGGAGGTATGCAAGAATTATAATGAAGGTGGACTGGGGATTAAAGTAAACAAAGATTGGAACAAGGCTGCCATGGCTCATCATTTATGGAAAATCGTTCAAATTGAGAGTTCATCTATTTGGGTTGATTGGGTTAAAGAAAATAGAGTCAGGAATAAGAGCATATAGAATATTCAGAGCACTAATGATAGCCCTTGGTGGTGGAAGAAGCTCCTTAAGCTAAGAGATGATATGCAAAACAGAATTAGTCATCTGATTGGTAATAAGGGAAATACCCACCTTTGGTGGGATAATTGGCATCCGTTTGGGACTCTGGCAAAAAAATATGGCGAAAGCATCATTCTTGACTCAGGGTTGAGCAAGTTTGCCAAGGTCAAAGAGATTATGGCAAATGGAGAGTGGAATTGGTCGTCGAGTAACTCTCATGAGATGATAGAAGTGAAGGGTGCTATGTTAAGTAAGTCGATAGATGGTAATGACAAGATCATTTAGAGGCTGAATTCAAATGGCAACTTCTCTACTAGATCAGCTTGGGAAGAATTTAGGAAAAAAAGTGACATGGTTGGGTGGGCTCACCTCATTTGGCATAAAAAACACATCTCTCGTCATGCCATCATTCTCTGGCTAGCGTTGAGAAAGAGACTGACGACCCGAGATAATTTGCTAAGGTATGGAGTTTGCTCTAACTTTACACGTGTGTTATGTGGATTGATTGATGAAAACTTAGATCATCTCTTTTTTCAATGTAACTATAGTGTTTTTATTTGGAGCAATATTCTTAACCGGAGCAACCTTAGCTATAGAAGCAAGAGGTGAGATGAGTATATTGTTGAGATTACTAGAGAGTGGAAAGGGAACTCACTTAGATCCACTATTGCTAAGATGAGTCTTGCTGTCGTAGTCTATAACATTTGGAAAGAAAGAAACAATAGGATCTTTGGGAGGGGTTCTTTGACTAAGGAGAGGGTTTGTGAAATCACTAGAAGAGTCATAAGGGATAGATGTGTTGAGTTAAGAAACTTCCCTTTGTCTAGTCCGAATGATACTCTTGTCATAAATTGGTCTCTTCCTTTGATTGTTTCAAATGCCATGAATCTTCCTTGCTTCTTCCTTTTATGGTGTAGTTGGTGGTGGAGGACTCATGAGGGTTGTTGGAGAGATAGTAACCAAGACTATTTTAGTGCCTTGGGAAATAGCAAAGTGAGACAAGAGAGAGGGGTTTTACTAACAAGTTTATTGTTTTGCAAGATTTCTTATGTTTCTTGGATAAGGAAAGGAAAGTCCTTTTGTGACTTAACTATCCTTTTCCATATTTTCATGGTTGGTGACCTCAAACTGTTGAGTTATAGTGTCCTCACATACTATGACAATGAAACCTGGGCTATTTGGTTGTTTTGGGTTGCTTTTGACCATGAGAGCTAGATTAGGTGGCTGCATTTTATCCATAGTCATGCAAATTGGGCTTCCGCTACCTTTTCGAGTCGAATCACATACGATCAATGACGAATGGCTTCAAATGTTAAGCATGGGGAAAATTACACATGTGGGGGGTTGTTTGGCCTGGTCCACAGGGCATTCAGGTTGCTTTCAGAGGCTATAATCCTGGAAAACCCAGATATTACTGTTCACGGTTTCAGTTTTGTGAACAGTAAAATCTGGAAAATTTCTAGGTTTTACTTGGTTGTTTGTTTGTAAAGGTATTTGGGATGCTTTGAGGGCTTTTTTGAAGGCAGTTGGAAACAGTTTTTTTCTAGCATGAAGGCACATCACAACGGGCTTTTAATGCTTATCGTTGTGCATCTAGGTGGATTAATTACGGGACAGCATTGGCTGGGGAAAATGGTGGTTTTCCCAGCTGTGCTGCTGGACTTTTAGGCTGCAGTAAGAGGTTTCTCCAGTCTCTCTAGTTGGCTTGGTCTGCTAGCAATAGGCAACTCATTTTGTAAATTTATATCTAGCTTTTAACTTAGCTTGGGTTGCTTGTTTTTATTTAGCCTGGGCTGCTTTTGGGTTGCATTTGCCTTTTTCTTAGATTGGGCTGCTTGTTTCCTTTAGTTTTGGCTGCTCTTTTGGGGTTGGTTTTAAATTCATTTCTAGTTTTAACTTAAGAGATGTTTTGTTTATTGACTTGTACATAGTTGGTGATAGCCCAACTAGTTAGGTTTTTTTTCGTTTCGTGGCTTCTTTTCAGTCTCTTGATCTCTTTTGAACAAGGTAGGTGCTCAAGAGGGGTGGATAGAGTTGCCTTTTTTGGACTTTGTGGGCGTTTTGCTACGCTTTCTTTGTATCGGGCTTGCCCGTTTTTCTTTTTATAAATTTTTTTTAATTACCAAAAAAAAAAAAAAAGCTATGGTGAATTATGATTAACACAAAAAAGAAGAAGAAGAAGAAGAAGAGTTATTACTATATGATCGTGGAACAAGAAAGCAATTAAACTAAAGATATTAATGCACTTACCAAAGCATAATGCCTGAGGATATTGAGAGCTTCAAAACAGGAAGTAAATCAATAAAAGCTGCTAAACTGAATCCATTCCAAGTATTGGGACACCAACGGCCAAAGAGATATACAAATTCTCCAATTAATATAAACCAACTTGCTATTATCATAGCACTCATGGCACCAGGAATGCCCAAGTTTAATACGTTAACAAAGAACCACGACAAGAGCACGTGAATAATAAATGCAATGGCAGAAAGCCATCCAACGATCATGTTTTTGAGCTGTGCTTGTAGGTACTTTTGGGTGGTCAAACAAAGGACAAAAAAATAGAGAATGGGGATGAACCATAACGAGATGTACCCAGCTTGGCTTGCAATCTCCGGTTGTTCACCAAGCAGCTTGAAAATGTCTCCGGCAAATATGAATATGGGAAGCAATGCGCCCATCATATGGTACTGTTTTGCTCCAATTGCTTGGCCACATAATGTCTCTGTTGCACTTGACATGCCTAGCTACAAATTTTATGATAATAGAGAAACCATGTTAACTAAATAATTTGAATGTAAGCTAATATTAAACTTCTGCACTTCTGCATCATTATTTTTTCCACTCATAACGCTTATTTGGGATAGCTTATTTAATCCGGTTTATTGAATTAATGGATTAAATAATCAATTGCTACAAGTTCGGATGGTGTATGTGAATAATTTGATTGTAAATTATAATCATATTTTTAGATTATTTGACTCATAATCTAAAAGTGGAGTAAGTTTTTCTAATTATAGCATTATGGGTTTATAAACTTTCAACCGAACCATTTAATACAAATAATCAAAATTTCAACTTATTTGTCAAACAATCATAATTATGTTATTGTTGATGCGTTTCTTTGTCGTCAATTAGTATATACAATTAAGAATTTAATATAAGATAAACTATGGTTCAAAAGTAAGAATCAAATAATTAATTTTAATAGTACTGTATTAAAAGCGAGCTGAAAGTATAAAGAAAATATGGTAAAATAAATTTTTACGGTAGTTTGTCTCCATAGTTAGAAACCTAAGTCCACATTTTTGTTATTGGTGAGTAGATACATTGGAATACATATTGAGAAAGATTCAATTTTGGCCATGAGCTCTAAAGAGAGTTATCAGTTATGTACTAAATGACATTCACACTTATGTCTCTTTGTATGTGTCCATTTATGTATAGTTGTCTCTCTCTATTTTCATTTGTATTGGTCATTCATATTTTGTAAAACCAAGCAAAAAAGTTAAATTCAAATAATCAAATCTGAGTATTCTAAATTCAAATATGATTCTCAAAATCTATTCCTACTTTAACTAAAAAATAATTATATCAGTGGTATGATCCTGTTTTGGTTAAAAAGGATAGGTTTTTCTTGTAAGTCCCTGGAAGAATAAGAAAATAATATTGTGCATACTGAGAAGATACATTGTCTTGTGTAGTTTCTCATATTGCTTCTGAATAAGAAATGTATTTATGCTCTTTGATGATTGGCGGATAGTAGACAGTTTTAATTGTTATTACTATAGATAGGCTCTAATTATAACTCACTGCTTGTTGTATGCGCAGATTTAATGAGGAAAGTTCATCTATTTATAACTATGTTGTTATACCAAACATTCACCAATTGATTTTCACATAATTAATACTTTTATACTCGTAGTCATAATCCAACAATCATAATTTATACGAAATAGGCACATATTCATTTTGGACTAGAAACATTTGCTTAACGGGGGAGTCCGAACACTGGTATATTCATCACTGTATATAAATAGCACACTGTACTCATCATTGGCCTGTAACAAAAGCTTCACAAGCCTAGAGAAATCGATATTTGTAAAAAGTGTTGAACTTAAGACAAAATTCAAATTGAATATATTTAGATTCGTTTTTAAATTCGATTTGAATAATCTGAAACAAATTATTCAAATCTGAACATGTATATAAACACGAACCAGAACTATAATTTTAAAAACTAATAAATACGAGTTTGAACACGAACTATACGAATCCAATATGAATACGAACTCAAATTTAAATTAAAATTTTTTTAATTATATATTATTAATTATTTGTATTAATTATAACTTTTAATAAAATATAATACGAATTATACAAACAGAACATGAATACGAGCTGAATACGAATTGAGTTATATAAACCAAACATAAATCCGAATTTTACAATAAAAAAATTCAATGAACACGAACACAAATTCAAACAGTACGAAACAAACCCGAATATGAACTTGTGTATGTTTGCGTTTGGTTCGACTTGTATCCAACCCTAATTGAACTTTATGAGACACAAATTTAAAATAAAATAATATATAAATGGAAATAAATCTAAAATGTTGATACAAAATAGTCTAATTAGAATAAAAAATTATAGATGGAAAGAATTCACCAAAAAGAGGTACGTAGAGTATAATAAGATTTTTTTAAATGGTTTGACCTATAAATTGAAATTTATATTCACTATTATCATATAAGTTTTCTAGAGAGATTTTGGCTGAGTAAGAATATTAAATATAAAAGTTTTTTCTCTTTACTTTTGTATAATCTTTTATTTACAGAACATGAGGAAAAGGTTTTTGAGTAATTACATATTAAAAATAAATATATCCAAATCCAAGTTCATTGAAGCTAAATATCTAAGGAAATCCTTTAGTTATGCTTTCCCACAACAATATGAGATAATTGTTATCCCATAGAAGTGAGAGATAGAGATGGAAATAGTTGAACAACTTGTTGAACTAATAAGACTTACTTTTTTCAATATTTATATATAGAAGGCCTTTTATCCTTATAAAGAGGTGGATTCAAGTAGAGTTGGCTTGAGTTTGAATTCGTATTTGGCTCAAACAAGTTGAACTCAAGCTAAAACTACAATTGGAGACAACAACGAATGGGGCAAGGCCAAATTTCCAATTTTTTATCCTTGCCCCATGGGAATAATATTCATCCTTGTCCCTGCCCTCAAATCAGAATAAAGGATTATTGAATTTTGCTTTCCTCTTTTAGATATGAAATTTCAACACTTTTCTAATCTTTTCCCAATATTATTCATTAGTAAGTACTTATTTCTCTTCTTCTCGCTCTTGCCTATATAAATCCTTTTCAACTAAACAAGTTTCTTAGCTCTCTTGTTCTTTCTTCTCTTTATCAAAATCCAAGTTAGCTTATTTCACGTTTTTTGGTCTAGGATTTGATTTTGAATAATATGATCTTATTATATAGCTTTTAGAGAGATACTAAACTTCTTTCACAAGCTAATACTTTTATTCTTTTCTATATCATTTCTTCCTTCACTTCTATTGTAAATTAGTTTCTTTAGCATCAACTTCTTAAGATAGACACTCACAAGACCAATTAGCAAGATTCTTTATCATAATAGGATTAGATTTATACCTTATCAACACTAAAGCATTCTTTGGTGGTACACATATACTTATTGTTGTTTCATGTTTCTCAAAGATCTCATTTGTATCCTCAAACTTCTCATCTTCTACTATAATATCTTCAAACATATATCTTTTTTGAATCATCCTCAAAATAAGATCTTTTTTGTCTTCCTCATCATCACAAGATTTTAAAGACAAAATGTAATTACATTCAACCTTAAATGTCTTGAATGCTTTTTATATCATCATAGGCAAATGAACCCATCTTGGTTCTTATGAGGCAAGTAATTTTAACTTATTTATAGACTCACGAGGCGAGGATATATCTATCCTTGTCCTCACTTCTAGAGTTTTTTTTTTTTTTTTTTTTATTTCCATACAAGGTAAGGTAGGGACTTGATAATTAAGGTATAATTTCCTTCCTGAGCTCTAGTATGAATTAACTTCGAGGGCTTCCTGATGATTCTTTATTAAACCTCTTCTTCTCCAATAATTCTTCTTTTTTTCTCCTTCTCCAATAACCTGCCATCATCTTCAGTGTCATTCTTTACCGTTCAAGTTAGTTTAAGCTTGAACTCAAGCTTATTATTTTGGAATTAAGTCAAATCTATTGTGTGACGCCGGTTTTCGCCGCGCCACGCTAGGACAAACTTGTCACTCTTGTTTAACCACCCTAAACGTGATCAAGAGGAGCGCATAACAGGTTTGTGACCTGTTACGGAGTCTATGGAGTCGCCACCCGGGAGTAACCCCGGAAAAATACACATCGATGAGGATGGTCGATTTATGGATCCCCTGCAAAGGACCCAACTACCCCTCATTTACCCAATGGGTCGGGTTCGGAGAGTCAGGTACGACGATGGGAAGGTATTAGGCACCAATGCCGCCTGGCGTAAAAGCCGATCTCCACTTTTGTGGTTCGTTCGTTAAGCACGTTACTGAGTTTAATTAAGTTTCATCTTGTCACACGATGCAATATTAATCATACGCATATAATAAATTGGCCAAAGGACTATTTCCCACCCATAATTTGAGGCGGGGCCAAAGTCCCACCCTCCAAGTTTCAAAAACCCAGTCTCTCACCCATGGAAACAATTTAATATTAAATAAAATAGAAAACAGTAACATTCAAGGGTAATATTATCATTTTAGGATTAAAATTTTATAAAAAGTAAAATAAATTTTATAAAAAATATAAAATTTTAAAAAAATTAAAATATATATTAATAAATTTTTAAAAATTTGCAGTAGCCACCGCCGCCAGTGCCACGGCGATGGCCGCTGCTAACGGAGCCAGGTGGGTGTTTCCGACCACATGGTTTTAGGGGAGGCCACAGTGGAGGCAGCCAGATCTAGCCACCTCCACTGGAAGAAGATGGCAGAAACGGTCGGAAATGGTTGGCCTTGGTCCCAACAGCCATTTTCGGCCTTTATTTTTGGTGGAGACGACCAGATTTGGCCACCTCCTCCAAAACTGAGGCAGCCAGAAGAAACGGTCGGAAATGGTTGGCCTTGGTCCCAACGACCATTTTCGGCGTTTATTTTTGGTGGAGACGACCAGATTTGGCCACCTCCTCCAAAACTGAGGCGGTCAGATCTGGCCGCCTCCACCGAACAGGGAGGCCAGATTTGGCTTTCCCTAAAATCAGGTGATCGAAAACGGCCACCTGACCCCTTCAGCGGCGACCACCGCTGCGGCAGACGGCGGTGACTACTTCAAATTTTTCAAAATTTTTAGAAAATTTTTAATATATTTTTTAATTTTTTTAAAAAATTTTAAATATTTTTTTAAAATTATTTATATTTAAAAATTATTTTATAATTTTATTATAAATATTTATTTTTTTAAAGGGTATTTTAGTAATTTGAGTATAAAAATTATAAAAAATGTTTCCATGGATGGGAGATTGGGCTTTTGAAACTTGGAGGGTGAGACTTTGTCCCCGCCTCAAACTATGGGTGGGAAATAGTCCTTTGGCCTAATAAATTACATTCATCCACGAAAACAATAAAATATGAAAAAGAAAATAATTAAAAAAATTACAACTATTTTCCATACACCCCTATACATTTCCTCTAACCCTAAACAAGTTTAATAAATTAAATGCCTACAAAACAAATTAGGTTAGTCATAGAATATAAAACAAAATCAACATCCATACCATAAAAAATAAAAGAATAAAAGCAGAAAAACTAAAATTAATATTACATCCCCTTGTACGTACATCCCTATACATTGGATCTAATCCTAAACAAGTCTAAAAAGAATAAACAAGTAAATAAATCATACAAAACAAATTTGTTAATTAATCCAACATATAAAATAAATTAATAAATCTATAAAATGAATAAATCTTGTAAAGTGAAATTTGGTTAGAACAGATTACACTTATAAGATAATGAATAAATGAAAATAAATAAATGAATAAATAAGATAAAGACAATTGTTAAAAAAAAAAATTTAGCCCAAATAAAAAAAAAAAAGAACAGCCTGCGAAATAAACAAAACACAGCCCACCTAAGGAAACAAACAAAGTATAGCCCAACCAGCCCAAAGGGATGAACAGCAACATATAGCCCAACAGAATAAATTTATGAACACATAATGACAATAAAACACATTAATAAGACACGCAGCTTCTACCTCACAGGATTCAAACCCGCGATGGTGAGGAGACGCCGTCTGTCTCCTTACCACAAAGACAATCACTTTTAATGCGCTACATATGTGACTACATTAAATGATACACGATGCATGCTAATGGACAATTTTCTTTAAAACAAAATAAAAACTGTATATGCAAAAAGATCAACTGTACAAAAAAAAAAAAAAACTCATACACTAATCAACATACAACGTACACGAAATATACAGGACAATATAAATACTCAATGTGTACCTTGTTGGAATAAATTCAATATTGATATATAAGTCAAGTCCAACATACATATTTATTCACAACCATTATAGAATACTGTATAATAAATTTTGAGTATTTAAACATACCTGTTTGAATCATTGCTGTTATTGATTTGAAGTTACCTTACAATAGATTGATTATTAATCTGTAAAGGGTTGAATCTTCCTGCTTTTGAGTACCTAAAGAGCAATAGAATTTAATGAAAAAGGTATATTGCTTATAATGTACTGAAACAGAGGACCTAGCTCTATATTTATAGTAGGTTTATCGGGCCCTGCCATTAAAAGCCCAATAAACATTTATGAGCCCACATTATTAAAAACTCAACCAAATTATTATATTATGACATGTATTGGGTTATACATCAAATTGATCACAACAAGCCCAATCAAAATATTTACTGGACCATAATTTATCCATATTTTTCAAAACTAAAATAAATAATAATTAATATTAGCCGATAATCTTACATTCTTCCACTTGGGCAATATTAATTATTATCATTTTTATTTCAAGAAAACGAAAACAATTTTATTTTTAGGGTAAACTGTATTTTATTTTAAAGTGACTACTATTTTAAGAAAACACTTGATCCAGAAATAACATTTCAGTCAACAATTCGGTCAATATGATTGTTAAATAATGAACCAAGACAATCTATATATCTCAAATTGATATAAGATATCCATGATTACAATTATTTATAACCATACCACATGGATCAATAATTTGGAAGTGTGGTAGGAATAACATCCAAATGTGATCAAAATATGTTATTACCTATTGGTCCTCTTTATGATTTTTATATAACTTTATGCTTCAAAGAAGCTAAAAAAATCTTACAACTTCCAACGAAGCCTGTATGTTTCACCAAAGTCTCGAGATATACAAAAGAAACATACCCATACAACTATCAAACTCAAGATGAAACAAAATCTTGAGACATATGTTGTATCACTTATCATATATACAACGGTCATACTCAAAATAAACAAAAAAATTTTGAGACATATGTTGTTTTATGATCATTAATATGCGCATATACACATCAGATATCAATATGAACATGTTCAATAATACATATCAATCAATTCAATGATCATCAATAAACAACAATAAATATATCAATACTCCTACTAACCTAGGACATCAAAAGACTCTAAAACACCCATATTAGAAACATGTTGTTTAAAAACAATTGGTCTAACTCCTTTGGTTAGAGGGTTAGCTAACATAGAGTTTGTATTAATATATTCTACAACAATGTCACTTTTTTTTTCTTTTTACTAAATCCTTGACTGTGAAATACTTGATCTCCATATGCTTTGATTTGCTACTCATCTTATTGTTTTTGATGAAGAATATTGTTGCACTGTTATCACAATAAATTGTTAGTGGTCTTGAGATGGAATCAACCATACGAAGCTCAGAGATAAGATTTTTCAGTCATATTGCTTGAGTTGATGCTCCATAACAAGCAATAAACTCTACATACATGGTCGAAGAAGCTATCATAGTTTGTTTGACACTTTTCCATGATATTGCCCCTCTTGTAAGCATGAAAATATATCCTGAAGTAGACTTATAGTCATCCACATAACCACCGAAATTAGAATCTGAATAAGCCATAACTTCAAGATTTTCGACTTTTCTGTATACAAGTTTGTAATCCTTTGTCTTCTGCAAATATCGCATGACTTTCTTGGCTGCACTCCAATGATCAGTCCCAAGATTAGAGAGATAACAACCAAGAACATTCACAGTAAAAGCTATGTCAGGTCTAGTATAAACTTGAGCATATATTAAGCTTCCAATAACACTAGCATAAGGAACATGCTGCATTGATGCCTTCTCTAAATCAGACTGAGGACACTGCTGGATGCTGAATTTATCACCTTTGACCACAAGAACATCTCCAGCTTTACAATTCTGCATATTAAATCTTTGAAGCACACGATCAATGTATGCCTTTTGGGATAAGCCAAGTAACTTACGATCTCGATCGCGATGAATTTGAATACCCAAGACAAATGATGCTTCTCCAAGATCTTTCATATCAAAAGCCTTAGATAGAAATATCTTTGTCTCATGAAGCAAACCAGCATCACTACTTGCCAATAAGATATCATCAACATATAGGACTAAGAAAACAAAATTACTCCCGCTAATCTTCATATAAATACATTGATCAAACTTGTTTTTAACAAAACCATATGAGCTCACCACTTCATCAAATTTTAGATACCATTGTTAAGAAGCTTGCTTTAAACCGTATATAGACTTTTTAAGTTTGCAAACCAAGTGTTCTGAACCATTAACAATAAAACCTTCTGGTTGTCACATATAAAATTCTTCCGATAAATTCCCATTCAGAAAAGTTGTCTTCATAACCATTTGATGAAGCTCCAAGTCAAAATGAGTCACCAAAGCCATAATGATTTTAAATGAGTCTTTAGAAGAAACGGGAGAGAAGGTTTCATTAAAATCTATGCCTTCTCTTTGAGTGAACCCTTTGGCAACCAACCTTACCTTAAATCTCTCAATTCCGCCCTTCGAATCTTTCTTAGTCTTGTAAACCTATTTACATCCTATGGGTTTTAAATCATTACATAGTTCTATAAGATCCCATACTCCATTATCACTCATAGATTGCATTTTTTTCTTTCATTGCTGCAAATTATTTATCTGATTGTGGACTAGACATAGCTTCTTTAAAGGTTACAGGATCTACAGACTCACCAATGCCATAATCAGATTCTCCAAGGTATACATAATAATCATCAGAAATCGCTGGACGTCTTTCTCTAGTTGATTTTCTGATTGGGATTTCAACAATTAGTTCATCAACTATAACATCAGATGAAGATGGTTGCACCGAGATCTGCTCAACGTAGGCTCTTCAGACATGACTTCATCAAAAATACTTTCAGGCACTATAGTGTTTTCTGACAGTTGTTGTCTGGTCTAAAAAATAGGAGTAGACAAAAAATTACCATGTCCACCAGTCAATGGAATAGAAGTAGATGATCTTCGTGCATAATCTTCCAACGGTTGAATATTCATATCATCTGTTGTATCTAATTCAAGAAACTTAGCGGTCATTGATTCAACCACTCTCATACTGTGGGAAGGACAATAAAACTTATACCCTTAAAATGCTTGGGATAACTAATGAAATACCCACGAACAATTTTAGGAACAAGTTTCTTTTCATTAGGATTATAAATCCTAACTTCAGCTGGACACCCCCAAACTCGAATATGTCTAAGACTAGGTTTTCTCCCTGTCCAAAGCTCAAAAGGAGTCTTCGATATAGATTTAGAAAAAACCCTGTTAAGAATGTACAATGCAGTCTTGATTGCTTCACCCCATAAAACTTCTGGCAAATTAAATCTACACATCATGTTTCTCATCATATCCTTAAGAGTGTGATTATGTCGCTCATCAACACCATTTTGTTCAGGTGTACCAGGTATAGTATACTGAAAACAATCCCACAATCTTGTAAGAATTTTGTAAAAGGACCCATCTGTTGCCCTGAGTCATCATACTTGTCATAATACTCTCCACCTCAATCAGACCTCACAGCCTTAATGAGTTTCCCAGGTTGCCTTTCTACTTCAGTCTTAAAGACTTTCAATCTCTCAAGTGCACTAGATTTTTCTTTGATTAGGTATATATAGCCATATCAGGAATAATCATCAATGAATGTGAGAAAATATTTGTTGCCACACAAGGTAGTAGAGTAGGGTCCAATGATATCTGTATGGATAATCTCTAAAAGATCTTGACTCCGTATTAAACCATGTTTCTTAATTTTGATTAATTTACCCCTAATACAGTCCACACAGGTTCCCATATCTTAGAAATCCAAAGGTGGTAGGATCTCCTCTTTAATCAATCTATCAATCCTTTCTCGAGAAATGTGGCCCAATCTTCTATGCCATAACAATGAAGATTTTTTTTTGATCAGAGGCCTTTTAATAGCAACATTCTCAGTACTCAGTGAATATGTAACATTACTAGTAGTCAAACATAATTTATTAAGATTATCAACCAACACACAACTTCCAACAAGTTGGGAATTAAACAATAAATCAACCTTCCCATTTCGAAAATTAATTTTATATCCAAGTTTATCAAACAAAGAAACTGAAATTAAATTCGTCCTAAAAGAGATAACATAAAATGTGTTTTCTAATAATAACTCATATCCAGTGTCTAAAACAAGTTTAATTGATCCAATACATTGAACTTTCACATCTGCATCATTTCCAACTTTAAGTCTTGCTTCCTTCTCAGTCGGATTTCGCCTGTTTACTAGGTCCTACAAAGAAGTTATCACATGAACA
The DNA here is from genome assembly GCA_026122585.1 of Anacardium occidentale. Taxonomy (NCBI): domain Eukaryota; kingdom Viridiplantae; phylum Streptophyta; class Magnoliopsida; order Sapindales; family Anacardiaceae; genus Anacardium; species Anacardium occidentale. Next base: position 284,211 of record JAJEJH010000340.1, on the reverse strand, counting down.
GAAGCTCCACTATCAAGCCACCAACTATTTCTAGGAACATCAATGAGATTAGACTCAAAACAAACTAAGGCAGTACCTTGATCATTCTTCTTCTTCTTCTCTAACCAAGACTTGAACTTCATACAGTTGACTTTCAAGTGACCTTGCTTTTTACAAAAATAGCATTTCATCCCAGCTTTTACTTGAGGTTGATCAGTCGCTTTTTTCTTGAAGCTAACAACATACTTAGGTCCCTGAAAAGTCCTTTTATTACGCTGCCATTTCCCTTTGACATAACCCTCAAGATTTGCAATCTTAGCCTTTTGATCTTAACTTTTCTTCCTCAGTCACACACTTAGAAATAAGATCATTAATGCTCCAATTCTCACTCTGAGTATTGTAAACAGTTTTGATTTGGCTGAACTCTGATGGCAAAGAGTTGAAAGTGTGGTAGACAATGAAGTTGTCATTAATAGGAATTTCATGAACCTTTAGCTTAGACTGTATACCAATAATCTTTAAAATAAATTCTCAAACTCCTTTTGTACTATCATATCTGCCCCTAGATAATTCACTCATCAACTGTGCAGCTTTAGCATGATTAGATACTCGAAACCTTTGTCCAATAGCATGAAGGAATTCTTTTGCATTATTTGTCTCTGGTAGACCACTTAATAAATATTCAGCAATAGTCATCCTCATGGCTAAGAGACTAAGTCTATTAGACCTTTCCCATTTAGCATACCACTCCTTTTCATCTACAGTACTCTTTTCAGTGGGCTTAGGTGGTTCATCAACACAAAGGGACATATCAATATCAGCTATACCCAAAGCAAATTTTATATCAGATTTTCATTTGTTGAAGTTGCTTCCAGTCAGGATTTCTATGGTGACATTATTATTATTCACTGTAATATTAACTATTTGCAAAGAAAACCAATGTAACAAATTAGCATTATGGATAATAAAACATGCTTTAGACCAAATAAGCTATTTGGATTCTAGGTGCATCACTATTATCTCTCATTTGGGTAGAGAAAATGATATGCTATGATAATCCTATCAGCATAAGTATCCATATGAGGACTGATATGACCAAATGATTTAGAAGAAAATATCCCCTTTGGACAGACATATTCATTCCAAATCACTGTTCATTCTTCACAAAACAAAAGAACACATGTAATTGAATAAAAACAACCACCTTTAGGTGATTTGAATCTACTCATAACCGATGTATTCCATAATTAACCTTATGTTATCGTCAATTTTAATATGTATAATAATTCATTTGGAAAAAATTATATGAATTAAAATTGAAATCACATATCATCACCAAATGGAGAATTCTGCAAGTTTCAGTGAATGCACCGCTTTGGCGATGAAACATTTTGACAACTCACAAAATTATCCTATGATATAACAACCTTGTCCAAACTAAGATTTCATGGGATATATAAAAAAAATCTCTGACAATCTTTAATCACTAAATGTTACATTAAAATTCAGTGAACAACTATTCATATAAAAAAAATAGATACAAACAAATTTGAATTTATAATGAGTGAACCCAAAATAGAGTTAAGAAGGCTAAAAACACACCCAAGGATCAAAGGATTAAGCAAATGGGCCATATGAGCTATCAAAACTTTCACACTCACCATAAATAACATGGCACGCGCTGGGAATATTGTGCACGTGCCTCCACGCATCGAAAGAAGTAGCACACGCATTGACAAGCACTAGAAGAGTGGCTCACGCGTCGCCACGCACCTCAGACGCTCTCATACGCGCTTCCATATGTCGATCAAACTTTTGTTGTTGACCAGTCAACACTTTGACCGTTGACACTTTGATCGTTGACTAGTCAACACTTTGACCATTGACCAGGCCATTGGCGTTGACCTAGTAAGAGTTGACCGTTGACCAGTCAAACTGCCACGTCAGATTGAGCAATTGGTTCAGGTCGAATTATTCAGATCGAATACTCTATACTCGGGTTGAATTCTCACCCATTGGCGGAAATCACTTCTTAATTGAGCTGAGTCCAAGTTTAGTAATTGGGCTAAGATTATTCCTAATTGGGCTGAACTAAATTAAATAATTAGTCTAATGGGCTAATTTATATTTGCAAATCATGGGTTGAATCCATTTGCTGCAGCAGCCATAAATCTAAATTCAACGCATGCATCTTTTTTCAATAACTTTTCCAGCCGCTTCTCCAGCCACCATTTCATGCAAATGCAATTTTTTTGTAACCACCTTTTAATTCAAATGCAACCTTTTTTCTACTCCAACACAATTTGCTCAGCACAAACACGTAAAACAAAATTCAAGCCACTTAAATAGGATTCAACACACCCTTTTGCATCAACAGCAGCAAGAACAACATGAAGAACAAACAGAAAACAAAAAAAAAATACACAGATTCTATACTAGTATGTGATGGCTCTGATACCACAATGTTGGAATAAATTCAATATTGACATATAAATCAAGTCCAACATACATATTCATTCACAACCATTATAGAATACTGTATAATAAATTTTGAGTATTTAAACATATCTATTTGAACCATTGTTGTTGTTGATCTGAAGTTACCTTACAATAGATTGATTATTAATCTGTAAAGGGTTGAATCTTCCTACTTTTGAGTACCCAAAGAGCAATAGAATTTAATGGAAAAGATATATTGCTTATAATGTACTGAAACATGAGACCTAGCCCTATATTTATAGTAGGTTTATTGGGTTCTGCCATTAAAAGCCCAATAAACATTTATGAGCCCACACTATTAAAAACTCAACCAAATTATTATATTGTGAAATGTATTGGACTATACACCAAATTGATCACAACAAGCTCAATCAAAATATTTGTTGGACCATAATTTACCCATATTTTTTAAAACTAAAATAAATAATAATTAATATTAGCCCATAATCTTACATTACCTTTCATATATATATAAAACAAAATATATGTATAATATGCATAACACATTAATTAATGTGACATATATACAAAATGCAACATTATATATATTCACAGCATACGATATAGTTTAAATGGAACACAATATATGTACAAATATATATATATATATATATATATAATAATAATAACAATATATATAGGTATATACAGTAGTTAAAAAAATAAAATAAAATAAAATACGGGTAGCATTCATAAATCTATAGCGTGGCTTCAACCTAGGATGGGGAAATAACATAGCCCACCTTTTGCCATCAAGGCGGGCAGTCTCATTCAATACATATGTACGCAGTATAATATATGTCATATACTAATATACAAGATATAAATTTCACAGAATGTTTATCACACACATGTACAAATGTGTAAAAAATAAATAAATAAATAATAATAATAATAATAAATAAATCTATATATAACATGTACACACGTAATTATGTACAATATATATTATAATACATATATATATATATGGACCTTTAAAATGCCAAATATATGGTAAAAATAACAAATAATAATAATGATAAGTAAATAAATATATAAGTATTACAATATATATATATATGTGTGTGTGTGTGTATACACACACACACATGTATTTGTAACATATTTGATAAATAAAATATTAGAACGTAATACAACACATGAAAATATGAATGTACAAGATAAACAAATTATGAATACACGATAAAATAAAATAAAAACATAAAAAAAAAAAAGAAAGAAATTGATAGTATGTAAAATACAAACATACAAAATGTTAATATATGTAAAAGAGGAATCCAACATTTACAAAGATACATAAAACCAAATATATATATATATATACATATATACAAAAAGAAATATATATAAATTTATTAAATACAGATCTCTCAGGAGTTTACCTGAAAATTTGTTATTTGAAATTTGAAATCGAGATTGAGTTGAGGAATGATCAGATTCAAAAAAAGGATAACTCTTAAGAAAATAATTCTTTTTTTTTTGTTTTAGAATTTTATTTCTCTAGATAAAATTTTTTTTTTCACAAAACCTTTTCTCTCTATTTTTTCCCACTAACCCCTAAAATTTTTTTTCTCCCGAATTTATAGACGCACACGAAATTGTGCTAATAATTATTTTTTAACAAAAAGGAAATACTTAAGTGCAGCCGCCCTATTACACCCTACCCAAAGAAAAAAAGCCAAGCCATGCACACGCACGGTCAGCACGCAATGCGCTGGCCCCGCAGAAGAGAGAGAGAGAGAGAGAGGTTGCGCAGCAGAATGGAGCAGTCATGTGGCTATTCAATGCACGCGTGCATGCCACGCGTGAACTGTAGGCCCAACCTTGGGCCCTCCCCTCCAGCCGGGCCAGCGCGCCTGCCATCTGGGCTGCGCACTAGGCCTCCTTCCTCTCTTCTTTTCTTTCTCCTTCTTGACTTGGGCTGGCTACATGGGCTTGGGTTATACTTTTAGGGTTTTCATGATTTTATGATTTTTTTTCCTTTTATAATAAATTAAACATTTTCTTTTCTTTCTTTTTTTTAATAATAAAATAAATATTTTTTTCTTTTTAACTCATCCATCCTCAACTCAACATATCAAAAATTCTAAGTCAGCGTCCAGGTTTTTCATCATCGGGGGTGACCTTGTTAGGTCCAAAATGGGGTGTCTACACACCGTTACTTATATTTTGATTCAACTTGTATATAGATGACGTATCGAGATGTTATATGTTACTTACATAACTAGTTAGTCACTTATGTTGTGGCTAAGCACTTCTTTGATGTAATCCACATAAATTTTTCTAAAGGGTATGTCCAATTGCACAACAACTATCATTTAGTTTTTTCAGTTCAAGTAGGGCTTTTGAAAATTTTCACCCCTCTACAAAGATGAATGACTCATAAATGATCAGACTCATTATTTGTAGTTCATCGTAAAAGTGATGCTTCCATTTTGCATTTAATATGACACAAGCTTGTCACATTAGTTCAAATTGTTTCCATGAACTAAGTTATGCAATAGCTTAGGTGCCTCGTTAAATGGTTGACTAATTTATGTTAAATGACTAGGTGGTTTATGTAACATGCACAAATACATTTCAAAGGCATTTTGGTTATTTTACTAATATTAAATTATTTAAATATAAATTGTTTTTTTGAAAAGATGAATGATTATGCATGGTAAATGTATGGTTGTTCAATAGCTAGAAACCATTTATATAGTATGAGTGACCATGAAAAAGACAAACTTAAAATTTGAAATTATGAACAATTGTGTATGTAAGGTGTACGACCATTTATGAGCATTGGTTATTAGATCATCATGGTTCCAAAGAAGGAGGGTACATGATTTAAGTGGGTAAATTGTCCTAAATGATTATACATAAAGGATGCAATGCTTGTTGATGGAAGTTTACAATAAAAATTTATATGAGTCATATTATCAAACAAAGAGAAATTTTTTGCACTTATAATATGTACTTTCAAACTATATACTAGAGAAAGTAGAGAAAGACTAGAAAGGTATAAAGACTAATTGATTACTTGCAAAAGCAAAGATTGTCAAAAAATCTACTTGTGAATAATTAAGCTTGCGGATGGAAGAAAAGTAAGCAGGAAAATTTTCATCCTTTTTTTATAGTTAAAATCTTATTAAGGCTATACATCTTGTAACTTTATCTTGGATTAAAATTGATATCTGTGATCTATAATATTTAGATGAATATGATGATATGAGCAAAATAGATATTGATATATGTTAAGAAAAGTTAATGGCGATACAAATATTCTATATATCTATTGATTATTACTATGATTTGAATATTGTATGATTAAATATGCAATATGATGTTTGGATGATGAATAAGACCTAAGGCTATAGAGATTTATCTTTCCATGCATTAAAAGGTAGAAACTAATGATAGAAAATTTGGAATTAAAAGCAACCATGAAAGATTATTCATTATATGGGACATTTTTTTATTTGAAAAGATATAAAGATGAGAAATAGTGAGTTGTTTATGACATGAATGGTTGTGGTGACATGCAAGGATGCATGGTCATCAGTAGGATAATAACGCATATGCGTGTGAGATAAATGATGTTTTATTATGCATCAACCTTGTATGCATGTTCCTAGAACTAAAATGCCCCTAATTTGTGTGTATTAAAGAGAAATAAATAAGTTTAACCTTATATGTTGAGAAATAAGGGGATTTGATAAGAATAGGTGCCTATGTTACCTAATGCGTAAATTACGAGATAATTGAATTTAGATTAAGTATGAAGTATAAGTAGTAACTATTGAAAACGTTTGAGAAATAGTATAAAGAGTTACCAATTGTATGTATTATGGCAAAATATTATGGAAAAAGAATCATTATTATATGATGTTTAACTTGAATAGTTTGAATATATGTCAATCTTGTGTGATCTTTAGTGTAGCGACCCCGCCTTAGGTTACTGTGCGCTGCGGAAAATACTGTATATACTAATAAAATATACCTAAGACGGGGACCTCTACATAAAAGAAGCTGCTACTGGTAACGCTGTATAAAAATTTCTTATAAAAGAAACTGTTAATATAATTTACTGAAACATAACTGAAATGTAAGCGTGGAAATCCCAGGCTACTCATGTATAAAAAAATAAACTGTCATACAGTGTATACTAATATGTAATACACATATATACATGAGAAAACTAAAGCATGCGAGCCAACATGCTATCAGCTGCTGCCAAACCGTATCCCCAACAACTCGCAGCAATCTCGCTCCAGCTCAGCCCTCGAACTACTGACCTGCAAAAGGAAACAGAGAGGGGAATGAGTGACAAGGTCACTCAGTAAGCGTTTCCAAACTCAACACTCGTAGGTCAAACAATCACTGACTACGTGACTCGTCACGTAGAAGGTTCAACTAGATAGTTTTCTTACTGAATTCTGTTATGTTTCTGTTCTGATACTGTTCTGTTTCTCATCTGTTTCTCATGAGATGCTGTACATGACAATGAAATGTATATGCTGATGTCATGTGTGCTGAAAACTGTAAAAACTTACCCTCAGGCTTGTTTTTCTGAAAAACTATCTTTTCTGAAAACTCTTTCTGATAATAAAACTGTGATCCGAAGATCCTGAATATATACATATAGTATTTCTGAAATCTGTATCAAAAAGTACTGAAAATCTCTGAAATATCTGAAAATATCTGCTGTGTTGGCCAGACTAATGAATACAGGGATTCGGCACCCTGGCCGTATGAGCTCAAGTTCTAATGAATCTACTAATGCACAACCAGCACTCTCTATTGAGCTTGGTCAGTGACCATGTCCTCTGGTGGACGCTGGTTTCCCTCTCTAGCGGGTGTGCGAACTCACAGGCGCCCCTTCGTATTCACCCCTATCTGATATATGAAAAAAATCATATATGTACAACTGAAAATCATGTTGTTGGATCCTTGGATCCAGTCTGAAAATATCTGATATGACATGTCGTGCTAATGCTGATAATCATGCATGAAATACTGATTTCTGATATTAATTCTGAGTTCTGTGTGCTTAGAAATGGCTTAGAGTGGCTAAATTCTCATTTCAATTCAATTACTGCTGATTTCTAAAGTGCACGGGCGTGTGTCAAGGCACACGGGACAGTGTGGCCATCGTGCAGGTGGGCGTGCAAGCTTCTGGATAATTCCATAAAAATCTGGCTAGGCACACGGGCGTGTGGTGCAACACACGGGCGTGCAAACTGAGGCACACGGGCGTGTATCACACTGCACGGGCATGTGGCAGCATTTCTTTTCTTCCCGTGTTCAACGAACACGGGCGTGTGGAATTGGGGGAGAAAGCACACGGGCGTGTGTCACTCCGGTACACAGGCAGGTGTCTGGGTTTTCAGACGCACACGGGCAGCATGCACGACCGTGTCCCATGTAAAAGTGCGGACGCATGGGCGTGCCTCAGGGACGCACGGTCGTGTGCTCGACCCAGAAACTGTAGAAAGCGTCTGGAAATCCAGAAATTCCCACACCAACACTTCCACACTCCAAATCATCAAACATAAACACATACTACTGCTGCAAGCACGCAAATAATCATCAAATCATCAACTCAAACACGCCATATAACATAAATAAAGCATATATCATCTGGAAACAGTATATATGCATTCAAATCATGGAAAACCATTCAATCATGCCATCATCCATCATATCACAGCTCAAGCATGCTGGAAATATCGCAAACAAGCACACATAACATTCTCATACACTGGAAATAGCCAATCAGGCTCTGAACTCAGCGAAGGAGGTAAGGAAAACACTTACCTCGCACCATGGAAGCTCTATCTCTCTCCCTGGAAGACTCTGGATCTCTAATCTGAAGCTGAGATGCTGGGGGATCTCTCTCTGGAACTCTAGGGTTCACTGGAGCTGAGGAAGAAGAAGAGAAAAGCTGGAAATTAAGCTGGGAGCTGAAATCTGCGCACAAGCTGAAAAAAATAAACTGATAAATCTAGCTGGGGCAAGACACACGGTCGTGTGTCCTAGGCACACGGTCGTGTGTAGTGAAAAATAGCCATTTCCACCCCTACATGCGCAGAAACTACAACTAAGCCCCAAAGGACTTCTAAAATGGCTCTTCTACCCCTCTAAACTCTCTAAAATGACAATTCTACCCCTTGGGTCATTACATTTAGCATGAGGATGATAGATACTAACCATTCTTATATGATTTATGGCAAGAAATTTAATGCCAATGTTGTGTGATCTTAGGCACAAGATGAAACTATATCACTGTTGTGTGAACGCCATTATTATGTAATCATTACGTAAAAAATGGATATTATGTTATTATGGTGTGATGTTTAGCATAAGGGTTAAAATTATGATCTTTGGATTAGGTTTGAAAGTTACTATTTATGATCCTTAGCTCATGAACCCAATATAAAAGTATAAGAGTTATTGCATGATGATACCTATAAGATACTTCATGCATATATTCGTATAAAAGCACTCACAATTGAGGGTATCAATCTAGTAGTCCAGATACATGTGTGCATGAAAATAAAGACTACAACATTTATTATCACATGGCTAGTGAGTTGTTTTGTGCACATGCATATGGTAGAAACCATATTTAGGTGATTATTAAGTAGTCCATGTGATATGTGTGCATGGAAAGGGTGACTATGATAGTTTATTTACTAATGTAGCCATGGTGTCTATATCTTTGTAGCCTAGTTTAACCAACAAATTTATAAGAAGAGATGTTCTTATGAATGAGATAAAAAAGTCAAGCTTTCACCAGAAGATGAAATGAGATTGGCAAAATGTATTATCATTGAGAGATGAGTCGAATGGTGTACCCCGATAACGTAATTATATGCAATAAATATGTTGATGAGATAAGTTATAGCATAATGTCATTGAGAGAAAGGATAACTATAAAGCCCTGATGATATAAGTTGTACACAATAATTATGATATAATGTTGTTCCTATAGATACGTTATAAGGGTTATTCAATCATTTGCATCATTTGAACTACATTTTGTATGATTTATACATTGAGTAGCTTTATATGATTATGTGGATCAATAGTGCATACCCATGCATTAATATGAAAGGTAGAACAGTTTTTCAAACATAAAGTTTGGAAATTTTCTAAATGTTATAGGATTCTACAATTATGCATAAAAAGGTACACTTTATGCACCTGATTTAGATAAGAATTTCTAACTATGTGGCATTTATGCCTTTGTACCAAAGAATGTATGTTCATGCATGCAGTTTGAATTTTGGATAATCACATGCCTGAGGATCATGGGGCATGGTTTTTTTCAAACAACTAAATGCATGATTCTGGAAAAAGGATGCATGACTATGATCGACATTATTTATTAAAAATATAAATTTAAGTGTCTTGAACTAAAGGTTCATTATGATATTCTACCCTCTTCCAATAAATTAGAGAGATTGGAGACTTATATAAGAAGAGTTAAAGCGTGTAAGATTATTAAAAAAAGGATCTAGTTGTTGGATTTCTTAGCCACACTAAGAAATAATAGTTCTTTGGAAGTCAAGTAGGTGGCAACTTACCCTTCTATTTCTATGATTATATTAATGGATTAAGTATGTTTTTTTTATTGATTTAAGATGTTATACGTGTCTGTATTGTGAAAAGCCTAAACAATATACAGTTTATAAGTGAATGATTGTGTTCATGTAACTATTTATATGTGGTAGATCTTAGACTTTGTTAGATATACTATCTAATATTGCGAAATGTGATGGTTGTCAATGTTGGTTGCTTCATTCATAGAAGACATGCTTTGTTATAGTTTAAAGGTAAAAATAGTTACTAAAAATGTTTGTTTTAAACTACAAATAATGATGCACAGTAATATATGGTTAAGTCCATAGTCGTGCCTAGGTAAGTTTTTGGGATAACGTAATGTGCATGGGTGTATGATCATAAACCTATGATGTGATACATGGTCATGCATTATGGGTGCACACTTATGCATCCTTTATAAACAAATCTCATGCATTTGACATTGTATGACTATAATGTTAGTAAGCTCCAACTATTAGATTAAAAACATTTGCCTATTACAACCGCCTTGGGCGAGTATACTCTACCATTAAAGCCTTCTTGGTTCTATAACATAGAATTTTTCTTCCAAACTCTCATATGCCTATTTATTTGTCTGTCCTCTTTAGCTCGATGTTGCTGAAGTTTTAAAAAAGCCTAGCCATAAGTACATTCTTAAAGGAAACTTGTCTCTCGTTATGATATTGCCTTATTTGTTTAGTTAGTTAGTTTATTGCTTTTATATTGTGTTCTATTGGTTAGAGCTATAATCAATACTCTGAGGTTGTATGTAGGCACATGATGATGGGAAAACATCTACCTACCATCATACACGTCCATTAACAACCCAAAAATATATGCTTACAACTAAAGAATGAGCAGAACATGTATGTTTCTAATTTATATGGATGTTATGTTGAATATATATCTAGAATTACTTTTTTATATGTCAATTACATGTTTCCTTTACATAGGTTAAGAGTTTAAATATTTTGTTGAATGACTTGATAAAATTACTTTGTATTGACACATTTATTTGTGTAGATATAATGAAAATATGTTTTCTTAAACTATGTCATATATGATGCCCTAGGATAAGAAGAGGTGGCTTGCCACATTCGTTTTATTATTAATTTGCATATTAATAAGGATTTTGTATGCTTGATCCTTAGATGCTTATGGATCGACCCACAGACAGTCACTTTCATGAGTGTCCTTGCATCGATCATGAGTTAGTTGTAGTTGATCATATTCTGTGTCTACTGATTTAGTTTTTTCTCTTTTAAATTAATTATATGGACTTATTATCTGCATGATATAGGAATTAATAAAATGGATTTGTGAAGTTTAATTGTTTCTGTGTTTCTATATGATTGAATATAGATTGTGCAGAGTCAAACACAGGCTGTTTGGGTGAATTTAAGAGTGCATTAGATGATAAGTACCCAAAAATGCACTTTGGAAATATGAAGACATTATGAATGGACGTTAATTAATTTATATCCTCACCTTTTATTTTGTAGGTTGATTAATTGTTTTGGCTTATTCGATTTATTTTTGTGAAAGAGGATATAATTATTTTTATTTTAATGGATGAATAATTTTAATTTACAAGCTTTTTGAATGTTTACATTTATTGCACATGCATTAATAACTGGGAATCTAAATAAACTTGGTAAGACACTTTCAATAAAACTATCTTAGTGAAGGCGTGCTTCAAGCTGAGTGAAATGGGTGCATGACACCTTTCCACTATTGTTCCTAGCTCTCCAACCTACCTATTGGATAGATGACGATGGTTAGATCCTTTACAATTGATCCACAAAGTTTTTCATCTTTGTCAATGTACTTTTACCTAATGAAAACTTAGGTGACAATTCCAATCACTTTAAGATAGGCTAAAAACCTATTCACACACTCTTCTTAGTTACAGTAGGATGACTAAATATAAGTGGAAAATCCTACCCAGCTTGAGAAAATCAAAACTTGTCACAAATTTGGCAACTCCACTAGAGAATATATGAAGAGTTTACTTCAAAATGGTTTATTTAATAGTGTTTTCCTATTTAAAAGATTCTTGTACATTTATAACATTTTCACATACTATACATGAAATGTATTTTTTAACCTTAATGGCAATCCAAACTTCCATCTAAAAGCCCATTTGGCTGAGGATTTTTCTATCTTGTACATCAATCATTGGCACATACCATTTAAACATAAAAAATATGTAGTTCTAACCTTTCGTATCCTTGATCTTTATCCAACATGAACCAATGTAGTTACCCTTAAAAGCGAACCCCTAGGACCTTATTGCATATGATTGATTGAGTCGAGTCCCTATGTATGAAATCTTAAGTTTTTATACCTATTGCAAAATACGTTTAGACATATGATATCAAAATTTCATTAACCTTTCTCTAAGTGGTCCTCATTGAAGGAAAACCTCCTAAAATATCGTTTGACTAATATTTTCACATACATGACTCAAAATAAATGACTTTTGACTTTTTGCTAACTAGAGACATAAGATGATGTAAGGAGTTTAAGGGCGCAAAGTATATTTTTTAAAAACATTAATTCTTTTTTTTTTTTTTTCACAATTAGAGACTTGGACGGGCATTAAGCCCAAATTTTGTCATGGCTTTACTAGGATTTTAGGGTTATAGCCCAAATTTCTATCATTGTTATAATAAGGCTTCAGGATCTCAGATAAAAAAAGGCATTAGGCCCAATTCTCGTCATTATTCTATTAGGATATTAGGGACAATAGGTCTATATATTATTAGGTCCAATTCATGTTATTGTACTATTGGGATTTCAAGGGTATTAGGTCTATAATTTTATCATCATTCTAAGGTTTTAAGGGTATTAGACCCGAATATTATTGTCATACCATGTTTTCACTTGAAAAAAAACATTAGGCCCTAGTTTTTTTTTTTTCCGTTTTTGTCATTTTCTTGGGTTTTCTTTAAAAAGGGCATTAAACCTGTATAGATTAATGGATGTTATGTATACAAGACTGAACTTAGGAGGAAGATACCCATTAGAAAGCAATTTTGTTTCTTTTAAGTGTATATGCTGACATTTGGTTTTACAACCAATCAATGGAAGATAGAAACCGACTTGGTGTCTTCTTTTCACTTTCCTATGCTTTATATATGTTTAGTGGTTATTTCATTTCATTTCATTGCATTGCATTCACTACACAACACATACCAACCATATAAAGCAACGAATAAATGTAAACACCTTATTTTTACTCAACTAGGTTTTTTCGATGATAACAACCTACAAGTTTCATAGGAGATTCTTAAGTCAGCAAGTTAGGGATTACAGATGGAAAATGGATGATCATTTATGGTAAGCAAACTTGACCATACACCTTTAAGGCCTTTTAGAACACTTTTGAAGCTTATTCCAAGTGGTACATAAATAATTAGCTTAACCAATACACAAGCGACTAAATAGGGAACATTCTATTATGACTTAATCATATGAGCAGATATTCTTAATTTATACTTGTTTGTGAAAATCTCATGGGTGTTTATTGACACTTACCAAATGTTTGCTGATAAGTAAGATTCTCCAATTAAATGATAATTATTGGAATTATCTTCAATAATTATCCACTCAAGGATTTTTAACCACTTCTATATTGACATACGTTTATAAATGCCCTTTGCCTATCAGTCTACACCTAAAATTATTCTATTTGAGATAAATCTCAGGATTTATCCCTTTTGAACCTATTATCATATTAGAGATAATCATGAATTTGAAAAGGAGGACTCCTATTAAGAGTCCCCATTTAAGCCCTATATATGAGAGTACAAACTCTTTAGACAAGGACCTTTATTTCTAGCATACAAGAAAGACTTCATCAAAAGATTTAAATTTATTACTTCAAGCATACCCAAACACTTGCCTACCATAAAAACCATAGACAAGTACACTACCACCAAAACCTTCCCAATTTTGTAACTTTGCTTCAAACTTTCACATGCCTATTTTTGTGTCCATCTTTATTAGCTAGATAAGTTTTGAATGAGCCCAACCATAGGTATGTTTTTTAGGGGAACTCATCTCTCATTGTGATATTGTCTTATTTGTTTGGTTAGTTTGTCTACTAATTCTATATTGTGTTTTATTGGTTCAAAGTTGTAACTTAAGAAAGTTCAAGAGCTTTTAATCCATCCAATTTAATCAAGGAAACATTAAGTTATCCCAAGCCATCGAAGTTTTGATCGATGTTTTCATGGGTAGCCTATTCAATTAACTTCATGTACAATAAAGCCCACTTGCTCCAATTTCATTTAGATGCAATATAATTCAAGAAAAATGTTAAATCGTAAATGTAATATGGCAAAAATAAACCTTGAGAGGGGGGTGGTGGGTGGGGGGAATAGGTTTTTAGAAAGACTTGTGAAAACTAAAACTTTTTCACTTAGCAGTTAAAACAATTTTAAATATTCAATCGAAGCATTCAACATAATCAACCAAACAAATAAACAATATAAACATAAATTAAAGAAAGAAGGGGAAAAGTTTGCTCAGTCGATTTTATAGTGGTTCGAAGCTTTTTCACAAGCCTCCTATGTCCATTTCTTCAAGCAATTCTGTTTAAAGCATTTTCATCTAATAATTTCAATCAACCAAAAATTATAATAGTTTTTATCTAAGAGATTTTGCCCTTATATACTAGTTTTCATTACAAAGGATTACGTTTTTTAACGTAGTTTCACAAGATTTTGCCTTATATTATTTTCACGGGATTGTGCTCTTGGGTAGTTGAATTACAAAAACAAAGGATTGCCTCTTGATAGGCTCACACAAAGAAATTAAGTTTACAAGGTTTCTCTCAAATATATATAATAAAAGTTTTGTAGAAAGAAAGAGTGGAGAAAAAGAGAATAAAAAGAATATAGTTCTAAAGCATGATTCTCTCTATTTCCTAACTTCAAAATTACCCCAATTTATAGATTTTTGGTTGAAAGAGATGTTGGAGTTAAGATACTAGCCATTGGAGAAGAAAAATGTGTTCTATAGAAAATTCTACATAGACGTATGGTCATGTGCCTTGGATGCACAGTCATGTTCCCTTCATTAATTACTTCCCAATGGTCATGTATGTCTAACACATGGTCATGCTTTTCATACAACACCTCATACACATGGTCATGTTTTTCATATACATGGTCATGCATCTCATATGTATGGTCATGCATTTTATAGGCATAATCATGCATCTCATACACACAATTATGTGTCTTCTTTAAATACACCAATTTTGATGTGTAGCAGAAGATAACATTGGCAAGAGCATGACTTACCACATGGGAGCATTCATACCTAAAATTTTGTCTTAGCATGATTGTGTTTCTATGTTACATGGTCATTTGCCTAAGACATGTGTTTGACTGAATTATTAAAATAGTTTTTTTTTTTTTTTGTCTCTTTTGGTCATGATTCAATTCATGCCATTGGCAATGTAATAATTTTAACATAATTTCTCATCATATCAAAACACCCAAGGTTAACTACCCAAGGGCGCAATCCTGTGAAACTAGTGTAGGATAAAATCCTGAAAAACTATATTAAGAACACAATCCTTTGTCATCAAAACTAGTGTATAAGGGTGAAATCCCTTGGATAAAAACTATAGTAATTTCTGGATGATTAAAATTATTGGGAAAATGGTTTTAAGCGGCGTTTCTTAGAAGAGTGAACGTATGAGGTTTGTGGAAAAGCTCTGAATCACTATAAAATTGACTGAGTAGACTCTTTCCCTTCTCTTTTCAATTTATGTTTATATTGTTTGTTTGCTTGGTTGATTGTGTTGAATCCTTCGATTGAATATTTAAATTGTTTTGATTATTGGGTGAAAAAGTTTTAGTTTTCACAAGTCTTTCTAACAACCTATTCACCCCCTCTAGGTTTGTTTTGTCATATTACATTTAGGGTTTAACAATTTGTATCAGAGTTTTGACTCTTATTTTCAAAAAATCTAATGATTTTAAGAGTTCAAATATCATTTTTTATGGCCAATTTTTTTTGTAAAAGATTTTTTTTAAAGTTAAATTTGTTATTGTGAGGGACCCTTAAAGCCAAAAGAAGGAAAGAAGAAAAATAATAAAGAAATTGGTTGTGCAAGGCTTTGGCAAGTCATCATTCCAAGTAAGTGCTTCTAACTTATTTATATTTTTTATTTGGATAATGATGAATTGGATGTCATGTTGTACTGTTTGTGCTTAAATGTTTGTATGACTACCTTGTCATGTTTGAATAATTGAAATAATTAGAGTAGATTGACGCAAGTAGGATATATATATATATATATATATATATATATATATATATATATATATATATATATATTAGCTTGTTTAAAATAAACAAGCGCATATAATTTTTCATCACATCAAAACACCCAAGACCCAATGAAAAAGGTTACATGCAAGTTACAAGGATAAAGTACAAGGGTAGTATAAAATAAGGATAGTTAGTGTAATATTAAAATTATGCATGTAAAGCTAGCAAAGCTAAGTGATAGTTTATCTTTAATCATACAATTTTAACATGTTTTATTTGTACTTAAGTTAGGTCATTTTGGTCATTTCATCTTGTATTGTAATTACCTATGTAAAGGCCATTTTTTTTCATTTGTAAGTTTAGACTTTGATGAATATTTGAGAGAAAACCTTTGAGTTAGACATTTGTTCTCTTATGTCTTTTGTCTTCCTTTATCCCAATTTAATTGCCAGAAAAATTAGTGGTGGATTGAATCAAGTTTGTGGAAGCTTTCCTTTATGCTTGATTCGCATTCCTTGCATTTTTATCTTTCAAGGAAGTTTCTTTATTCTTTGTGTTGTGTTGCTTGGAAATCCTTTGATCCTACCATTCTTTCTTGGCCATATTTTGAAGCATTGTTAGTTGGATGATTTGTGTGTTGGATGTGTATCGAGTTGGTTGGAATTCAATGCTACTATCTTGTTCTTATCTTGAGTGAAACTTTGAGGTGAGATATTTGATAATTTGTGTAGAAAGATCAGTGTCAAAATTTGGAGCTTGGACTCTTGTTACTGGTGTAGGATTTGTCCATGAATTGTGTGGATTTAAAGGTAGAAACATAACAATTGTGGTTTAAGATACGTTAGTGAAAGAGTGACTTAGACTTTGTAAGAAAATTATGGGATAAAATGGTAACTTTGATATTGTAGTTAGGGCTGGATACGAAGTGAACCGAACACGAACGTGAGTATGTTCGTGTTCGCTTCGTTCGTTTTCTGGGCGTTGCTCGTGTTCGGCTCGGGTTCGACGAACAGGATCGGTCAGTGTTCGCGATTTGTGTTTGGGCAAACGAAAAAATCTGGATTCGTTCGCTGGCTCGCAACTGTAGATGCCGAACAAACGTGTTCGCCATCTGGAACGAACGGACGAAGGGTGCGTTGCTGACAGAAAAGAAGAAGAAGAAGAAGAAGAAGAAGCAGAAACAACTGGGATGGGACGGAGGGTGCGTTGCCGACAGAAAAGAAGAAGAAGAAGAAGAAGTAGAAACAACTGGGATGGGACGGAGGGTGCGTTGCCGACAGAAAACACAACGAACAGTTCGGCAAACCGAACTGTTTGTTCACTGGTTCGGATTCGAATTCGTTCAAACCGAATATTTGCCCCACATATTCGTATTCGCGTTCGTTTCATATGAGGACTGTGTCGTTTCGCTGTCGAACGAAGCGAGCTCGAAAACGAGCCCGAATGTGTTCGCTTCGAATCAAGCCCTAATTGTAGTAAGTGTTTGGCAAACCTTTCAACAATGTATCGAAGTTAGGGCAAAGGGATTAATGCAGCAAAATTTTAAAATTTTGAGTTACCACTTGACAACAGAAAGGGTTATCGTTTATATAAACATATTTCAAGATTTGATGATCCATTGGAAAGCGTAAAAGTATTCATCCAATTGTAACTGGTGAGTCCAGAAACTATAAGGGTGGAGACATTTTGTTCTTTAAACGAACTAATAAAGCACAAGAATAAAGAAAGAGTAGAATAATTTACCAAAACTCCATTTGCAAATCGCACAGCAATTATTTGGACGAGAGCATAAGCAGCAAGTTGAACCTCCCCAACATGTCCAATAAAACCTTGTGTAACCACAAACATTCCATATTGACTTACTCTTGCTAACATTGCTGGCAGTGCAATCCTCCATAGCTTTTTAGATTCTGTCCAAATCCTCCCTTTTAAATTACTGTCATCTCTTACTTCGGATTCCAGAAGCCTCTCATCCATCTTAGTCCTTCCAAATTATATAATACAACAATGTAAATCAAGCAAGAATTTTCCGTTAAAAAGTATTAATAATTATAAAAGATTTGACTTAATATATAGACCCAAAAACACACACAGACATATTTATGCATATATATAATGAATAACATTAAATACATTTAAAATAAATACAAATTAAATATTAAAAATGATATTTCATTATATAATTGAATAATTTTAGATTAAAATTAAAGTAATACTTAATTATATAGTAATTTGTATATTCATTATAGTATCGAAACATAATTATCATTATCATAAATCATGCTTACGGTGAATTTTATTGTCTTAACCTTGCTTATCTTATTTTAATTACTATAATACATTATTATAGTAATTTGTGCTGGCTCTCTCTGGTTTTCTCCAGGTGTCTGGATCATAAATTTAATAAACAAATTCATATACATTCCAGAAACAGAGTTTAATATTTCATAAATTTAATATATAATAACATTTAATTTTAAATATAATTTATATAAATTGAAATTTGCTACCTTTTATTTATAATTTTTCGTATAAAATTATCAAATAAGTGGCACTCATAAGTTTAAGAGTATAATTCTTTTAAAAAAATTATTATTATTTATTAAGTTTAATAGTTCTCTATTTTTTTCTCTGACTTAAGGTTTGCATCATTATGCTTTTAAAAATAATATCTTTTAAAAAAATAAAAATAGTCAAATACAAATAATTAAGAAGAAACAAAAATACTACAATGCTAAGTTGCAAATGTAACTTACGCGGGCATTACTCTTCATCTCCTGAGCTTAATTACTGGGGGATTTGTTGGGTCAGTGAGTAGCAAATAAAATATTAATTAACGAAGGTCTAGGGAGTTAACTCGGGACTTATTTCTTTTTTGATATGTGTGCAACTTTGTCGTTTAGAACTCTCTGCGTGGTAGTGGTCAACTACGAAATAGAAATGGCCAAAGGACAATTTCCCACCCATAGTTTGAGGGGGGTACAGTCTCCCACCCGCTGAAATTGAAAAGCCCGGTCTTCCACCCGTCAACCATTTTTAATATTAAAAATAATAAATGTACAGTAATAATTAGGGGTATTTTTTTTAATATTAAAATTTTATAAATTAATAAAATAAATTTTATTTAAATATAAAATATTTAAAAAATTAAAAAAAATGTTTAAAAAATTTTGAAATTAAAAAATAGAAGCAGCCACCGCCGCCGACACCGGTGGTGGTGGCCGCCTAAAAGAGAACCAGGTGGCCATT
>JAJEJH010000340.1:244969-263878 GCA_026122585.1 Anacardium occidentale | reverse complement strand
AATCCTTTGATCCTACCATTCTTTCTTGGCCATATTTTGAAGCATTGTTAGTTGGATGATTTGTGTGTTGGATGTGTATCGAGTTGGTTGGAATTCAATGCTACTATCTTGTTCTTATCTTGAGTGAAACTTTGAGGTGAGATATTTGATAATTTGTGTAGAAAGATCAGTGTCAAAATTTGGAGCTTGGACTCTTGTTACTGGTGTAGGATTTGTCCATGAATTGTGTGGATTTAAAGGTAGAAACATAACAATTGTGGTTTAAGATACGTTAGTGAAAGAGTGACTTAGACTTTGTAAGAAAATTATGGGATAAAATGGTAACTTTGATATTGTAGTTAGGGCTGGATACGAAGTGAACCGAACACGAACGTGAGTATGTTCGTGTTCGCTTCGTTCGTTTTCTGGGCGTTGCTCGTGTTCGGCTCGGGTTCGACGAACAGGATCGGTCAGTGTTCGCGATTTGTGTTTGGGCAAACGAAAAAATCTGGATTCGTTCGCTGGCTCGCAACTGTAGATGCCGAACAAACGTGTTCGCCATCTGGAACGAACGGACGAAGGGTGCGTTGCTGACAGAAAAGAAGAAGAAGAAGAAGAAGAAGAAGCAGAAACAACTGGGATGGGACGGAGGGTGCGTTGCCGACAGAAAAGAAGAAGAAGAAGAAGAAGTAGAAACAACTGGGATGGGACGGAGGGTGCGTTGCCGACAGAAAACACAACGAACAGTTCGGCAAACCGAACTGTTTGTTCACTGGTTCGGATTCGAATTCGTTCAAACCGAATATTTGCCCCACATATTCGTATTCGCGTTCGTTTCATATGAGGACTGTGTCGTTTCGCTGTCGAACGAAGCGAGCTCGAAAACGAGCCCGAATGTGTTCGCTTCGAATCAAGCCCTAATTGTAGTAAGTGTTTGGCAAACCTTTCAACAATGTATCGAAGTTAGGGCAAAGGGATTAATGCAGCAAAATTTTAAAATTTTGAGTTACCACTTGACAACAGAAAGGGTTATCGTTTATATAAACATATTTCAAGATTTGATGATCCATTGGAAAGCGTAAAAGTATTCATCCAATTGTAACTGGTGAGTCCAGAAACTATAAGGGTGGAGACATTTTGTTCTTTAAACGAACTAATAAAGCACAAGAATAAAGAAAGAGTAGAATAATTTACCAAAACTCCATTTGCAAATCGCACAGCAATTATTTGGACGAGAGCATAAGCAGCAAGTTGAACCTCCCCAACATGTCCAATAAAACCTTGTGTAACCACAAACATTCCATATTGACTTACTCTTGCTAACATTGCTGGCAGTGCAATCCTCCATAGCTTTTTAGATTCTGTCCAAATCCTCCCTTTTAAATTACTGTCATCTCTTACTTCGGATTCCAGAAGCCTCTCATCCATCTTAGTCCTTCCAAATTATATAATACAACAATGTAAATCAAGCAAGAATTTTCCGTTAAAAAGTATTAATAATTATAAAAGATTTGACTTAATATATAGACCCAAAAACACACACAGACATATTTATGCATATATATAATGAATAACATTAAATACATTTAAAATAAATACAAATTAAATATTAAAAATGATATTTCATTATATAATTGAATAATTTTAGATTAAAATTAAAGTAATACTTAATTATATAGTAATTTGTATATTCATTATAGTATCGAAACATAATTATCATTATCATAAATCATGCTTACGGTGAATTTTATTGTCTTAACCTTGCTTATCTTATTTTAATTACTATAATACATTATTATAGTAATTTGTGCTGGCTCTCTCTGGTTTTCTCCAGGTGTCTGGATCATAAATTTAATAAACAAATTCATATACATTCCAGAAACAGAGTTTAATATTTCATAAATTTAATATATAATAACATTTAATTTTAAATATAATTTATATAAATTGAAATTTGCTACCTTTTATTTATAATTTTTCGTATAAAATTATCAAATAAGTGGCACTCATAAGTTTAAGAGTATAATTCTTTTAAAAAAATTATTATTATTTATTAAGTTTAATAGTTCTCTATTTTTTTCTCTGACTTAAGGTTTGCATCATTATGCTTTTAAAAATAATATCTTTTAAAAAAATAAAAATAGTCAAATACAAATAATTAAGAAGAAACAAAAATACTACAATGCTAAGTTGCAAATGTAACTTACGCGGGCATTACTCTTCATCTCCTGAGCTTAATTACTGGGGGATTTGTTGGGTCAGTGAGTAGCAAATAAAATATTAATTAACGAAGGTCTAGGGAGTTAACTCGGGACTTATTTCTTTTTTGATATGTGTGCAACTTTGTCGTTTAGAACTCTCTGCGTGGTAGTGGTCAACTACGAAATAGAAATGGCCAAAGGACAATTTCCCACCCATAGTTTGAGGGGGGTACAGTCTCCCACCCGCTGAAATTGAAAAGCCCGGTCTTCCACCCGTCAACCATTTTTAATATTAAAAATAATAAATGTACAGTAATAATTAGGGGTATTTTTTTTAATATTAAAATTTTATAAATTAATAAAATAAATTTTATTTAAATATAAAATATTTAAAAAATTAAAAAAAATGTTTAAAAAATTTTGAAATTAAAAAATAGAACCCGTACTTGACTGTAGAGCTTACGTGGGTAACATAAAAAGAAGAACTCCAAGGTGACCATTTCCGTCCACACAGTTTCAGGAAGCAGTCGGCCTCCCCGTTCGGTGAAGGCCAAATCGGCCGCCTCCGGTTTTGGGGAAGCCGCACAAGCGTTCGACCTTTATTTTGGTGGAGGCGGCGGTTAACACTTTCCTCCGAAAACTGGAAGCGGCGATTTGCCCGCCTCCCACCGAAAGGAAGGCCGGTCGGCCTCGAAGCCAGTGGCCAAAATGGCCACAGTTCTGGGCAAAGCGGCCACGCTGGTGATGCGGCGGTGGTAGGCTGCCCAAATTTCCAAAATTTTTAATTTTTTTATACTTTTTTAATTTTTTTAATTTTTTTTATTATTTAAAAATTTTTTTATATTTTTATTATAAATTTTTAATTTTTAAAAGGGTAATTTAGTAATTTTAATAAAAAATAAATAAAAAAATAGGTGATGAGTGAGAGTTCGGGCTTTTAAACTTAAGCGGGTGGGAATTTGTCCCAGCCTCAAACTATGGGTGGGAAAATGTCCTCTGGCCAATAGAAATAGCATCAGTGGATTGGACTGACAGGTGTAACT
Organism: Anacardium occidentale; assembly: GCA_026122585.1. NCBI lineage: Eukaryota > Viridiplantae > Streptophyta > Magnoliopsida > Sapindales > Anacardiaceae > Anacardium > Anacardium occidentale. The sequence continues at coordinate 260,655 of JAJEJH010000340.1, read as the reverse complement.
TACTCTGATTGAAAGTTGATTAGATATTATAATAAATAACTTGCCCATGAAAAATTGATATATTTATTTTTATCAATTGGTAATGAACAATGTAATTTATGTTCTTGTAGTCTCAATTGAATGGCACTCAACTCATAGTTTTATATTTCAAATATGAAATTTATCAAATTATGAACCAAAGTGTTGATCACAATCAGCAGTTGGCTGGTCGGTTTGACAAGCAAATCAAAATAACATACATATGTTATATAAAATGCCGTAAAAAAGAGAATTCACACTGAACAGTATTATATTATAGAAATCATTATATTGTTATTTGGAGAAAGACAATTGTGAAAGTTGATGATAATATAATTAATTATAAAGGAAAGATTAGGAGAAGGGAACTTACCTGGTGTTCGAATTTGAAGTTGATATTTAGCAAGATCCTTCTGGGATTGTGTTGATAGTTCGTTCAGTTTTGAAAATATTTTGCCATATATTCATATCTCAACGGTGAAATAAGAGGAAGAGAAAGTAATCAAGAGTTCTAAATGAGAGGAAGAAGACAGACACATTTTATGAAAAACGTTAAGGGGAATCGAGTGGTTTGGCGTATTAACAAAGGAAGACAACCATAACATGCCAGAATAATTAGGTACGACTCAATTACTATTATTATTATTATTTTTAATGAGTCCTTTCTTAATTATGATAGTCTTCTCTGAAATATGTAACAGATTGAACATCTTCTTATCATAGAAAAAATAACACTTTCCAAATAAAGAATATTTAATAATTTTTTAATAAAAAAAAACTTGACTCATTTTTTGTTTAGATTGACAAACCTCTTAGGTTTAATAATTTGACTCATAATTTAAAACACTTAAATCAAAAATAATATTTTATTATGAAATATCATATCTAGAGATATTATTTAAACTTTGTACTGTATTATTACTTATTGGTTTTTCACTATATGGCTAATTTTGGGTTAACATTTAATAACTTTCTAAAAGGCATAAAAAATATTATTATTAAATTATCCATATAAAAAAAGAAAAAAGAAATAACCATTTAAAAGATATAATGAGGAAACATTTGAATGATATTGAAGATATGTAAAAGCCAGTTGTAAAGTCTTGATTGGTAAACCATGATTTTTATAATGACTTGTTATTTTGTGCACATATTTTACTTACTCTGTGCTCACAACTTTTGTATAAATATTTGAATAACATTTGACAAAACTTAGTTTTGTACTACACTTGAAATATATTGCATTATCTTTTTAGTACAAATGGACAAGTATATTATAATCTACACTAACAAGTGGCATGAATCCATTACATGAAGTTTATTACATAAACGTCCCTTCTCCTACGTCTCAAATCAACCTAAATATTTTTCATTCCTTCAAAGTTTATAATATTCTTTTGGGTTTTGTTGGGTAGTCTTTTCCTTGCATTTTAATTCTTCAAATATGTGTAATGATTTTTTAATTGAAATTTAATTTTTCATTTTATGTTCTACTAATTTGTTGTTGAAACTTTTGATTGCAATGATTAATTTTGTCGGAGTGGATTTGAGATTTTTGGACTTGGTCTCATGTATATAGGTTATGCTTTTAGTTGAACTATGTAAAAAACATATGTTTCATTTATATTTAGTGCTTGTTTATATTTTCCACTACATGAGTTATTAAAATCGTAATCATGCTTAATATAGACATGAAGAAGTAAATTATATCCGTGTATTGTAATCATAACCAACTTGTAACATTTTCAATTGGTTTCAGAGAAGGTTTTGAAATTTCTATATTTTATAGATCTACTCACTGGATGGTTACACATTTATCATTGTTATATGCCTCTAGTTATTCCTTAAAATGAATATGTTATGTGACAGTAAATTTTGTTGGAGCAAGTCATCTAAAGCCAATATTCATGATGATATAAATTCATATTCAACTGTATTCAAACATTTCAAGTGATACTCTTTATTTATAAGTACATGTGTTTACTCGCATGTGTGGATAAATATTCTTAAGTTGGTATAATTGTAACAAGAGAATCAACTATAACTTGATCATGGGGATTTTAGGTCATTCCAAAAAACGTTCATAGTCTTAGTATTATTTTGACTAAAGGCACATACAATCCAATAATACTATCATAGTGTTGAATAACCAATCAAAAGGTAACGATAAATCTTATGTGTTAATTTCATGCAATACACAAATACATGTTGACTACATGTTCATTAGACTATCCCATTAAAGAATTCCACATAAATAGTAGTCTTAGTGTCAATAGAACATATTTTCTAATAGATGGTAGCACATGTGATTCTTAAACTTGAGTCATTAAAACGTCATATGCAATGATTGACCTAGTTTGACACTAACCTAACATAGTTTTTTTTTTTTTTTAACTATCAATATGATAGTTGTTGGCTACATCGAGAAGTGTATAAAGGCTATGGTGAATTAATATGAAATTCATCATTCTCAAGTATAAAAATAGATATGTCACTATGTCATTTGGTTATGGCAACGTATTAAAAAATATGGCTATAGTAGAAACAAGTTAGTGTTTGATCCGATATTAACTCAGTTGTTTCTTGGATAACCAACCATTAATATCAAGTGCAATATGAGATAGAAACTACTTTTATGCCTCAATCTTGATGACACATCAATTGATAAAAATGATTCAAATGCATGGTAATTGTAGCATTGAAAGATTAACATTAGCCTTGTGTTGATTCTTTATTTGTTGGCTAGTTATGATATCTTGCTAGAAGTCATTCATGGTTCAGGAATAAATGCTTGCTTAATTGTAGATTACGGATGAATTTATCCACTTCCAAAATGATAGAGAACTTATGGGTCACACACAATAAAATGTTTATAGTCTTGATTAAAAAGTTATGAGTGTAACACCAACAAGTAAGTCTTAGAGGTATGATAGTCATTTCCTAGCCTTAAGATATGATTACGAGTTAGAATTGACTTAAGAAAGGATAAAAGATGACTTTTTATGCATATAAACAATTGTTCATGTCATATGCATGACCATGCATATGTATGCCATGTAAGATAAGTAGAAAATGATGAAATTGGTTTATGGCTAGATGCATGATCTTGCTAGTCCATGACTATGCATAAGGTCAATAAACTTCATATAAAGGGGTGCAATATGAAGATTTTTCATAAAAATTCTTTTGCCAAAACTTTCTCCAAAGCATTCTTGAGATATTAGAAAACTTCTAGAATTATTGTATGTAAGAAAACATTTATCAGAGTGTTAATTTTCTATCAAAGAAAAGAGATAGTTCACAAGAGAGGTAAGTAGAGAGTTCTATCTCTTTAAGGATGAAATTCATTTTAGATTTGATGAAGTTTGTTTTGCATTAGTAAGAATAATCTTGTATATTCATTCTTGAGTGACATGTTGATGAGATTATATGATTTGTTGCAAGTAATTAAAGAATAAGATGGATTTACGTTATTTTATTTTAATTTTGATCAAGAATGTTAAACTTCAAGATTAAATGATCTATTCTTGCGTTCTTGATGTGAATTATGTAATATTTGATTATTAGAAATAGTTAAGAGTAAGTTGTGGTCAAGTTTCAACAAAGGATAACTAAAATTTACAAGATGTAGACAAGGACAACAGTGACAAGAAAAAGATCACAACCATGTGTTGTCCAAGATAATATGGTCATGCACATGATCTGTGCATGATCATGTATGAGTTATGCGTAAGAAAGAAGAAAGAAAGATGATGTCAACATGAAACACATGACAAGTGTAGCATGTTACCATGTAAGTGTAGGACCCGCCGCCACGAGTACCCCTACTGCTGAATAATACTGGGGAGCTTTTATTAATAATCTGAATACTCGGGTACCCGCGACGAGAATCCTACGAAAATAAATAAAACCTGAAACTGCTATACATTCTGAATACACATGCGGAAGTTGAACTGAAATACATCAACTGAAATATACATTGTCTTTCTGTACAATGGGCCCAATAGCCTTTATCACACATATACATATTGTTTCTGTACATCTGATCAGACTTGGTGAATACAAGGATTCGACATCTTGGTCATGTGGGCTGAACAGTCTAGCTACTGGCTAGAAAGCTGAATAATAACTGTTGGACGATCTGACTGGTGTCAGAAGGCTGAAACTGAAATGCTACTGAACATTCTGACTGGTGTCAGAAAGCTGAATCCCACAGATGCCCCATTGAATTCACTCTATACTCTTACCCGTACATCAGATTCTGAATACTAAATACTGCTAAATTCGGATCCCTTGATCATTTCTGAAGCTACATATAATGCCATGGTATGCATATGCAGCTTTATTACTGAATTCATGCTCATCTGATGCTTATCTGAAACAATTTAGCCTTTATTCTGAATTCGCATGCTTAATTAGTCAATTAATAATCATTTTCTGGAGAACTGTGACTACACGGGCGTGTGGACAAGGCACACGGGCGTGCATGGCTCACACACGGGCCTGTAGGTCATGGACACACGGGCGTGTGCCCAGACGCACGGGGCTGTACGCTGGTCATGCTGCTGACCGTGCAAGCTACTGGAATTCTGGACAATTCATGAAGAAAACTCATACACGGGCGTGTCCCTCAGGACACACGGGCGTGTGTCTGGCTTTTCTGCCCGTGCACACAACGTGCACACGGGCGTGTGTTCTGGAAAACAAAGGCACACGGCCGTGCCGTGCAGGCACACGGTCGTGTGTCTTGTTCTCCAACAAGAACACCGCTTGGAAAATGTAAAATTCTCATCCATTTCTCAATCAATCACCAATTCACTTCAAATGCACATTCCTAACACTTCATATAACACAATTCAGGTAGCAAATGCAACATGCATCAATCATCCATCATTCCACCATGTAAGCTTCTTCTTTCTCTCACTAAAACACACACACAAACACATGCATGCTTCAAGGGTAGGAATTCATCATCAAAATCAACATGCAATGGCATATACACATTCCCAACATACATCAACATACAACTAACTCATCCAATCATCAAAATTCACAAAACAAGCCGAGAAATCGCAAGGAAAAGTAAGCGAGCACTTACCTCGCGCCATTGCCTCTGAAAGCTTTCTTTCGCACTAATCTCTTGGCTGTCTCGCCAGATTGGGAGCAACCGATGGCTGGATTTCCTCTCTAAAGTTGGGAGGAACTGAAATAAAGAGAGAAACTTTGGCTAAAATAAAAGTGGGTGAGAAAAGAACTAATTTCTCTCGGCTAAACACACACACAAACTTTGGCTAAAATATACTATGCCATGCACGGGCGTGGACAAGGGAAAATGAGTATTTCTCATTTCCCGTGCATTCGTATGATCGAATCCTTCCGAACAGAATCATACGAAAGCTACACAGGCTCTGGAAACTTACTAACTCACCCCTGAACTCATCAAGACTCCCAATCTATTTATGGATTCCATTTCTAACCCCAAAACTCTTCCCCTAAGGGCATTTCTAACTTGGGATACTACATTTCCTCTCCCCTTATAAAAATTTCGACCCTGAAATTACCTGAATAACTTTGGAAACCTATCCCTGATCTCAGACTCTACCTCCCAAGTGGCTTCCTCCACTCTCTGACTGCGCCATAAGACCTTCACAAGAGGAATCTACTTGTTCATGAGAACCTTGACCTTGTAGTCAGAATCTGCACTAGCAACTTTTGGTAACTCAAATCATCTGCCAACTCAATCTCTGAAAATTGAAGCACATGAGAAGGATCCCCCACATACTTTCTCAACTGAGACACATGAAACACATTATGAATTTTATCCATGCTAGCTGACAACGCAAGTCTATAGGCAACTGTCCCCACTCTCTCGAGTATCTCGTAGGGACCAATAAATCTGGGAGCTAACTTCTCCTTTCTACCAAATCTGAGAACGTGTCTATACGAAGAAACTCTCAGAAAAATCATGTCGCCTACTGAAAACTCAATCTCTCTGCGTCCCAAGTCTGCATAACTCTTTTGTCGATCCTAGGCCTGTCTTATTCTCTGCCTGATGATCCTGATCTGCTCAATCATCCCCTGAACTATCTCTGGACCCACAACTGACTCCAGAGAATCTCTCTCTCCAATCTCATCCCAATGAAGAGGAGATCTACACTTCTGACCATACAACGCCTCAAATGGAGCCATCTGAATAGTCGTCTGATAGCTGTTATTATAAGCAAACTCCATGAGGGGAATCAACTCTGCCCAATCGGTCTAGAAGTCCATACAACGAGCTCTGAGCATATCCTCTAGAATCTTATTAACTCTCTCAGTCTGCCCATCTGTCTGAGGATGATATGCTAAACTGAACTGTAATTTGGTCCCCAAGGCTATCTGTAATGGCCTCCAGAAAGCTGATAGAAATCTGGAGTCCCTGTCTGACACTATAGTTCTGGAAACACCATGAAGTCTGACCACCTCTCTGATATAAAATCTCCCCAACTGATCTGTAGACATGCCTTGTCTGACCGACAGAAAGTGAGCTGACTTACTAAGTCTGTCCACAATCACCCATATACCATCAAATCCTCTCTGAACTCTGGGAAGACCCGAAATGAAGTCCATCAAAATATCTTCCCATTTCCACTCAAGAATACTCAAAGGATGAAGTAAACCTGAGGGTCTCTGGTACTCTGCCTTAACCTGCTGACATATCAGACATCTGGAAACAAAGTCTGCTATGTCCTTCTTTATGCCTGACCACCAAAAACTCTTCTTGAGATCCTGATACATCTTAGTACTACCTGGGTGTGCTGAATACAACGTACTGTACACCTTTGACAAAATTTTCTGTTTCAACTCTGAACTCTGTGGCACACAAACTCTGTCTCTGAATTCAAGTTCCCATCTCTGAACTCAAAATCTGGTACTGATCTCTCTGACATCCTCTGAATCATGCTCTGAGTCCACTCATTTGACATCTGACTGTCTCTGATCTCATCAAACAGAGAAGATCTGATCTAAAGCCTGAAGAAACCTATAGTCACTATCTCAATTTGCTCTTTGGCAATCTTATACTGCAGCTCTCTCTGAACTGAAAGACTGGATAAGGCTACTCGTCTGCTCAATGCATCAGCCACTACATTGGCTCTCCCTGGGTGATATCTGATGTCACAGTCATAGTCCTTCACCAACTCTAGCCATCTCCTCTGTCTCATATTAAGCTTTCTCTGGGTGAAAAAGGACTTCAGACTCTTATGGTCTGAATAGATGCTGCACTTAACTCCATAAAGATAATGTCTCTAAATCTTCAAGGTGAAAACAACTGCACTAACTCCAAATCATAGGTAGGATATCTCGTCTCATGATCTCTCAACTGTCTGGCGGCATAGGCAATGACCCTACCACTCTGCATCAATACTGCTCCAATCCCCTGATGGGACGCATCTGTATAAATGTCAAACTCTACCCCCTCCTGAGGTAGTGCCAAAACTGGAGCACTGGTCAATCTCTGCTTGAGCTCCTGAAAACATGTCTCGCACTCATCCGACCATACAAATGGAACCTCTTTCCTAGTCAAGGCAGTAAGAGGCCTCACTAGGCTAGAGAATCCCTCAATAAATCTCCTGTAATAACCTACCAACCCAAGGAAGCTTCATACCTCTTTCACTGTCTTTGGCCTTGGCCAACTCAATATAGCCTCCACTTTACTAGGATCCACTAAAATGCTATCTACTGTCACTACATGACCTAGAAATGCTACCCTGTCAAGCCAGAACTCACACTTGGAGAACTTGGCATACAACTGTCTGTCTCAATCTCTGAAGCACATATTTGAGATGCTCATCATGCTCTGCCACACTCTTGGAATACACCAAAATGTCATCAATGAAAACCACTACGAACCGGTCCAAGCAATCATGAAACACCTAGTTCATCAGATCCATAAAAATTGCTGGGGTATTAGTCAATCCAAACGACATGACCACGAACTCATAATGCCCATATCTAGTCCTGAAAGCTGTCTTGGGAACATCTCTATCTGTCACTCTGACCTGATAATAACTCGATCTCAAGTCAATCTTCGAAAACACAGCTGCACCTCTCAACTGATCAAACAAGTCATTGATCCTTGGTAGGGGATACTTGTTCTTCACAGTCACTCTGTTCAGATCCTTGTAGTCGATACACATCCTTATCGACCCGTCTTTCTTCTTAACGAAAAGAATCGGAGCTCCCCAAGGTGAACAACTGGGCCTGATGAATTCTTATTTGTCAACTCCTAAAGCTGCTTCTTTAACTCCTGAAGCTCAGTTGGAGCCATCCGATATGGAGCCTTAGAGATTGGAGTCGTACCCGAAAGAAACTCAACACTAAACTCTAACTCTTTGTCTGGAGGTAACCCTGGCAACTCATCTGAGAAGATATCTGGAAACTCTTTGACTACTAGGACCTTCTCGATACTCAGACCCACTGCACTGTTGTATACCACGTTGGCCAAATATCCAACACAACCCTGTCTCATCAATCTGCTCGTCTGAATATTGGGGATCATCAGACTGTCGACTCTGCCCTCACCAAACACAAATTGATCAGGGCCTATATGGAATCTCACTTTCTTCCTTCCACAATCTATCTCTGTACAATATCTCCCCAAGAAATCCATGCCCAAAATCATATCAAAATCTGCTAACTCCAGTATAATCAAATCTATTATCATCTGTCTACCGATAATCTCTACCTCCTGATCTAGGAGGACTCTGTCACTCAACACAAATCCCCCATCTGGCATCTCTACATGGATACTCCTACTGGCCACACTAGGGTCAACCCCTAATCTCTCCACTACACTTTTAGCTATAAAGCTGTGTGTGGCTCCACAATCAACAAGTACAAATAAAGGAGTACCAAAATAAAGTAATTGACCGGTTACTGCAAGGGGAATGACCTCTACCTGCTCTTGGCGAACAACATAAACTCTGGCTCTGCCTTCGCCTACTCTTGAAGGACCAACACCTCCCTCAGGTGTTACACCACCGACTCTGGGAACATCTGCTCTACCTCTGGGTAGACCTCCATGGCCTCTGAACTGACCACCACCACCTCTGTTGGGCCCACCACCAGCTCCACCTCTGGCTGGACATGTTGTCATCATGTGCCCCAACTAATGGCACCAATAACAAACTATCTGGCCTGCTAAACACTCTCCTGGATGGCGCTTACCATATCTGGGACATTGTGACGGCTGAGGCGTAACTCTCTACCTCTGACTCTGAAAACCCCAGGCTGATCTTTTAGCTGACATCGGCCTCTTGCCTCTATCTCTGTCCTCTGTCCTCTCAGATGCCCTACTCATGGCACCCATCTTCTGTAAACCGACCTCTGATCTAAGTGCTCTCCCCAATGTATCACTGAATCTCTGGGGAGGATCTGCTCCTGTCAGGACATCCTTGGCAATTGCTGGATGCAAGCCATGAATGAATTTCTGAACTCTGCTCATCTTTGTCCCTGTCAAACTTTGGACGAATCGCACCAAAACATTAAATCTGGTGGTGTACTCCTTAACTGAACTGGACCCCTAAGTCAAATCAATAAACTCCTGGGTCTTGGCATACACCAACTCTGTACTCCTGTACTCAACATTAAAAAGTTGTCTGAATTCTGTCCAAGTCAGATGCTGCTCATCAATGGAAGCCTTGGCTAGACCCTACCAAACCTTGGCATCACCTTTGAGAAGGAACATCGCATATCTGACCTTCTCTCTATCTGATAATGTGAAGAGACTCATCACACTCTCCACTATCTCTATCCATTCTTCTGCCACTGTTGGATCCCTGGATCCATTGAATTTAGCTGGCTGAAACGACCCTGGCAGATGGTAGATCAGATGAAACCTGTCTGAAGAACTAGTACCTGCTGTCTCTGTACTCATACCCTGACTATACTCTGAATACCCTGTTGGATACTGACACCTCTCTCTAACTGACTGAGGCTGAGGCTGAGACTGAGACTGATACTGATGCTGATACTGTGATTAGGGCTGATATTATGGCTGTGACTGATACTGAGACTGAGACTGTCTCCTGCGTCTCGGTATCTGATAACTCTCATACTGGGGAGGAGGTACTCATCTGGTTCCTGAACATTACCCACTCCAGCTTGCTGGAGGCTTTCCCTGCCTACATCCTCAATCATCTCTCTCAACTGCTCTAGTCTCATCGATACATGGGAGGTACTCTGAGATCGCCGCCTATCACTAACACTCATAGGACGGGCGGGTGAACTACTATCTGTCTCCTCTATGCATCTAGGGACATATTCCTCCCTATCTATAGCATCATAACAAATTGGGGGTTAGAAACACATAACACAATCAAAGCTGAAAATAAATACCTGACTGTGCTGTGAGGAGGGTCTGGACGATTGCTGCGAAGGAGAGAAAACAGACACCACACACTTACAAATGCTCTGATACCAATAATGCGCCACGAGTACCCCTGCTGCTGAATAATACTGGGGAGCTTTTATTAATAATTTGAATACTCAGGTACCCGCGACGGGAATCTTACAAAAATAAATAAAAGCTGAAACTACTATATATTCTGAATACACATACGGAAGTTGAACTGAAATGCATCGACTGAAATATACATTGTCTTTCTGTACAATGGGCCCAATAGCCTTTATCACACATATACATATTGTTTCTATACATCTGAATACATAAAAACATTTACAACATGACCACACAGGTCCAAAACATATATACATACTGAGATCGTGGTGTGGGCCCTCTCCCGCATGCCTCGAACCACCCTCTCCTCGGAAACAACACGAACCACCTGAAAAGGATGGAAAAAGGAGAGGGATGAGTGATAAAGATCACCCAGTAAGCGTTCCTTACTTCCCTCAAAACCCAAGCAAGCACAAACAATCATAACATACCTGACCTCGGCCCTATTCATACATCTATGTGCTTGCTGGAATTTGAAACTGATTACATGAATATCTGATTAATCTGATTCTCATTATTATTCATGTCATGATGTATATGTCATGTCATGCTACTGAAAATACTGTGTGTGTATGCATCTAAATACCTCTCTGTATCCGAAGGTACCTGCTGTGCTGATTAGACTTGGTGAACACAGGGATTCGGTATCCTAGCCATGTGGGCTGAACAGTCTAGCTATTGGCTAGAAAGCTGAATAATAACTGTTGGACGATCTGACTGGTGTCAGAAGGCTGAAACTGAAATGCTACTGAACATTCTGACTAGTGTCAAAAAACTGAATCCCACAGATGCCCCCTTGAATTCACCCTATACTCTTACCTGTACATCAGATTCTGAATACTGAATACTGCTAAATTCGGATCCCTTGATCCTTTCTGAAGCTACATGTAATGCCATGGTATGCATATGCAGCTTTATTACTGAATTCATGCTTATCTGATGCTTATCTGAAACAATTTAGCCTTTATTCTGAATTCGCATGCTTAATTAGTCAATTAATAATCATTTTCTAGAGAACTGTGGCTGCATGGGCGTGTGGACAAGGCACACGGGCGTGCATGGCTCACACACGGGCGTGCAGGTCATGGACACACGGGTGTGTGCCCAGACGCACGGGGCCGTGCACTGGTCATGTTGCTGACCGTGCAAGCTACTGGAATTCTGAACAATTCATGAAGAAAACTCGCACACGGGCGTGTCCCTCAGGACACACGGGCATGTGTCTGGCTTTTCTGCCCGTGCACACGGGCGTGTGTTCTGGAAAACAAAGGCACACAGCCGTGCCGTGCAGGCACACGGTCGTGTGTCTTGTTCTCCAACAAGAACACCGCCTGAAAAATGCAAAATTCTTATCCATTTCTCAATCAATCACCAATTCACTTCAAATGCACATTCCTAACACTTCATATAACACAATTCAGGTAGCAAATGCAACATGCATCAATCACCCATCATTCCACCATGAAAGCTTCTTCTTTCTCTCACTAAAACACACACACAAACACATGCATGCTTCAAGGGTGGGAATTCATCATCAAAATCAACATGCAATGGCATATACACATTCCCAACATACATTAACATACAACTAACTCATCCAATCATCAAAATTCACAAAACAAGCCGGGAAATCGCAAGGAAAAGTAAGAGAGCACTTACCTCGCGCCATTACCTCTGAAAGCTTTCTTTCGAATAATCTCTTGACTCTCTCGCTGGATTAGGAGCAATCGCTGGCTGGATTTCCTCTCTAAGGTTGGGAGGAACTGAAATAAAGAGAGAAACTTAGGCTAAAATGAAAGTGGGTGAGAAAAGAACTAATTTCTCTCAACTCTCTATATATATACTATGTCATGCATGGGCGTGCATCAAAGGTGCACGGGTGTGCACAAGAGAAAATGAGTATTTCTCATTTCCCACGCATTCGTATGATCGAATCCTTCCGAACAGAATCATACGAAAGCCACACAGGCTCTGGAAACTTACTAACTCACCCCTGAACTCATCTAGACTCTCAATCTATTTTTGGATTCCGTTTTTAACCCCAAAACTCTTCCCCTAAGGGCATTTCTAACCTGGGATGCTACAGTAAGCAAGAATGAATGTCAACACATGACCATGCAAGAAACACGTCATGGTCATGTATGACAACATATGAAAAGGATAAGAAATTTACGTTAGTGCACGTTAATGCAATGACATTAGGCATGACTATACTATAATGGTTATTTTTAAAATAAGTTAGTTTTGTTAATGATTTCAGGTTAAATGAGTCTCAATAGTTTTCTATGGGCTAAGATAGTAAATTTATAGTATATAATACATGCATAAGTTTATATGGAAGCATATCAAAGACATGTTTTACATGAGGTTTGTAGCATCCCAGGATTAGAAAAAATGCCTTTAGGGATAGAGTTTTGGGGTTAGAAATGAGATTCAGAGATAGATTGGGAGTCTAGAAGAGTTTAGGGGTGAGATGGTAAGTTTCTAGAGCTTATGTGGCCTTCGTATGATTCATTTAGGGAGGTTTCAATCATGCGAAGTACGGAAAATGAATTTCCTTCATTTTCCCTTGTGCACTCCCATGCACTATGCCCTGCACGCCCGTGCATGTGGGTAGAAAAGAGAGAGACGGGAGATTTAATGCTTCTCACCCAGCTTTTATCCCATTTTTAGCCAACTTTCTTCTTTGTTCTCAGTAACTCTCAGCCCTAAACAAGAAATCCAGCTTCCAGCAGCTCTCAATCCAACTAGAGAGGGAAGAGAATAGCTTGAGAGATAGATTTCAGCAGCCATGACAAGAGGTAAGTGTTCCCTTACTTCTTCTTTGCATTTCCTAACTTGCATTTGATTGTTTGATATGCTTGGATGTATTCCTTGCATGTTTATGAGCTATGTGCATGCTTATGTGATTGATATATGATGAAATGATGAGTTAGATGATGATTTCCACCCAGGAACCATGCTTGCTTTGCTTGTGTAAGTTTACGTGAGAGAAATGATTGATTTTCATGGTTGAATGAGCTGGGAATGATGAAGAATGAAATTGAAGTGATTTGCATGCTTATTGAAGTGCCTAATATGCATGTTTTAAGTTAATTTGAGATTGGTTGTGTTTTGGATGGATTTCCTACAATTCCAGGTGAGCTTTGTCGATGCAGAACAAGACACATGCTCGTGTGCCCGTATGAGCACACCCGTGTGCTCTTGTTTCTGTAAGGACACGTCCGTGTGCACGAAGTGTGCACGACTTGGATGTATAGGACACACTCGTGTGTCCTGAGGGACACGGTCGTGTGTCTACTATTTAAGAGAAAATACGTAGATTTTTCCAGAAGCGAGCACGATCGACTGCACGGCCAACACACTACCCCGTGCGCCTAGGCACACGCCCGTGTGCCTTTGCCATGCATTCCTGTGTGTGTCTCCTCCATACTCGTGTGCCTTGCCCACACGCCCGTGCAGCAGCAAAATTTTCCAGATTAAGTTGTAAAAATGAGATATAAAGAATGGTAACCTTTCTAATAGGTAATGAGCATTAGATAATGACATAATCAGTTAAGTAATGTTGCATAAGCATATCATAGCATGACATGGAGCATGAGAGAGGATCAAAGGATCTAAATTCAGTAGTATTCAGTATTTAGAACCTGATATACGGGTTAGAGTTTGGGTGAACTGGAGGGGGCATTTGTGGGATTCAGCTTTCTTACATTAGTCAGATTGTTCAGTATTTCATATTCAGCTTTCTAGCCAGTAGCTAGACTGTTTAGCCCATATGGCCAGGATACCGAATCTCTATGTTCATCAGCCTAATCAGCACAGCAGGTACCTTCGGGTACATATAGATATTTAGATGCATGTATTTACAGTTTTCAGTTAGCATGACATAACATATAACGCATGACATGATTAATTAATGAAAATCAGACAATCAGTAAAGCAGTTTCAACGCTAGCAAGTGACTAAATGAATGATTAGGGCCGAGGCCAAGTATGTTTGGTTCTATGTGTTTGCTTGCTTGGGTTGAGGGAAGTAAGGAATGTTTACTAGGTGATCTTTATCACTCATCCCTTTCCTTCTTCCTTCTTTTTTAGGTTTTTTGTGCTGTTGGCAAGGAGAAGGTGGATCGAGGCTAGCGGGAGAGGGCCCCACCATAGTTTTTAGTCTGTATATATATGTTTTGGACCTATTGGGTCTTGTATTAAAAATGTACATTTTCAGATGTAAAGAATATTGTACAGAACAATTTATATAGTTATGAAAAGGCCATTTTGGGCCCATTGTATATTTCAGTTTTGTTTACGCTTCCACATATGTAATCAAATGTATTTAACAGTAACAGTAGATTTCTTTTAGTAGGATTTTCATGGCGTGTACCCAAATTTCCAGGTTATTAATAAAAAGAAAAATACATTATTCAGCAGCAAGAGTACGTGTGGCGGCAAGTCCTACAAGTTTTACACAAGATGAGTTTATGACATGTTTTAAGTTACACATATATAGTTTTTCATTGTAATACCTCGCCTGCTATATATTACTGTAGACCATTTTTTTTTTATATATATATCCCTAATATATAGCAGTAAATACTACTCTGACTGCTAACTAAAAATTATGTGGAAGCTGGTTTGTAAATATGATGAGAAACTAAAACCCACTATACAGTACCCTTAAAAAGAAATAATCCTTATAAAATAATAATAATTTCTAAAAACATAAAAGATATTGTAGAATCCAAATGCATGAGCAATCCCAAACATGTGAGCCACAGACATGCTATCTGCTAAAACTAAGGCCAAAGGACATTTTCCCACCCATAGTTTGAGGCGGGGACAAAGTCCTACCCGCTTAAGTTTAAAAAGCCACTTTTCCCACCCGTGGCCTATTTTTTTTTTTATTTTTTATTAAAATTACTAAATTACCCTTTTAAAAATTAAAAATTTATAATAAAAATATAAAATAATTTTTAAATATAAAAAATTAAAAAAAATTTTAAAAAAATTTTAAAAATTTTTGAATTTAAAAAATCACAGCAGCCACTGTCGCCGGCATCGGCAGCGGTGGCCGCTCATAATAGGACCAGGTGGCCATTTCCGGCCACCTGGTTTCAGGGAAGGCCAGATCTGGCCTCCCCGCTCGGTGGAGGCGGCCGAATCGGCCGCCTCCAGTT
>JAJEJH010000340.1:37500-244949 GCA_026122585.1 Anacardium occidentale | reverse complement strand
TTTTTTTTTAATTTTTTTAATATATTTTATATTTTTATATTTTATATTTTATTAATTTATAAAATTTTAATATTAAAAAGAAAAAATTACCCCTGATTATTACTGTATATCCATTATTTTTAAATAAAAAATTGGGTGATGGGTGGGAAAAGCGGCTTTTAAACTTAGGCGGGTGGGACTTTGTCCCTGCCTCAAACTATGGGTGGGAAAATGTCCTTTGGCCTAAAACTAAATATATACATACATATATAACTAAAAACTCGGGTGAAAACCCGCTCAGGCCATATCCTACACACCAGTCATCTTGTGCTCCAAGCTCAGCTCCCCGTACACCAATCTGTAAGAAAAGAAACTAAGGGGAATGAGTGATTAGTCACTCAGTAAGCATCTCCTACCTCTACCCTCGAGTAGGCTCTAGACTAAGCTGTTGCTGCTGAGTAACTACTATCTAGACGAACTTAACTAAGTTCCTGATAGCCTAAACGTTTCTTCTAATCCTCTTGCTTTTCTTAATAATTCTTGCGTTCTATTAAGATTAGTTGAATTCTTTTATTTTTTTATTTCTGACGTATATCGTGCAGCTTGATCTTTCTTTTATTTCTTATCTTACATGATTCTGGTCTTATTGTTTGTATATTCTGTCATGTCATGTATCATGTATCATGGTATACTGAAATCATACTATTTGCCCTTGGGCCTATTTACTGAAAAAATCTTTTTGAAAATATCTTTCTAAAAACTGTTGTTAGGATCTGAAGATCCAAAACACTGAAAAACTGAGTATAATTATTTCTAAAATCTCTGTATCCGAAGATACCTACTATGCTAATCAGACTGATGAATACAATGATTCAACATCTTCGCCAAGTGAGTTAAACCATACCAGCGAAATGCCAGTAAGTTGAAATGTCCTACCATACCAGTCCTTAGACTAGTAAGTTGAAATCTAACCAATCTGATCGAAGTCAGAAAGCTGAAATCCTACAAATGTCCCCTCGAATTCACCCTAAATAATTGATCCAAATATCGAGCCCTGAATGCTGAAAACTGATGCAAGTGGATCACTTTATCCATTTTCTGAAAATACTATTTAACATGTTATGCTGAATGATGTTATTCATGCATGTTATCTTATAAATTCTCTTTTCTTTCTGATTACAGTTTATCTTACTATTGTACTGTTTCTGTTTTGTATTTGTTACTGTTTTCTTGTTCTCTTTCTGTTTCTATCTTTATTTATGTTTCTGTTGCTATTTATGTTTTCTAATTGTAACATATCACTAGATTACGCTATTTAAGTCTTGTGATGAGTTTCTTGTTTTATTGTGAGATTAAAGAGTGATTCTGGAAAATATCTTATTCTTTTTCTTCTTACTTTTCTTTTCTTCTTTTCTTTCTTGTTATTGAAATTCTACTTATTTTCTTATTTTTGCTAGGCACATGGGCGTGCATTATTGGACGCACAGGCGTGTATGCAAGTGCACGGGCCGTGTACCGATCGTACAACCCAACCGTGCAAGGTTTTGAAAATTTTGGCTAAAATCTCACACTTGGCTCACGCACGGGCATGACCCTTAGGCTCACGCACGGGCGTGACCCCCTCTTAAAAGCTGGTCATGCATGCCTCACATACACGACCGTGACCTTGCCAACACTAGAATGCACGAGCGTGCATCCAGCCTTATTTCGACACCCACAACCGAAATCTGTAAAATCACACTAAAACTCAACCTAAAACTCACCACACATCAAATTAAACATACTAGCATGCAACATACAATGCTAATAAGCTAAAAACATGCATCAATCACTGAAATAACCCAACCAAGGAAACACAAACCAAGGAAACAGGAAAAAGGTAAGGGAATACTTACCTGGAACTGCTAAGATCTTTTATCTCTCTATCCTCGGTTGAATCTTGGTTGGAATGACTGCTAAAGCTGACTAATCTCTCTCTTAAAAGGCTAGGGTTTCCTGGAGAGAAAAGAAAAGGGAAAAGCTGACTGAAACAGGCAGAGGAAAAATATTGGTTTATATACCAGCAGGCATGCACGGGCATACGACAAACATGCATGGGCGTGCATGGCGAGAAAGGGACGCACGAGCATGTGTCCAAAGACGCACAGTCGTGCTCCTTCCATAAGCTGCATATAAAGGCAACAAAAAACCATTCTACCCTCCTATCTCACTAAAACAGATTTCTAACTGAAAAATCTCTCTTCTAACCTTGACTCAAGGCCTAAAAAGACTATTTTAACCTCAAACTGTTACATTCATTCACTTGAGTAAACATGTTTTTCCATGAGTTTTATAAAGAGATATATTTTTATAAAGGTAGATATGAAGGAGCATATGTGAGTTGCACTTACTAGAGTCTATAATAAGACACTTTACTCATGGTAAGTTCTAGTTATATATGTATTACGCTTATGAGTCAAGCTATAAATCTTTGTGTCTTACCTATTCTGATCAATACAATTTTAGCTTAATTTACAATTTACAATTTAGTTTATAGATTTTAGGTTTTAGTTTATAGTCATGATTATAAAACTATATATGGTTTTTAAAACATATGCATGAGTTTTACTATATAGACATGCACAGTCTGATATAATTAAGTTCATTTTTTAAGATTAATTTATATGAGTTTCCTAATCATCATGAGTTAAGGTGATGGCATTATAAAGGAATAAGTCACAAATACGAAGTGATGATGATGTTAAGTAAAGGATAAAGGGTTAGGACATGATAATTTTTCTTACTTACTAAGTCTTTCCACTTATTCCCCTTACCTTTATCTAGTAGGAGCTTAGGGTTAGTAGGTCAAAAGCTAAATGCTAATGTTGTCTTAGTCATGGTCATTGTGGTGATTGAGGGCAACTCAAGAGGACGGTCATTGTGGTGATTGAGGGCAACTCAAGAGGACTTATGGTTTTATGTTGTAGTTTCATGTTTCATGGGTTTTATGTACACTTGATTTTGGACATGTAGCATTATTTATTAGATGAGATTATTTAGTTTATTTGTTTTTTTTTTTCTCTTCAGATGTTGTGTTGTAAAGTGGTTTTATATAAGTTGTGTTTTATGCAAGTAAGTTTTATAATGTGTGTCTATTTTTTGGGCAATGTAGCATCCTTCCTTTGAAGGTTAAGTACTCTAATGGTCGTACTTCTAAGGGTAAAAGATGTTACATTATAGGTTTGGTATCAAAGTAGATGGAAAAATTTTGAGGAAGGAAAAAAACTATTTTCTAAAAAAATGTTTTTAAAAAAAATAAAATTGTTGTATTAAGTTTAAGATAAGTCCCTCTTAAGCCACATTGATTGGCAACACACACTGCTAACCAACTATAAGTATATTTTTAAATTCTTACATGAGTTAAGTTTATGATATAGAGAATGTGCACTTTTTAGGATGTGGAGGTAGGCTAAGCTAAATATTTGAGCTAATAGTTCATGAAAAGCACTAATTGAGGGTGTAAAATAACTCATTCCATAGACACTTATTCAACCTATAGTACAGTTAGGTTTTAATACCATTAATGTCTAGGAGATGATAAATAAGACCTTAAGGAATCAAATAGTTAAGTAGGATGAATCTAAGAGGGTGCCTAAGGCATGGAAATGAAAAGAAAGTAATTTTGGTACATTAGTTATAGCCAAATCATAATTGTATTTGATATATAAGTTGTCAGGGATACACCAACAATTGAAGTTTAATGAGATTAAGGATCTTACAATGGAAAAAGAATGGATGAAAGTTGTTAAAAGTGTCATAGTCTTATTTAAGATGGTAGAAGGTGATACAGAGAGTATACCACCTATATGTTGAAGAGTGATGTCAGAGTATGGTAAAACCTAGTTAAGGTGATAGTATAAATTCATAAGAAGACTTAGGCATAGATTAAGAAGCTATTTGTAGAGAATCGTAGTATTGACCTGATATACATAAGAGGACGAGTTTTTGAACCTAACTCAAAGCTTGAGTACAATTAATGAGTATATGACTAAGTTTAATTCTCTTAACAAGGTATGTGCCAGAAAGAACTAGATTTGAAGTTAGTCACTTACAACAGTTTATTCATGATATACATCCAAATATACCCAGAGATGGCATAGTAAGGCCTTAGCCTCTATATAGTTACAATATGTTATTGAGTAAAATGCTTCAATTGGAAGTATTCTTAAGAAAGATGAGGTAGTTTCCTTTAAAAAATCCTCAAAGCAATAATGGATTTGAAATTGACAATGATAACTATTATCAGATGAGTCAACGTATGGATAAAAGGAAGAAGCCTTATTCATCAAAAGGAAAAAAAGGGAGGTAAAGGCATAAATGTTAGTGTATACCCAATAAACCATTCGTGTTATCAATTTCAAAGGCATTTCTTTTTGTATATACATGTAAATAAATCATAAAATAATAAGAAAGTGTTCTTATCTTCATATATATAAATTACTTCCTTCGTATGTTTAATATAGAGTATATGTATGAAAAAATATGGTAGTAAAGAAGGAAGTGGTGCGAGCAAGAAAAAGGAAAGTTGACATGATAGAGGAGGGAAAGAAAAGAAAAAAAAGTGAGCATGCAAGGGAGAATCCACGTGCATGTTCACTCACACCTTAACATGCACGTAAGAGGCATGTGCACGTTAAGTGTAGGTTGTAAGCCTGCTTGCTAGACTCCTTGTCGGGCTTCCTTTTCTTTTCTTACTCAACTACTACTTTTCTTGTCTTGGTTGGGTCACATGTTTGTTAGGTTGCATGCATGCTCTTTTCTCTTCTTGGGCAATAGCTTCCTTGGCTGAGCTCTTTAATTTGTTTAGGTTTTAGATAGGTTTTGGGTTTGTTTAGGTTTTAGGTTTTAGGTTTATGTGTTTTATTTGGGTGAGCTTTTGTCTTTGGTTTTCTTTCTTTATGTGGGTTTTGAATTTTGAATTTGTGGATTTTGGTTACATGGTGGGCTGGGGTTTTGGGTTTCTCGCTCATTTGTCTTCAATTTGACACTTCGAAAACTCTACACCAATCTTTAGGTTTTTCATCATCAGGGATGATTATGTTAGATCTAAAATGGAATGTTTATAGTTTGATCATCATTCTCTTTATATTAGAATTTGAGATTTTGATTGAGAAGTAAATTTCAAATTCAAATCTATAGCGATTACCATAAATTTAGCGATATACCAGAGAGGTCATACGATTTGTGTGGTTTATATAAATTCTTGAACTTGTGAGTTTTCCTTTACTTTAAAAACGTTTTACCTGAGGCACTAATTTATTTATTATTTTTTTTCAAGTAATTAAAACTTGAGGCACTGATTAGTATGTATAATTTGTAGTTTTTGCGCACATTATAAGAATTGTTCAAATTCGATTAAAATTTTCTCTAACTTCAGCTCTATTCTCCCTTCATCCAGACAAACGAATACCATTAATTTAAACTTCAATAAAATTTATAGCATGAGTACGTATTGCTCCTTTGACCTAAATAAAATACAATCATCCAGCATGAAGAAATTGGAATTGAGAAGAGTGCATTAGATGAAATAAAATTTAACTTACAATAGGTGGCAATATATTTCTTCCCAAGATTTCTTAGAAATAATCAAGAAAAAAAAAAAAAAAACAAGGTTTATCAAAGTCAGTGACTCAGATTAGCTAATCTCCCCTTTCAGAAATGGAGCGAGGTGAGCTTTCATTAGATTCTTCAGCCGGTTTTAGAAGCCATTGATTTATGCGTTTGGATGCTTTGTTTGCCTATAAGGAGGAGAAAACATGCATACCTATATTAGCATATTTAATGTTGTATTTAAATTAATAAAAACTATGATAAACACAAAACCCATGTCAAAAATTAATAAAATAGTGCAAAACACAATTTTAATTCTTGCTGCTTCTGCAAAATTGTTACTTCCTAGCTCTTGGAAACATATATATTATCTAAATAAAATATATTCACACTTTTGAAAAATAAAATTCTAGTTCTTCAAAAGTATTTCTAAATTTTTCCAATATGTATTAGCTAGACTTTTTCTTCCTGTTGGGTTTATTTGGATTTATTTCAATATCTCTAAAAGAACACATGAAATTAACACTACCCATCTTTTTCTTCTTAAAAAGAAGTTTTTCTGCGAACTTGGCTATCATGAGTTAGAACATATAAAGGACTAAAGTTAAATGCTCAAATGGTAATTCTGTAATTTTCATGATCTCATGAGCAAGAATGTCATAGACATTTTACCTGGTCATCCCAATCTGTCCTCCAAACAATATAGGAAAGAATAATTGTTTGCAATGCTACACCGGCCAATAATCCAACCCACAAACCCTGTCAGTCAACAAACCAAATTAATTATTTTATCAACCAATAGGTTCAATCTACATGTTTTTAGTTTTTTCTATTATAATTTGGTTGCATCTTGAGAATGTTTTTTTAACATAACTGACTCTGATTCACGTTTATTTGAATAATCTCAAATTTTTAGCTACTCAAATCAGTTTGTTCTTCAACTTGTAAAACGTTAAAGAATATATTTGTACATTAAAATGCATTATTTGGTTAGCTTTGTGAACATATTTCTTTGGATGGAATTCGACAGGCCAGTTCAAGAGTTGGAGAATTTTATTTTGTAATTTAATTCTTACCTTAATTCCAAGATTCACCACATATCCGAGCAAGCATCCTACGGGAATTCCAATCAGATAATAGCTTCCTAAGTTAATATATGCAACCACACCTTGAAATCCAGCACCTATAGCCACACCTGAACACAACAACGTAACAGCTTAAATTTGTTTCCAAACATTATATTTACGGAATGATTCTAATTTTAATTACTTGGCGATCAATGAAAAAATTAAATAATGCTTACCCGTAAGGACTGACTGAATACTGTTAACCAAAAGAGAGACAGCAAGAAAACCAGATAGTTCTGAAACAGCATCTGCAACTTCCTCGCTAGTGCTGAACAGGTATGAAAGTTGATGACCAAAGGCCAAGCACAAGGCGAAAAATATCACGCCGAAAATTGTCGAGGTCAGCATTGTAACTTTAATGGCAAATTTTGCTGCTTTAACATTTCCACTTCCTAACTCATTTGACACCCTCACACTACAAAAAAAAAAAAAAAAAAAAAACAGCGCCCAAACCAGAAAATATTTTTGAGAGGATTCATAATTAAACGGACTAATAGATATAACACTTGGGATAAATGACATCTTTGAGACCAATTGGATGTACCATGAAGCACTGAGGAAGCCGAGGCAGATCATAAATTGAAGTGTACTCACATTGAGGCTGCAAAACAAAGTATGCAAACATTAAAATAGTTTGTCATGATGTAATAATGTTAAACATCCAAAATAATTATTTTTTGATCCAAATGATTAGATTTTAATTTATCGAATAAAGTTTTTTATTATATTTTATGCCACATCAATTTATATATGCAAAATCTTTATAAAATTATCACTTATCATTGTAGAATGGAATCACTTAAAAAAAAAAAAAAAAAACTCAAGGAAAATATATCATTCTTACCAAATAGAGAAAGCAGATATCGATACAGTAGCATTTTTCAGGTAACCAGCCAATAAGACTAGGATTGAGTTGTACCACAGCTCCAAGCTGTCCAGAAAAAAGGATCACATTTAGATGGCTTTCAATACTTCTCGCAGGGGAAAAACTTTTCCTCCCCTGAATTTTACATATGATCACATAATTTGATTAATCGAGAGGATTTTTCTTTTCTTTGTTTAGATACCAGAATACCCTCATCCTGATTTTGTCTCAATATTAATAATCCACATTCTGTTCCCTAACAGTCTATTCCTCCATAATGTCTATTTCAATTCGCAGGTATATCTCATTACCTTAAACTGTAAGGCTTCGACTATTGAACCTAAACTGCAAGGATAAGAACAATTTACTCTAATTTTGTCACTATGTATTGTGCAACCAAGAAAAAATATTCACGAAGTAAAAATAGCCTTAAAAAGATTCTTTTTTTAATCTATAACACATTAACATCATATATATATAAAAAAAAAAAAAAAAAAGGCCGCAATAAGACTTACCAGAGCATCACACCAGAGGATACAGAGAGCTTTATAACAGGAAAAATGTCAGAGAAGGCAGCTATAGTAAATCCTTTCCAAGAATTTGGACACCAACCACCAAAAATGTACACAAACTCTCCAATAACCACAAACCAAGCTGATATATTGAGCGAGGCCATTGCACCACCAACCCCTAACCCAAGTTTATTCACAAACAACCACGATAAAAGCAGATGAAGTGGAAACGAAATTGAAGATAGCCACCCAATTACCATATTTTTGAGTTGTGCTTGTAAAAACATTTGGATGGTCAAACCAAATACAAAGTTATAAACAAAAGGAATCAACCATAAAGATATGGGAGCACTAGCTTCTGCTATTTCTTCATTCTGGCCAAGTAGTTTTAAAATTGGCTTTGTAAAAATGAAGATTGGTAGCAATATTGTAGCAGCTACACCATCTACTATCCATGATCGTTGCAAGTAAATTCCCATCATGTGGTAATGCCCCGCTCCAAATGCTTGTCCACATAATGTTTCTGTTGCACTTGACATTCCCAGCTTTCAAAATTAAGAGAAATTAATTTAATCGTTTATATATGTGTTAATTCATTGTCAATATATATATTATATCAGATACCCTGACATTCACATGAGAAAATTTTAGGATGTTCGTACTAGAGGATTTTCATAAATATACTTAATAGGAGCTTAGTGATTACCAGTATTCCATCGAAGAAACGCAAAATAATGCTCTGAACAAGCGCGTATGCAGCTAGATCTATTTCATCAACATGTCCAAGAAAACTTTGGGTCACAACGATAAGTCCGAAACTTGCCACTCTTGAAAGTATTGAAGGAAATGCAATCCGCCAAATGAGTTTCGTTTCCCTCCAAATCCTGTTTTGTAGATGACTGCTACTATTTTCTTCCGGTACCAGAAGCCTTTCCTCCACTCCATTATCCATGATCCCTCTACCAAACCTGCCAAAAACAAAGGCAAATGGATGCCTCACTGGGGTAAAGATAAAATGAGTGCCGCACCGCCCAGAATAAAAGCTTTAAAAGCAGCCAAAGCTCAGGCAACTTGAGCAACGGTGTATGACCTTTAAAAATAAAGCTTGGATACCAATTATTTGTAGGAATATTAACAACAACATCGTCCTTGAGGTTGGCTTAATAACATTATTCTTGGAGAATATTTTAGTCATATTTTGGTGTTTGATTGTCCCTCATGTTTGCTAATGTAGGAGGGACTAAAATTCACCTAACCCAAGCCTCTTGGATTAATTTAATATTGAATCTTAATCCTCAAAAGTCTATCTTCTATATCAATAACTTTTTCTTTTCCACAAATTAAAATTCGGCTTTTAATGCATTTATTTCTAAAGTAATTGTCACCCGAAAATACAAGGCATTTATTTTTGGGGGCTAAATATAATGTTCATTGAATAATGTGGGTAAAGAACGATTAGGAAGTTATATTAGTGGGAGCCGAGTGTTAATTTCAGAAACTGAAGTTGGCCAAAGGTAGATAGAAGTAAGAAAACTGAATTTATAGGGACTCACTTGATAATATCTTTCGTAGATGTGGCATGGTATGGCTACCTCCCCTCTACCGACCAGTCAATTTTGACACTGACAAACTTGAAGCAGTGTTGAAAACACAATTAACTGTGAAGAAAAAAGGTAAATCTTTTTCAAAATATACTTTTAAATATGGGAAACAACTGAAATAAAAAATGATAAATTTAAATCTCGATACATGGAGGATAAATTTTGAATAACACATTTTATATTTATACCTATGAGAGAAGGTTGTTTTATTAGACTATTATAACAACTTCTAGGCTGCTGAAAAATTCTGTGGACAAGGGTGTCTGAATTTCATAGAAGATTTAATGTGCATGGCCTATTTAATGCGACACAATAAATATTCCACCTTTCAAACGTAATTTCAGACTCCTTTGCTGCCACACATAATAACTTCCTGTACCATCATATCAGAGTGCTCTAGAAACAGAGATATTTCTGAAGGGGTAGGTAAAATTAGTGGCAGAGAAAAAATTAAATATATATTACACAAAAATAAAATTTACAGCGCTTCCAAGTCAATTTTGTAAGCTCGTTGTTAAATATTATGGATGTAAATTTTATACTAAAATAATTCGATCCTAAAACTTTGGTTTTTCTAATTTATTGCTTCTCATAAAGAATTGTATCCATTTATTAAATGCAAATTTCCAGTATTAACTGATATTACCACATAATAAATTACTTTAATTATCAGCATACTTCTCTATTGTATGTGGTTCCTGTATCAATTGACCTTTTCGCTAACAATAACATTTAATTCGATTAACTACACATATTTCAAGTCATTTGGATCGCAAATGCATAAATCTAGTAGACGTGGCGTTGGTGGTCCTCAAGACTTTGAAGTGCAAAAATGCGGTGGAACCCAATTTGGCACCTAGTATTATTGTGTTTTGATACGAAAGAGACTGATTACATGGCATGCTTATAAGGAAAGAACAAATAGACCTAACTTTC
The DNA here is from genome assembly GCA_026122585.1 of Anacardium occidentale. Lineage (NCBI taxonomy): Eukaryota > Viridiplantae > Streptophyta > Magnoliopsida > Sapindales > Anacardiaceae > Anacardium > Anacardium occidentale. The sequence goes on along the minus strand of JAJEJH010000340.1, from coordinate 234,340 downwards.
TACCAACTTGTGTGTGTGTGTGTGTGTATTCAAATACTAGTTAGAAGGAAGTAAATCTTAACTAACACTAGGATGATACGGATTTTTAATAGGTGAGTGTTCAAATTTAACTCGACTTAAGAGATATTTAATAAGTTTGATGAGTTTTAACTAAATCAAACTCAAACTCATTATAATGGGTAGATCTCAAATTGAGCTTAATAGTATAATTTCGTTTAAAATTTATGTATTCTATTAGAGGGATACATGGAAACAAGTTGAATTATGATGAAATATTAAAAGGCAAGGTTATTGATAAAGGATGAGGTAAGTTGTTAAAATCATTTTCATGTATGTAAGAGATTATGGAATTATGCTAAGTGTAAAATAATTTTACATGAATAAAACAAAATCAATTCAATTTGTAGGATCATCACATAGATTATAAAATATTGATTTAAAAAGTTTTAGAGTTATAGGAATACCTTGTAATAGTCTAAGGGTAGAATTATCACTTTAGGCTTTAAAATCAAGGGTAAATGTGAGATTTCTTGATAAAAAATAGATTTGAGAGGGTTCAAGGGTAAAAGAGTCACTTAGAAACTATATATGGTTTGTACATAAATATTTTTGAAAGAATATTCCATGTATAATATGAATAGAGAGAAAAATTGAGATTTCTATGAGACACATGACCATGCGTCGCATATTGAAGCCATATATATGTTTTAGTTTTCATTGTTCGCATAGTTCCTAACTTTATCTTTTTCTTCTTTTTCCTCTCCGTTTCCCAGTGAACCCTAAAATTGAAAGAGATCAACCAACAGTTTAGTTTTAAATTAGAGATCCAGAAGCTCTTAGAGAGAGAGAGAGAGAGTAAACTTCCATGGTTAGAGGTAAGTGTTCTCTTACCTCTTTTACCTTGTTTCATAGCATGTTTCTTTGTTTCCTGAGTTTTGAGTATGATTGTTGTGTTATTGAGGTTTTTTAAGCATGCTTGAGTGATTAAATGATGATTCTATGATGGATTGAGTGGTTGATTTCATGATGATGTATATATATACCTGTATCCATGTGTTTCATGATTTATTCATAAGATGTGGCGTGATTGAGATAAGATTTTGATGAATGTGTACATGCTGGTAGTAGCTTTAAGTGTGTATTGATGATTGATTGAAGTTTGAAGTGTTTAGATGAGAATTAGTTGTGATTTCTGGGTTTCCAATTGATCATCTGTAAAAATTGAGTAGAGCATATGATCGTGCACCTGTAGGTACCCACCCTATGACCTCATTTCTGTATGAGCACGACCTTGTGTGGCACTTATGTGCATCCAAAAAACCCAAACACATGCTTATGTGATCAAGCACACGCCCGTGTACTCATTCCTAATTTTACACATCTATATACGCAATACATGAGAGTATTGGACAGTAACTACATACCTGTGCAAGTATAAGACATAGCATGGTGCCTTGATGCATATTTGTGTGTTCACACCACATGCTCGTTGTAGGACCCGCCGCCATGAGTACCCTTGCTGCTGAATAATATTGGGGATCTTTTATTAATAATCTAAAAATACGGGCACCTGCGACGGGAATCCTACGGAAAATAAAATAAACTTCCTGAAACTATACAATTCTGCACATGCGGAAGCTAAACTGAAATACATCACTGAGATACATGTCTGAAATATACAAACTGTTCTGTACAATGGGCCCACTGGCCTATATCATATACATACATAATGTTCAGATACATCTGAATACATCATCATATACAAAATGACTACACAGGTTCAAAACTGATACAAAAATGAGATCGAGGTGTGTGTGCGTACCCTCTCCGTCAGCCTCAATCCAACCGCTCCTTAGCCACAGCACGAACACCTGAAAACTAGAAGAATGAGGGGGATGAGTGATAAAGATCACCTAGTAAGCGCTCCTTACTTCCCTCAATACCCAAGCAAGCACAAACAATCATATAATTCAAACATACCTGGGCCTCGGCCCTAATCATACATCTATGCGCTTGCTGGAATCTGGAAACTGATCATCTGGATCTCATTCATTCATTATTATCATATGTGTTCATGTCATGATGCGTATGTCATGTCATGATAACTGAAAATACTGGATGCATGCATCTGAATACCTTTCTGTACCCTCGGGTACCTGCTGTGCTGATCAGATTGGTAAACACAGGGATTCGGCATCCTGACCATGTGGGTTAAACAATTTGGCTACTGACTAGAAAGCTGAATCTGAAAATCACTGCCCAATCTGACTGGTGCCAGATGGTAAACTGAAATACTGCTGAATCATCTGACTGGTGTCAGGAACTGAATCTGTAATACTGCTAAGCGTTCTGACTGGTGTTAGAAGGTTGAATCCCACAGATGCCCCCTCGTGTTCCACCTATACTCTTACCCGTACATCAGGTTCTGAATACTACTGAATTCAGATCTCCTGATCCTCTCTGAAACTACATGTCATGTCATGATATGCACATGCAGTTTATTATCTGAATACATGCTCATCTAATACTTATCTGAAGCCATTTAGCCTTTATTCTGAATTCGTATGCTTAATTTCCCATTTAATAACATTTTTCTGAAAATCTACTGATGCACGGGCGTGCAGGGTAAGTGCACGGGCGTGAGCCAGGACGTACGGGGCCGTGCTCTGGTTGTGCGCCTGACCGTGCACGCTACTGGAATTTACTATTCATCTTCACTGAAAATGCCTACGCACGGGCGTGCATATGCGGACGCACGGGCGTGCATAAGCATTTTCTGGTCGTGCACAGGTTGTGCACACGGGCGTGCATCTGGAAAAACAAAGGCCCACGGTCGTGCCATACTGGCGCACGGTCGTGCGTCTGGTTCTTCAACAAAGCACCGCCGGGAAACTTACCTCAAACGCATACCATTTCATATTCATTCACCAATTCACACAAATAACACGTTTCCAGCACCTCAAACAACACAATTCAAGCTTCATAAGCAACATGCATCATCAATCATGGAATCTACCATGGAAACATCTTCTTTCTCTCACTAAAGCCATACATACACACATGCATGCTTCAAGAATGAAAATCCATCAATCGAATCAACATGCAATGGCATAAGAGCATTTCCAGCACTTATCAACATATAAAGAACTCATCCATGGCATCACAATTCATCACACAAGCTGGGAAAATGCGAGAAGAAGTGAAGAACACTACCTCTCTCCATGCTTCGAAAAACAAGCTTCAAACACTAATCTCTTGGCTCTCTAACCGGATTGGGAGCTATCGGCTGCTGGATTTCCTCTCTAAGGATGGGAGGAGCTGCAAGGAAGAGAGAAACTTTGGCTAAAGAGAAAACTTGGGTGAGAAAAGTGTCTAAATTGCTCACGACTCACTTATATACTATGCCACGCACGGGCGTGCACCAATGATGCACGATCGTGCACCAGGAAAAATAAGCATCACTTATTTCCCGCTCGCTCACCTGATCGAATCCTTCTGAAAGGATTCAAACGGAAGCCACATGGCTTCGAAAACTTACCAACTCACCCCTGAACTTATCCAAACTCTCAATCTCTCTCTGAATTCGATTTCTAACCCCAAAACTCTACGCCTAAGGGCTTCCAGATTTAGGATGCTACACTCGTGTAACCAGTCAAAGTTTCATAAATTTGTTCTAGAAGCTAGCACGATTGAGAGTACGACTAGCACACAGTCCCATATGTTTTCCCACACACCTCTACACCTTAAGAAAAACATAAAAACACTTCTAAAGTAGATTTAAGCCACTTTAAGCTATTTCTAACCTTATAGAACTTAATTATAATAAGATAAAACAACACATCATGCATGATCAACAACATAGAGTATTACATGCCATATCAAAATTTTCAAAAATGGATCCAAGTATAGATATACGATATACGATATTTAAGACATTAGTTAGGGGTGAATACAAGGGGGTGCCTGTGAGTTCGCACACTCACTAAAGAGGAAAACTAGTGTCCATTAGAGAGGACATGGTCATTGACCAAGCTCATTATATAGAGTACTGGTTATGCATCAGTAGATTTCAGTAAGATTAAACTCACACGATTAAGGTGTTGAATCCCTATATTCATTAGTCTAACCAACACAACAATTATTTTTAGATACAATATTTTTTGATTTAATTTTCAGCATATACTATATGTATATATTTAGGATCTTTGGATCATATCTTTTCTTTTAGATAGAGTTTTCAAAAAACCATGTCCAATGGTAAGTTTTATGACTATTCAACATACACATGACATCAGTATATGCATTATATGTCATATATAACATTCATGAGAAACAAAACAGATAAAGACAAAGAATATTACAGAAAATAAACGCATCTCAGAAATAAAGAAATAAGAAAATAGTAAAGCAGAAATAGTGTAACAAGTCACGAGAGCCAATTAGAGCTTAAACCTACTTGTGATACAAGGAGAACACTTGCTGAGTGATTTTATTACTCATCCCTCATTTCTTATTTCCTTCTTGCAGGTCAGTGAGCGTAGAGGGCTAGGTAGGAGTGAGGAGGCTATCAGATTTAAGGATACGACTTGACAACAAATAGCATGTTCATGACAATCATGTTTTTGTATAGTTTTGATCATCTATATATGTGTATTATACTATTAGTATACGCTGTATAAGTAGCATATTTTATACATAAGAAACCAGGGGATTTTAAATGCATAATCAGTTTCTTCTAATTATTGTTAATAGTAAATTTATTTATAGCTTCTACATGCAAATTTTTATTCAGTTGTAGTTTTTATTTTAGAGATTCTCGTTGAAAACAATATTTTAATAGTATTATTATTATAAATTATAGTCTACAGTGGCCTATGGCAGGGGCCGCTGTAATGTTTTGGTATCAGAGCATGTTCTGAGCCATCAGAGCATATTTGAGCCATGATTTTAGAAGAATATGTTTTCACATACATTATTTTCTATAATTTGCATGAGCCTAGAGCCAGTGTATCACAACAATCGTTGCTTGCGTCCTTTCAACAAGTATTAAAATTTAAATTTAAATTTTATATTAGATATTAACCTCCTATGTGTGTGATTCTCTAGATAAGAGATCCCACCTACCTAGATTTATAGGTGAAGAAAGTAGTGTCTCAGTAAGACCCATGAGTATTAGTGATGCTAGGAGGTCTTAACACTCTTGAGTATCCTTCAGAGTAGAAGATGTTATAAAAATAGTCAAAGAAATTCTGAGAGAAGGGTTACATCATGTAGAGAGGCCAGAGACCCAAGAGCCTACTAGAGGTGAGGCCCATCAAGGGCAAGACAAAGGTTATTATGAGCAGAGGACAGAGGGTTATTAAATACCAAGGTTTGAATTTCAAAGAGGTCAAGTTTTGGTATAAGGACATTAGTTACAAGTGGTTCAAAAAGACTTCATCCAATATATAGTTTACCTATAGCTCACCAGCCACTTAAGTTTACAGGTTTTAGAGATCTTGTAGTAGTTAAAGACTAGATAGAGATAGTTGAGAGTGCTATGGGGTTTTTTTCTATGATAGATAAAGAAAAAGTGAGGTACGCTACTTATATGCTCAAAAATGATGTGAGGGCATTGTAAAACCTTACAAGGATGTCTGTTGAAGAGGAGAGATCATCATGGGATTAGTTCAGAAGGTTATTTGATGAGAAGTACCATAGTGCAGACATGGTTCATGCCAGACCCCAAGAATTTATAGAGTTGACTTAGAGTACAAGTTTAGTAAAAAACTATGCTACTAGATTTAATCAGTTGGTAAGATTTTTCCCTAGCATGGTGGCTTCAAAGATAACTAGAGTACAAAAGTTTGTGCATGGATTACACCTTGCTATTGTTAAGGATATGATGATAAGATTTTCTTCTCCTTAGAAATTTAGTGGTACTTTGAGAAAAGCTTTGAGGTTAGAGGTTTGTTTGTAGAGGATAAGTGTGTTCACTAGACTTGTAAAAATAGTTTCAGATAAGGGTTTTGATAGAGGTAAGAGACTCATGTAATCCAAAAAATCTATTAAAGGAATAAAATAGAGAATAGAGTTACCGATATATAAGACTTATGGTAGAAGACATCCAAGGGAATGTCTCACAGGTCAAAGTATGTGTTTCAAATGTCGGTAGCTAGAGCATAAGTTTTCATAGTGTCTTGGTAGTGGAGCAGGTAAAGGTGTTAGAGTAGGCAGGTGTGGCACCGGTATACTTGGAAGAAGTGTCAGTTCATCTGGTAGAGGTAAAGCTAGAGTATTTACAATTAGACAAGATTAGGTAGAGGTTATACTATATATAGTTACCAGTCAGTTAATTTTTCTTGATATTCCTATTTATGTGTTGATTGATTGTGGTACCACACATAGCTTCATATTCAAAATGATAGTAAAGAATTTAAGGTTAATCCCTAGTATGACAAATAAGAGTATATATATAGAGATGTCAGATAGTGATATGGTTTTGAATGACTGGATACTATTAGATCAAAGAGATGAAGATTATGGGTAGGAGATTGAGATAGATTTAATCATATTGGAGTTAATAGATTTTGACATGATTTTAGGCATGGATTTCCTAAGTAGATATGAAGTAGAGATAAACTATAGGAGGAAAAGGTTTAGACTACAGTTAGACTCTAATCAGTTTATGTTTGGAGAAGGGAGAGTAGAGACCATGTTTATTTCTTATTTACAGGTAGGAAACTTTTGAGTAAAGGTTATATAGGGTAGTTGGCTAATGTAATATGTAGGAGTGTGGTTGGGCCAAGTATCAAAGATGTGCCTGTAGTAAGGGAGATTTTAGATATGTTCGAAGAGAATTTAACAAAGTTACCTTCCAAAAGGGAATTAGAGTTTTGTATTGAGTTACTTCTTGGTACGACTATTATTTTAAGGCTCTATATGAGATGGCCCTAGTAGAACTTCAGGAGTTGAAGAAGAAACTTTAAGAGCTTATAGACGAGAGATTTATCAAGTCAAGTTGTTCTCCTTAGGGTGCTTTGATTTTGTTTGTAAAAAAAAGATATAGGTCCCTAAGGATGTGTATAGACTATAGAGAGTTGAATAAGGTAATAGTTAAGAACAAGTATTCGTTGCTCAAGATTGATAACTTGTTTGATTAATTGAGTGGAGTTATAGTTTTCTCTAAGATTAATTTGAGGTTTGGGTATCATCAAGTGAGGGTAGTAGAGAGAGATATACCTAAGATGACTTTCAAAATGAGGTATGACCACTATGAGTTGGTATCAATGTTTTTTAGGTTAACGAATGCTCCTATTGTGTTTATAGACTTGATGAATTGAGTTTTCTAAGACTGTATATATAGATTTGTTATTGTGTTTATCGACAACATCTTGGTTTACCCGAGGAGTGTAGATGAGCATGAGGAGCATTTGAGATTTGCCCTTCAAAGATTAAAAGATCGTTAACTTTAAGTCACGTTCAGTAAGTATGAGTTTTTGTTAAGCAGTGTATCATATCTTGGGCATATAGTATCAACAGTTGGTGTTTCAGTAAACCTAAATAAGATAGAGGTTATTTTGAGTTGCCTGAGGCCAAGGACATCTAAAGAGGTGAGGAGTTTTCTTAGACTGGCTAGTTACTATAGGAGATTTATTGAGGGATTTTCCAACATAGCAAGACTATTGACTACTTTGAATCAAAGAGAGACATCTTTTGTATGGACTAAGGAGTATGAGGAGCGGTTTTAGAAATTAAAGTAGAGATTGACTTGTGTTCTAGTGTTGGCATTGCTTTAGGAAGGTGTTAACTTTGACATTTATACAGATGCTTCCCACTAGAGGATTGGAACAATATTGATGCAACAAGGTAGGGTAATTACCTATGCTTCAAGGCAATTAAAAGACTATAAGTTAAGGCACCCTACTCATGATCTAGAGTTAACTATGGTGGTGTTTGCTTTGAAGATCTAGAGACATTACTTGTATGGTGTCAAATGTTGTATTTATTCAGATCATTAGAGTCTCAAGTATTCTTCTTACTTAGAGAGGGTTGAATATGAGACAACAGAGATAGTTAAAGTTGATAAAAGACTATGATTGTGAGATTCATTATCATCTGGATAGAGCTAATATAGTGGTAAATGCTTTGAGTAGGAGAGTTGTTTTATCCATGATTTCAGTGTAAAGAGAGTTACAACATGAGATTGTTAGAGAGGATATTAAGATAGTGATAGTCGATTTCTCTAGACTTCAGATTGTATTCACGTTACTTGATGATGTTAGATCTAGTTAGATCTTAGATATATGGATTTAAAGTATGGTACAAAGGGTCTTTAAAGTTATAAGTCAGATTTCGAGGTTAGAGATGAGATTCTAAGATTCAGAGACAAAGTCTATGTGTCAGAGGATATAGATTTGAGACAGAGAATTTTGTTAGAAGCTTACACTATAGTTAATTTAGCACATTCAGATAGTATAAAGATGTAGCAAAATCTCAAAAGAATCTTCTAGTGGTTTGGTATGAAGAGAGAAATTACAGATAATCTAGCCAAATGTTTGACTTATCAGTAGGTCAAAGTAGAACATCAAAGACCTTTTGGTTTACTTCAACCTTTGAGAATTCTTGAGTGAAAATAGGAGAGTATCTCTATGGATTTTATGTTAGGATTTCTTAGAGTGCAGTATAGTTATAACAGTATCTAGGTAATAGTTGACAAGTTAAGCAAGTCTGCAAATTTCTTATCGATCAGAGAGGATATGAGTATTGATCAGTTAGGTCGTCTATATGTTAAAGAGGTTGTCAGATAACATGGGGTTCCTAGAGATATTATGTTAAACAGAGACTTAAGATTTTTGTTAGCTTTTTAGGGTAGTTTACAGAAAGCATTGGGGACCAGATTTTATTTCATTTCAGCTTATCATTCATAGATAGATGGTCAGACTGAAAGAGTCAATCAGATTCTAGTGAATATGTTAAGAACCTATTGTATGTATTTTCAAACTTATTAGGTTGATTAGTTACCATTAATAGAGTTTGTTTACAATAATAGCTACTATATTGGGATGATATTGGTGAAAGAGATTATTTAGAAACAGCAGTGTGGCCAAAGATAACTCAGTTGATGATAGATTAGATTTAAGTTATCAGGCAAAAAATTAAGCTAGTATAGGATCATCAAAAAAGTTATACAAATCAGAGGCGTAGAGAGATAAAGTTTGAGGTTAGAGACAATATATTTTTTAAAGTAGCTCCTTATAGATATGTCTTGAGATTTAGGAAGAGAGGCAATTTGGCTCTTTGATTTATTAGTCCATATGAGGTTTTGGAGCATATTGGCAAAGTTGCTTACAGATTAGCCCTTCCAACTAGTATAGATTTTATATGTCTCAGTTGAGAAAATATGTGAATGATCCTTTTCAAGTGTTAGAAGTTCAAGATCTAAAGTTATTAAATTATTTGAGTCATCAAAAAGTACAAATTCAAATTTTAGACTACAGAGTGATGACCCTTAAAAATAAAAAGATACCATTAATTAAGGTATTGTGGAGGAGTTAGAGACTTGAGGAAGTTGGTTAGGAGGTTGAGACTGAGATGAGACAAAGATATCCAAAGTTGCTCAGGTAAATTCCAAGGACGTAATTTTATTAGGGAAGGAGAGTTGTAAAAGCTCGAGGGTATAACTATCCTTTTAGGCTTTGAAATCAAGGGTAAAAGTGAGATTTCTTGATAAAAAATAGATTTGAGAAGGTGGAATAAGTGAGATTTCTTGATAAAAAATAGATTTGAGAAGGTTCAGGGGTAGAATAGTCATTTAAAAGCTATATATGGCTTGTACATAGGTATTCTTGAGAGAATATTTCATATATGGTATGAATAGAAAGGAAAATTGAGATTTCTATAGGATACACGACCATGTGCCTAGGACACATGACCGTGAGTCACATATTTTAGCCATATATATGTTTTAGTTTTCATTGTTAGCATAGTTCCCAACTTTTATCTTTTTCTTCTTTTTCCTTTTTCTTTCCCAGTAAACCTTAGAGTTGAGAGAGATCAACTAACAACTTAGCTTCAGATTAGAGATCCAGAGGCTCTTAAAGGGAGAGAGAAAGTAAGCTTCCATGGCTAAAGGTAAGTGTTCTCTTACCTCTTTCACCTTGTTTCATAGCATGTTTTTTTGTTTCCTAAGTTTTGAGTATGATTGTTGTGTTATTGAGTTTTGTTAAGCTTGCTTGAGTGATTGAATGACAATTATACGATAGATTGAGTGGTTGATTTCATGATGATGTATACATATATTTGTATCCACGTGTTTCATGTTTTATTCATGAGATGTAGTGTGATTGGGATGAGATTTTAATGAATGTGTACATGTTGGTAGTAGCTTTGAGTGTGTATTGATGATTGATTGAAGTTTGAAGTGTTTGGATGAGAATTGGTTAGGATTTCTAGGTTTCCAAATGACCATTTATAGAAATCGAGTGAGCACACGACCTTGCACCCACAGATACATGCCTGTGTGACCTCATTTTTGCATAAACACAGCCTTGCATGACACTCGTATGTGCTTAAAAAACCTAGACATACACCCGTGTGCTCACTTCCAATTTTACACATCTGTGTAAACAAGACACAAGAGTGTTGGACGGTAGCTACACACCGTGCAAGTGTGGGACACGGTATGGTACCTTGATGCACGCCCATGTGTTCACACCACACGACTGTGTAGCCAACCAAAGTTTCATAAATTCGTTCCAAAAGCTAGCATGACTAAAAGTACGACCAACACACAGTCTCGTGTGTCTTTCCACACACCCGTGCACTTAGAGACACATACCTATGCACCTTAAAAAAAGCATAGAAACACTTTTAAAGTAGATTTAAGCCACTTTAAGCCATTTATAAGCTTACAGAACTTAATTATAATAAGATAAAACAACATATCATGTATGATCAGCAACATAGAGCACGACATGTCATATTGGAGTTTTTATAAATAGATTTAAGGGTTCAATAACATGTTTTTAAAGTATAGATATACGATGTTCCAGATATCAGTTAAGGTGAATACGATGGGGGGCATATGAGTGTGCACACCCACTAAAGAGGACCTGATCATTGACCAAGTTTGTTAGAAAGAGTGTTGATTGTAAATCAATAGATTTTAATAGGATTGAATTCATACGGCCAAGGTGTCCAATCCTTGTATGCATCAATCTGACTAGCACAATAATTATTTTCAGATATAGTATTTTCTTATTCATTTTTCAATATATACTATATGTATATATTCAAGTTCTTCAGATCATAACTTTTATTTCAGATAGAGTTTTCAGAAAACCATGCCCAAGTGTAAGTTTTATAACTATTTAGCATACACATAATATCAATATACGCATTTCATGTCATGTATAGCATTCATGAAAAACAGAACAGATAAAGACAAAGAACATTACTATAAACAAATGCATCTTAGAAATAAGGAATTAAGAAAACAGTAAGCAGAAATAGCGTTACAAGTCATGAGAGTCCAATTAAAGCTTGGACCTGCTTGTGTTAGAGGTAGGAAAGGCTTACTAAGTGATTTTATCACTTATCCCCCTTTTCTTGTTTCTTTCTTACAGGTCAATGAGCGTAGAGGGTTGGGAAAGAGTGAGGAGATTGTCAGAATTTAAGGGTACAACTCGGTAGCAAATAGCATGTTCATAACTTGTATGCTTTTGTAAGGTTTTGATCATATATATATGTATATTATACTATTAGTATACACTGTATGAATAGCATAATTTATACATAAAAAACCAGAGGATTTTAAATGCATAATCATTTTCTTCTTATAATTGTTAATAGTAAATTATATTTGTAGCTTCTGCATGCAAATTTTTATTTAGCAACAATTTTTACTATAGAGATTCCTACTGCAGACAATATTTTAGTAGTATTATTATTAGAATTAGTAGTCTACAGTGGTCTATGACGGAAGTCACTACATACCTAATATGTCATAAATTCTAAATTTGTCAAATTCTTAAAACTTTCTTGCATTGAAGTAATGGCTCTTAGTCCTAATCTCTCATAATGAATAACGATTTTTAATGGATAAAATTGTTCAACTAAAATTTTGGAAGAGATAGTATAGCTAATATAGAGGAAGTTATTAAACCTTTAGCGAATGTCTAATAAACTTTAAGATCTAATTTAAGCTTGACAATTAAGTATCAGTAAGGTTTAACGAAAAAATTGTTGATTTATACTAGAATATTTTAAGGGCCATTTCGTCCCTATTGATGTTACAAACACACCTGTAGAATCGGGATAAAGTCTGAAATCACACGGCCATCATTTTAATGCCACTAAACCTAAGAATGACTTCCTATTATAGCATATATATCTAATATTAAATCATGAAAGAATTTATTAACTTTCAATTAAGTGGTGCCTTGTATTATAATTTATCTATAAAATAGAACAATTATTACTCTAGTAACACCTAGTAGCTAGTAAGAAATGCAAGTGAGGAGCGAAATTCGAAAACTAAGGTAGTTTAAAATTTTAATATATACACATAAGTATCAAAGTTGCAATAATTCATAAAATGTTTATTTAAATACGATTACAGTTGTTCTCAATGCATTTTCATGTTCTCAATGTATTATTTGGAAATACAGATAAATTGTCCTGCTAGATTTGTTCAGGATAGCCCACAGTGTAGTTATAGGGTGCTAACTCGGACAACCCTACCCACAAAATAAATTTTCATGCTCTATGGAGTTTCAATGTTTGAATAATTTTTGTTTAAGTCCAAGTCTAATAATTTAATAGATAATTTTTTTTATCTAAATTCACCTAAAACCCAAATTTTATTCAATCTAAAACAAAATTTTTAACACCGACCAAGTCACCCAATTGACAGACTTAATCTAAACTAATATCGTTTACCTATATTATCATTTGTAAAGTATATTTGATTTATCATTATTATCATTTTAAACTTATTTGTAAACTATAATTAGATTATTCATTTACGTCAAGAACTTTTTTAACTTTTGGTTGTTGAAGTTTATCATTCTAATATGGGATTTTTGCAAACCTATTTTACTCTTTTCATTCTATCATAATTCAACTTCTATCTATGTATCCTTCCATTTGAAAACATGAATTCAAAAAGTTTATTTTTAAAAATAATATTTTAAAGCTAAAAAATTATTATTTTTATTGCGTTTGAACTGAGCTCAAGTTATAATTGCTTATTTGAGACTCGAACAAATTGAACTAACAATCAAATTTAAGTTACCTTGGCCTAAATTAATCCCTAATTGACACTACATTTGCCAATTCCAATATTTTTTGCCTAAATTTTTAATTCAAACTTGAAATTAATTTTGTGTTCTCTCTTCTAAATCACTATTTTTTAATTTAAAAAAAAGTTTAATTCAATTAAAATAAATGCCATTTATTCATCCAATACTCAAATAAGCGGCGACATAAATCTAATTGAATGTAAATACCCATTGATTTAAGTTTGACTCAAAAAAATAACTTTGTTCAAGTTCATAAATCTAAAGTTAAGGATGACTAAAGTTTGGTTTGAATTAAAATGATTCAATTCGTATTTAATTCACGCATGACTTGAGTTTACGATTTAAATCTATAACTTAGATTTATAGTTTAGATTCATAATTTGAACTCACAATTTATTAACAGAACGATGTTGTTTTGTTAAGTAACGAGTAAAATAATATCGTTTTAATAATTAATTGACATAATTTAATTTAAGATATGAATCAAATTTGAAGTAAATCAAATTATTCATCCATTCTACAAGTTGGACCGAATTGAACTCTATGTCTTGAATTTAACTTGAATTTGAGTTAAACAAATAAAGGATGAAAGCTTTAATAATATTAATGGATTCAATCTACTGTATACATAAAAGAGCAAACGAAAGAAAAAACCAAGTTAACTCACTTTTGCCATTAGAAGAAGCTGAAGTTCAAATGTTTTAGAGGCTACATGTACGCATTAGACATCCCCACCTGCTGAGGGCCGACGGTGGTACTGATAAGGAGCAGGTTTCTTGACCTGAATTATGGCAGACAAAGGAAAAGCATTTATGAATGATTATGTTCTTAGAGACAAGTAATTGTTAAAACCAATACATAAACATGAATATAAAATTCACAACAACCCAAAATCATGCATTGAATCTAAAATACCGAAACAATAAGGATTATAGTTTTAGACAAACCTAATTAAGGCACCTTCAATGTCCTTGAGAGCTTAATCGGTGGTGATGATAGGTCTTCCTTTGCTTGAAACCCGAATTGGATGACAACTCTAACGGCAAATTATTGAACAATTTTGTTTTTTGTCACTTAAGGTTTTGGAGAGGGAATCTAGCTAATTTATAAGATGTTATTAGACTCTCCCATCAAAGGTTTAATAACCTTACGAGCATACACTGAAACTTTTACCTAAATTAATAAATCCATAAAATGTATTGGACTACTAATATTGATCATTTTTTAGCTCAATCAATTTAATCTACTAACCATTAATATTGATCATTTTTTAACCTAACCAATTTAATCTACTAAATGATTTAAATTTATCCATTTTTACTAGAATAAAACCTAATTAGTTTTAGTCCATTTAATTTTCTAACGTTATTTCATTTATGCATTATTAATTGTTAGTTTATAATTTAAAAAATAAAAATAAAATGAATGTTTTATTTTTACTCATGAATAAGTGACTATTTTAACTTTACTGTGGCCACTCTTAAGAAAATGAAATAGTCTAAAGACAACCTTCCGTGTACCAATCCAATCAATATAACTATTAATGACAAACCAAGACAATCTTTATGTATTTGGTCAACATGAGACGACGATGATTATGATTACTAATAGCTATATCATATAGATCACTAATTTGAGAGTATGACAAGAATAACAAATCACGTGATTATATAACGAGTTATTACGTATCATTCTCTTTTATGATTTCTTAGTAACCTTTATGTTTTTCTATGGTAAATAAGAAATTTATAAACAAAAACAAATGCAACTTAAGTAGCTGACCACAATTAGCTAGCAACCAACCATGAAACTTGCCAACAAACAACCCTAAGGTTCCTTTTACGATTTTATTTAAGCTCTAACAAAGATAGAGAGCAAGAAAGCTCAAAAATCCTAACTAACCAAGGCAAGCATTGGTTGAAAACTATACATTTTCCAAAAAGATATTAACCTATACAAGGTATAATTTTAGGTCTAATCTTTGTATGTAGATTATCTTTAAGCCTAGAACAATTCTTTACATCTTTATACAAAGTTGATAAGTAGTTTCTCAAGAGATCAATCATCAAAGCCATGGTTTGTATCACAATGTAACCTCAGAATCTAATAAATCCAAATGTTTATACCTTGCCATGTTGAGTGTAAGAAAAGTTACCATATACTCGCAGTCCCCATACCTAGGTTGCTTGTCATTTTGCTTTATATAAGGCTAATAAACTCTGCCCCGGTTGTTTACCATATTATGAAGCTTATTTTGTTGCCAACAACCATTAATGGTACTCTATGGCCTCTACTCTATTGGAAAAATTTTCAGATATGTTTGCTGACACCTATACTCTATAACCTGGATGTGCAATCAATCACAAAATTACCTTGGTGGATGGTACTTTGGTTATGAAGGTTAAACCATATCGGTACCCACACTTTCAGAAAAATGAGATTGAGAGGATTGTCAAAGAGATGTTATCATTAATTGTGAATCGACCTAGCAATTTAGCTTTCAGTTCACTGGTTCTGTTAGTCAAGAAGGAAAAAACTTGATATTTTTGTGTGAACTATCGTGCTTTAAATGCAGTAACTATTAAAGATCAGTTCCTTATTCCAACCATTGACCTGACATTTTTGTGTGGAATATCGTGCTTTAAATGCAGCAACCATTAAAGATCAGTTCCTTATTCCAACCATTGACGAATTATTAGATGAGGTACAAGGTGCCTTCATTTTTTCTCGGATGGACTTACGCTCAAGTTACCACTATATAGGTATACTTGAGTCGGATATTTGCAAGACTGCTTTTTAGACTCATCATAGCCATTTGGAACTTGTCGTTAGGCTTTTCGGTTTGACAAAAGCCCTGACCACCTATCAATCACTTATGAATGATATCTTCAAGCCCTTCTTATGTCGCTTTGTTATGGTTTTCTTCGACAATATTCTCGTTTATAGTCGAACTGTCTCATACCATTTTACACATCTATAATCAGTCCTTGAATTATTTCGGCAGCACCCTGTGTACTAAACTAAGTAAGTTCTCTATTGATTGTTCTTCCATTGAGTTTTTGGGTCATACCATTTCCCTGTCCGATACCGCTCGTATGCTAGACAAATTAGTTGCCAATTATAAGTTAGCCTACTCCGAATAGACAACAACAAGTATGGGGGTTCTTGGGTCTGATAGGGTACTATATGTGTTTCATTGTCAATTAACTACATCCTATGTTTATCAACTAACTACAGATTTCATCATCAATCTCAATAGAACTCTTAATTAATTCAAAAGAAAGCACATGAGCATTCTAAACATGGTTCTAATTAATCACGTCATTACAGTTCTTCAAATTATCATCAAATCAAACTAAGATCACCACAAATACGTACTTAAAAGTAGCACTTCACGAACACATATAAATACACATGTTTAACATGTATTTAACCTAGATTTATGTAATTTAGTTTAATCAATGTTGAAGAATGATTCAAAGTATGACCCGATCTTCTTATTTTCGTGGCATATTTTTCTGGTTTAGTTAGACAAATAAGGAGTCGTTATTGTTGCTAAAATTACGTTAGTAGGTTGCATAATTTTCTTTCAATTTGTTTTGCTTGTAAGCCTATAAATAGGCATGTTTCTTTCAGTTTTAAATATATAAAAATTAAAGCATTTCAATGTTCAAGATTAATGTTGTTTGATTGTTTCTTTCTTTTCTTCAACACAATTCGGCATCAAAGTTGTTTTAAGAGTGTGAGTAGAGAGGGTAAACATGTAAGTTGAGTAAAACACCTAAGAGGAAAACCAATGGCCAGTAATGCCAATGCAATGTATACTACACAACCACTTATACCCATCTTTAAGGGAGAAGGTTACGAGTTTCGGAGTATCTATATGAAGACTCTACTTAAATCTCAAGATCTTTAAGACTTGGTAGAACATGAGTATATAGATCCTGATGAAGAAAACAGATTAAGAGACAACAAGAAAAAAGATTCCAAGGCATTAGTGATCATTCAACAAGCTGTTCATGATTTTGTCTTCTCACGAATCGCTACAGCAACCACATCAAAGCAAGCTTGCTAAATTCTGTAGAAAGAGTTTCAAGGTGATTCAAAGGTGATTGTGGTGAGATTGCAATCACTTTGGTGTGACTTTGAAACCTTGGTCATGAAGAGTGGAGAATCCATTGCTGATTTTTTATCAAGAGTGATAGTAATAGTCAATCAAATGCGATACTATAGAGAGAAGATTATTGATCAAACAATTATTAAAAAGGTATTGAGAAGCTTGACTCCAAAATTTGATCACGTAGTTGCTACAATAGAAGAATCTAAATATCTGTTGATTTTTTTCTTTGATGAACTAATGAGGTATTTGCAAGCATTTGAGGCAAGAATTAATCGATCACTTGAAAAAAATGAAGAAAAGTGAAGGAGGCAGCAACCAAAGTTAAAGAAGTTGAAAGATCAATAAGTAGAAGCCATGGAAGAGGAGGATTCCATGGTCGTGGTCATGGTCACGGAAGATGTAGGACCCGTCGCCCCGAGTACCCCTGCTGTTGAATAATACGGGAAGTTTTATTAATAATCTGAAAACTCAGGTACCCGAGACGGGAATCCTACGAAAATAAAATAAAACTGTTTCTGCTATACATTCTGAATACACATGCGGAAGCTGAACTGAAATACATAAACTGAAATATACATTGACTTTCTGTACAATGGGCCCAATGGCCTTATATCATATATATACAAATTTTTTATGTACATCCGATTACATAAAACATTTACAACAAGACCACACAGGTCCAAAACTGATATATACATACTGAGATCGTGGTGTGGGCCCTCTCCCGTTAGCCTCAAACCACCTGCTTCTCGGAGACAGCACGAACACCTAAAAATGGTGGAAGAAGGAGGGGGATGAGTGATAAAGATCACCCAGTAAGCACTCCTTACTTCCCTCAACCCAAGCAAGCACAAACAATCACAAACATACCTGGTCTCGGCCTTATTCATACATCTATGCGCTTGCTGAAATCTGAAACTGCTTTACTGATTATCATTCATTCACTGATATCATTATTATTTATGTCATGATGTGTATGTCATGCCATGCTACTGAAAATACTGTAGATGCATGCATCTGAATACTGAATATCTGAATGTACCTGAAGGTACCTACTGTGCTGATCAGACTTGGTGAACACAGGAATTCGACATCCTGACCATGTGGGCTGAACAGTCTAGCTATTAGCTAGAAAGCTGAATAATAACTGCTGAACGATCTGACTGGTGTCAGAAGGCTGAAACTGTAATACTGCTGAACATTCTGATTGGTGTCAGAAAGCTGAATCCCACAGATGCCCCCTCGAGTTCACCCTATACTCTTACCCATACATCAGGTTTTGAATACTGAATACTACTGAATTCAGATTCTTTGATCATTTCTGAAGCTACATGTAATGCCATGATATGCATATACAACTTTATTATTTGAATTACTGCTTATCTGATGCTTATCTGAAGCATTTATGCCATTAATCTGAATTCACATGCTTTACAAATCAATTTATACTCTTTTTCTGAAAATCTGCTGATGCACGGGCGTGTGGGGCAAAGCACACGGGCGTGTATGCCTCACACACGGGCGTGCATGACTAAGGCACACAAACGTGTGCCTGGATGCACGGGACCGTGCGTCAGTCGTACGTCCAACCGTACAAACTATTGGAATTTCTGGACATTCTTCTGAAATAGCAAGCACACGGGCGTGTGTACTGGAAAACAAAGGCACACGGTCGTGCCATGCGGGCACACGGTCGTGTGTCTTGTTCTTCAACAAGAACACCTGCCGGAAAATGCATAATTCTCAACCATTTCTCAATCAATCACCAATTCACTTCAAATACACATTCCTAACACTTCATATAACACAATTCAAGTAGCAAATGCAACATGCATCAATCACCCATCATTCCACCATGAAAGCTTCTTCTTTCTCTCACTAAAACACACACACAAACACATGCATGCTTCAAGGGTCGAAATTCATCATCAAAATCAACATGCGATGGCATATAAACATTCCCAACATACATCAACATACAACTAACTCATCCAAGCATCAAAACTTACAAAGCAAGCCGAAAAATCGCAAGGAAAAGTAAGCGAACACTTTCCTCGTGCCATTACCTCTGAAAGCTATTCTTTCGAACTAATCTCTTGGCTCTCTCACCGGATTGGGAGCAACCGCTGGCTGGATTTCCTCTCTAAGGTTGGGAGGAACTGAAATGAAGAGAGAAACTTTGGCTAAAATGAAAGTGGGTGAGAAAAATGAACTCAATGCACTCGGCTCACTTATATAAGAGCACATGCACGGGCGTGCATCCAAGGTGCACGGGCGTACACAAGGGAAAATGGACTTAATCCATTTCCTACACATTCGTATGATCGAATCCTTCCGAAAGAACCCATACGAAAGCCACACAGGTTCTGGAAACTTACTAAATCAACCCTGAACTTTGGGAATAACTTCCGAACATTCGTATGAATAACTCTGGGAACCTATCCCTGATCTCAGACTTTACCTCCCAAGTGGCTTCCTCCACTCTCTGACTGTGCCATAAGACTTTCACTAGGGGAATCTACTTGTTTCTGAGAACTTTGACCTTGTAGTCCAGAATCTACACCGACAGCTCTTGGTAACTCAAATCATCTGTCAACTCAATCTCTAAAAACTGAAGCACTTGAGAAGGATCCCCCACATACTTACTCAACTGAGACACATGGAAGACATTATGAATTTTATCCATGCTAGCTAGTAACGCCAATCTGTAGGTAACTGTCCATACTCTCTCAAGAATCTCATAAGGACCAATAAATCTAGGGGTCAACTTCCCCTTTCTGTCGAATCTAAGAACGTGCATGTACAGAGCAACCCTCAGAAACACTCTATCACCTACTGAAAACTCAATCTCTCTGCGTCTCAAGTCTCCATAGCTCTTCTGTCGATCCTGGGCCTGTTTCATGCTCTGCCTGATGATCCTGATCTGCTTAATCATCCCCTGAACTATCTTTGGACCCATAACTGTCTCCAGAGAATCTCTCTCTCTAATCTCATCCCAATGAAGAGGAGATCTACACTTCTGACTGTACAACGCCTCAAATGGAGCCATCTGAATAGTCACCTGATAGTTGTTATTATAAGTAAACTCCATAAGGGGAATCAACTCTACCCAATCAGTCTGGAAATCCATACAACAAGCTCTGAGCATATCTCCCAGAATCTTATTAACTCTCTCTGTCTAGCCATCTGTCTGAGGATGATATACTGAACTGAACTGTAATCTGGTCCCCAAGGCTCACTGTAATGATCTCCAGAAAGCTGACAGAAATTTGGAGTCTCTATTTGAAACTATCGTCTTGGGAACACCATGAAGTCTGACCACCTCTCTGATATACAGTCTTCCCAACTGATCTGTAGACATGTGTAATGACCCAAGGGTAGAATTTGTCATTTTTAGGGAGTTCAGGGGGGTAGAAGAGTCTTTTAGAAGTCCTTTGGGGCTTAGTTTCAGTTTCTGAGCAAGGGTGGGTGGAAATGGCTATTTTCCACTACACACACGACTGTGTGCCTAGGACACACGACCGTGTGTCTGCCCTTTTAGTCGTGTATATGTTTTATTTTTCCATTGTTGCGCAGATCAGCTTTCCCAACTTATTTCCCTGTTTTCTCTTTTTCTTCCTCAGCTCCAATGAACCCTAGATTGGGTGAGAGAGATCCCCCAGCAGCCCAGCTTCAGATTAGAGATCCAGAGCTTCCAGAGAGAGAGTTCAAGCTTCCATGGCGTGAGGTAAGTGTTTTCCTTACCTCTTTCGCTTGTTCAGAGCATGTTTGCTGTGTCTAGCTTATGAGAACTTTATGTGTGCTTGTTTGAGTTGTTTCCAGCATGTTTGAGCTGTGAGATGATGCATGATTTGATGATTGAGTGGTTCTCCATGATTGACATGCTATATACTGTTTCCAGATGATATATGCTTTATGTATGTTATATGGTGTGTTTGAGATGATGATATGATGATTATGGGCATGCTAGTAGTAGTATTTAACTTGTATGTGTGTTGATTTGGAGTGTGGAAGTGTTGGTGTGGGAATTTCTGGATTTTCAGACGCTATCTACAAAATCTAGGTTGAGCACACGATCGTGCTTCCTTGATGCATGCCCGTGTAGCCTCAATTCTGCATAGGACACGGCCGTGCAGGCTGGTCGTGTGCGTATGAAAACCCAGACACATGCCCGTGTGCCTATGTACACACGTCTGTGTGTCTTCCCCCAATTCCACACACCCGTGTATGCGAGACACAAGAAGCTTGTGAAGGTAGCCACACACCCGTGCAGTGCCATACATGCCCGTGTGCCTCAGTTTGCACGCCCGTGTGTCCAGCCAAATTTTCATGAATTCATTCTAGAACCTTGCACACCCAGCAGCACGATGAGCACACGGTCCTGTATGCCATGACACACGCCCATGCGCCCAGAAACACATGCCCGTGCACTTAAAAAAAAGGCAGAAAAGAATATTAAAAGAGAATTAAGCTACTCTAAGCCAATTCTAAGCACATAGAACTCAGAATTAACATCAGAAAACAACATATCATGCATGATTATCAGCATTTAGCACGACATGTCATACCAGATGTTTTCAAACTGGATCCAAGGATCTAACAGCATGATTTTTTAGATATACATATATGATTTTTCATATATCAGATAGGGGTGGATACGAAGGGGCACCTGTGAGTTCGCACACCCGCTAGAGAGGGAAACCAGCGTCTGCTAAAGAGGACATGGTCACTGACCAAGCTCGTTAGAGAGAGTGCTAGTTGTGCATCAGTAGATTCAGTAAGACCTTGAACTCACACAGCCAGGGTGCCGAATCCCTGTATTCATCAGTCTGGCCAGCATAGCAGATTTTCAGATATTTATAGTACTTTCTGATACAGATTTCAACATATACTATACGTATATATTTAGGATCTCTGGATCACAATTTTATTATCAGAAAGAGTTTCTAAAAAAAAAGACAGTTTTTCAGAAAAACAAGCCTGAGGGCAAGTTTTTATAGTTTTCAGCATACATGACATCAGCATATACATTTCATTGTCATGTACAACATCTCATGAGAAACAAAATAGTAACAGAACAGTAACAGAATAGAATTCAGTAAGAAATAATTCAGAAAATGGATATACTTCGGTATATCAAGAGAATCATAATAAGAAATCAGAACAACAGAACCTCCTACGTGACGAGTCACGTAGTCAGTTAGTTTTGACCTGCAAGTGTTTATGTTTGGAAACGCTTGCTGAGTGACTTTGTCACTCACTCCCTTCCCTGTTTTCTTTTGCAGGTCAGTGATTCGAGTGGCTGAGCTGGAGCGAGACCGCTGCGAGATTTTGAGGATATGGCTCGGTGCAGCAGATATCATGTTGGCTTGCATGCTTTTATTTTCTCATGTATATGTGTGTGTATCATCTTTATATAGATATACACTATATGACAGTATATTTCTATACATGAGTAGCCTGGGTTTCCACACTTATATTTAATTTACTTTCACAGTAAATTATATTTACAGTTTCTTTTATTAAGAAATTTTTCAGATAGCAGCAGCAGCAGCCTTTTTACTGTAGAGGTCCCCGTCTTAGCTATATATTTTCATTATATACAGTATTTTCTGCAGTGCACAGTAACCTAGGGCGGGGGTCGCTACAACATACCCTGTTTGACTAGTGAAAAGTGAGCTGACTTGCTCAATCTGTCCACTATCACCCATATACCATCAAATCCTCTCTGAACTATGGGAAGACCAGAAATGAAATCCATAAAAATATCTTCCCACTTCCACTCAGGAATACTCAAAGGATGAAGTAAACCTGAGGGTCTCTGATGCTCTGCCTTAACCTGCTGACATATCAGATATCTAGAAACATTGTCTGCGATGTCTTTCCTCATGCCTGACCACCAAAAATTCTTCTTGAAATCCTGATACATCTTTGTACTACCTGGGTGTGCTGAATACACCGTATTGTGTGCCTCTGACAAAATTTTTTACCTCAACTCTGAACTCTGTGGCACACAAACTCTATCTCTGAATCTAAAGATCCCATCTCTGAACTCAAAGTCTGGCACTGATCTCTTTGACATCCTCTGAATCATACTCTGAGTCCACTTATCTGACATCTGACTGTCTTTGATCTCATCATATAGGGAAGATCTGATCTGAAGTCTGGAGAAACCTGCAGTCACAATCTCAATTTGCTCTCTGGCAATCTCATACTGCAGCTCTGACTGAACTAAAAGACTGGATAAAGTCACTCGTCTACTTAAGGCATCAACCACTACATTGGCTCTCCCTGGGTGATATCTGATGTCACAGTCATAATCTTTTACCAGCTCTAACCATCTTCTTTGCCTCATATTAAGCTCTCTCTAAGTGAAGAAATATTTCAGACTCTTGTGGTCTAAATAGATACTACAATTGACCCCATATGGATAATGTCTCCAAATCTTTAGAGCGAAAACAATTGCTGCTAACTCCAAATCATGGGTAGGATACCTCATCTCATGATCTCTCAACTATCTGGAGGCATAGGTAATGACTCTACTACTCTGTATCAATACTGCCCCGATCCCCTGATGGGACGTATCTGTGTAGATATCAAACTCCACTCCCTCCTGAGGTAGTGCCAAAACTGAAGCACTAGTCAATCGCTGCTTGAGCTCTTGAAAATGTGTCTCGCACTCATCTGACTATACAAATGGAACCTCTTTCCTAGTTAAGGCAGTAAGAAGCCTCAGTAGGCTAGAGAATCCCTCAATAAATCTCCTGTAATAGCCTGCCAACCCAAAGAAGCTTCTGATCTCTTTCACTGTCTTCGGCCTTGGCCAACTCAAAATAGCCTCCACTTTATTGGGATCTACTGAAATGCCCTCTGTTGTCACCACATGACCCATAAATGCTACTCTGTCAAGCTAAAACTCACACTTGGAGAACTTGGCATACGACTGTCTGTCCCTCAATCTCTGAAGCACATATCTGAGATACTTCTCATACTCTGCCACACTCCTAGAATACACCAGAATGTCATCAATGAAAACTACCACGAACTGGTCCAAGCAATCATAAAACACTCGGTTCATCAAATCTATAAAGATCGTTGGGGTATTAGTCAACCCAAATGGCATGACCACGAACTCATAATGCCCATATCTGGTCCTGAAAGCTATTTTTTGCACATCTCTGTCTGTCACTCTGACTTGATAATAACCCGATCTCAAGTCAATCTTGGAAAACATAGCTGCACCTCTCAACTGATCAAACAAGTCATCTATCCTCGGTACGGGATACTTGTTATTTACTGTCATTCTGTTCAGATCCCTATAGTCGATACACATCCTCATCGACCCATCTTTCTTCTTAACAAATAGAATCGGAGCCCCCCAAGGTGAACAAATGGGCCTGATGAATCTTTTATCTGTCAACTCCTGAAGCTGCTTCTTTAACTCCTGAAGCTCAGCTAGAGCCATCCGGTACAAAGCCTTAGAGATTGGAGTCGTACCAGGAAGAAGCTCAACACTAAACTCTAATACTCTGTCTGAAGGTAACCCTAACAACTCATCTGGGAAGATATCTGGAAACTTTCTGACCACTGGCACCTCCTCGATACCTAGACCCACTGAACTGCTACATACTACATTAGCCAAGTATCCAACACAATCCTGTCCCATCAATCTGCTCGCCTGAATACTGGAGATCATCAAACTGTCGACTCTGCCCTCACCAAACACCAACTGATCAGGGCCTATGTGGAATCTCACTTTCTTCCTTCCACAATCTATCTCTGCACCGTATCTTCCTAAAAAATCCATCCCTAAAATCATATCAAAATCTGCTAATTCTAGCAGAATCGGATCTATCATCATCTGTCTACCCATAATCTCTACCTCCTGATCTATGAGGACTCTGTCACTCAACACAAATCCCCCATCTGGCATCTCTACATGGATACTCCTATTGGCCACACTAAGGTCAACCCCCAACCTCTCTACTACACTCCAGGCTACAAAGCTGTGTGTGGCTCCACAATCAACAAGTACAAATAAAGGAGTACCAAAATAAAGTAACTGATCGGTTACTGCATGGGGAATGGCCTCTGCCTACTCCTGACGAACAGCATAAACTCTGGCCCTACCTTCGCCAACTCTTGAAAGACCGACACCTCCATCAGGTGCTACACCACCAGCTTTGGGAACATCTGCTCTACCTCTGGGTGGACCTCCACGGCCTCTGAACTGACTAACACCACCTCTGTTGGGCCCACCACCAGTTCCACCTCTGGCTGGACATGCTGTCATCATGTGCCCTAACTGATGGCACCAATAACAAACTATCTGACTGGCTAAACACTCTCCTGGATGGCACCTGCCATATCTGGGACACTGTGGCAGCTGAGGCGCAACTCTCTGTCTCTGACTCTAAAAACCTCGGGCAGATCTTTTGGCTGACATCGACCTCTTGCCTCTATCTCTGCCTCTGTCCTCTAAGATGCCCAACTCATGGCACCCATCTTTTGTAAACCGGCCTCTGATCTGAGTGCTCTCCCCAATACATCACTGAATCTCTGGGGAGGATCTGCTCCTGTCAGGACATCCTTGGTAATTACGGGATGCAAGTCATGAATGAATTTTTGAACTCTGCCCATCTCTGTCCCTGTCAAACTCGAGACGAATCGCGTCAAAGCATTAAATCTGGTAGTATACTCTTTTACTGAACTGGACCTCTGAGTCAAATCAATAAACTCCTGGGCCTTGGCATACACCATCTCTGTACTCCTGTACTCAGCATCGAAAAGTCGTCTGAATTCTGCCCAAGTCAGATGCTGCTCATTGATGAAAGCTTTGGCTAGACCCCACCAAACCTTGGCATCACCTTTGAGAAGGAACATCGCATATCTGACCTTCTCTCTCTCTGATAATGTGAAGAGACTCATCACACTCTCCACTGACTCAATCCACTCCGTTGCCACTGTTGGATCTCTGGATCCACTTAACTTCACTGGCTGAAATGACCCTGACAGATGATAGATCGGATGAAGTCTCTCTGAAGAACTAGTACCAACTGTCTCGGTACTCATACCCTGACTGTACTCTGTATACCCTGCTGGATACTGATATCTGTCTCTAACTGACTGAGGCTGAGACTGATACTGATGCTGATACTGTGATTGGGGCTGATACTGTGACTGAGACTGTCTCCTTCGTCTCAGTATCTGATAACTCTCATACTGGGGAGGAGTTACTCTATCTGGCTCCTGAACATTACCTACTCCAGCTTCTTGGAGGCTTTCCTTAACTACATCCCCAATCATCTCTCTCAACTGCTCTGGTCTCATCGACACATAGGAGGTACTCTAAGATCGCTGCCTATCACTAACTCTCATAAGACGGGCGGGGGAACTACTATTTGTCTCCTCTATTTATCTAGGGACATATTCCTCTCTATCTATAGCATCACAACAAACTGGGGGTTAGAAACACATAACACAATTAAAGCTGGAAATAAATACCTGACTGTGCTGTGAGGAGGGTCTGGACGATGGCTGCGACGGAGAGAAAAAGGTACCACACGCTTACAAATGCTTTGATACCAATAATGTAAGACCCGCCACCCCGAGTACCCCTGTTACTGAATAATATAGGGAGCTTTTATTAATAATTTGAAAACTTGGGTACCTGAGATGAAAATCCTATGAAAATAAAATAAACTGTTTCTGTTATACATTCTAAATACACATGCGGAAGCTGAACTGAAATACATAAACTGAAATATACATTGACTTTCTATACAATGGGCCCAATGGCCTTTATCATATATATACATATTGTTTCTATACATCTGATTACATAAAACATTTACAACAGGACCACACAGTTCCAAAACTGATATATACATACTGAGATCGTGGTGTGGGCCCTCTCTCGCAAGCCTCGAACCACCTGCTCCTCGGAGACAGCACGAACACCTGAAAAATGGTGGAAGAAGGAAAGAGATGAGTGATAAAGATCACCCAGTAAGCGCTCCTTACTTCCCTTAACCCAAGCAAGCACAAACAATCACAAACATACCTGGCCTCGACCTTATTCATACATCTATGTGCTTGCTAGAATCTGAAACTGCTTTACTGATTATCATTCATTCACTGATATCATTATTATTCATGTCATGATGTGTATGTCATGCCATGCTATTGAAAATACTGTGGATGCATGCATCTGAATACTGAATATCTGAATGTACCCGAAGGTACCTATTGTGCTGATCAGACTTGGTGAACACAGGGATTCGGCATCCTGGCCATGTGGACTGAACAGTCTAGCTACTGGCTAGAAAGCTGAATAATAACTGCTGAACGATCTAACTGGTGTCAGAAGGCTGAAACTGTAATGCTGCTGAATATTCTGACTGGTGTCAGAAAGCTGAATCCCACGGATGCCCCCTCGAATTCACCCTATACTCTTACCCGTACATCAAGTTCTGAATACTGAATCCTACTGAATTTAGATCTTTTGATCCTTTTTAAAGCTACATGTAATGCCATGGTATACATATGTAGCTTTATTATTTGAATTACTGCTTATCTGATGCTTATCTGAAGCATTTATGCCATTAATCTGAATTCGCATGCTTTACAAATCAATTTATACTCTTTTTTTGAAAATCTACTGATGCACGGGCGTGTGGGGCAAAGCACACAGGCGTGCATGCCTCACACATGGGCTTGCATGACTAAGGCATACGGGCATGTGCCTAGATGCACGGGACCGTGCATGGATCATGCGTCCAACTGTGTAAGCTATTGGAATTTCTGGACATTCTTCTGAAATAGCAAGCACACGGGTGTGTCCTTCAGGATACACGGGCGTGTGTCTGGAATTTTTGCCATGCACACAACGTGCACATGAGCGTGTGTTCTGGAAAACAAAGGAACACGGTCGTGCCATGCACTCGGCTCACTTATATAGGAGCACATGCACGGGCGTGCATCCAAGGTGCACGGGGCGTGCACAAGGGAAAATGGACTTAATCCATTTCCCATGCATTCGTATGATCGAATCCTTCTGAAAGGACCCATACGAAAGTCACACAGGCTCTGAAAACTTACTAACTCACCCCTGAACTTTACTGGACTCCCAATCTATATCTGAATTTCATTTCTAACCCTAAAACTCTACCCCTAAGGGCTTTTCTAACTTGGGATGCTACAGAAGAGGCAGAGGTTACTTCGATGGACAACAACAATTTGGTGACCAAAGAAATAACAAAAGTGACAGACAACAACAATCTGATGAGCAAAGAAACAATTAGAGTACTATTCAATGTTATCATTGCAAAAGATATGGGCATATAAAACCAGATTGTTGGTACAAAGACCAACAATCAAATTCGATGGAGAAGAAAGTAAGCTTTTTATGGCTCAATTCGATGCTAATCATAAATCAAGTGATGTGTGGTTTGTAGGAAATAGCAGTTGTTTGAATCATATAACAAGCTCCAAATCCATGTTTACGGAGCTTGATGAGTCACAAAAATGAAGGTGTAGCTTGGAAATGGCAAAGAAATGCAAGTTGAAAGGAAATGTACAGTGGGTATTGAAACTACTCATGGTAACGTAAAGCTATTGCACAATGTTCAATTTGTACCTGATTTGGGGTATAATCTACTAAGTGTGGGGTAATTAATAGCTGCTTTATATTCCATATTATTTAATGATGATGCTTGTGTTATTAAAGACAAGCATACAGGCCATACGTTGATTAATATCAACATGACTCAAACAAAATGTTCCCATTGGAAGTTTCAGGCATGGAGAATTTTGTTCTCACTACTAGTGAAAAAGATGATTCAAAGCTATGGCACTTGCGATATGGGTATCTCAACATCAAAGGTCTAAAATTGCTAAGTAATAAAAGTATGGTTTTTGGACTCCCGAAAATTTGTTTTATTGAATTATGTGAAGGCTACATTTATGGGAAACAATCTAAAAAATCTTTTCCCATTAAAAAAAACTTGGAAGGTTTCCAAGTGTCTTGAATTAATACATGTCGATTTATGCGGACCCATGCATACTACATCTTTAGGTGAGAGTCGTTATTTTTTGCTCTTTATTGATGATTGTAGTCGCATGAGTTGGGTTTATTTTTTAGAAAGCAAGTCAAAAACATTTCAAAAATTCAAGCACTTTAAAACTAAGGTTAAAATGCAAAGTGGTTCTTACATCAAAGCTCTTCATACTGATAGAGGTGGAGAGTTCTTGTCCACTGAATTTAATCTTTTTTGTGAAGCAAACGACATTTATAGGGAGTTGACAACTCCTTACACTCTAGAGCAAAACGGTATCGCTGAGTAAAAAAATTGAACTGTTGTAGAAATGGCAAGAAGCATGTTACAAGCAAAGGGACTTTCAAAGCAATTTTAGGCTGAAGTAATGGAAACATCAGTCTATTTATTGAACCTTTCTCTTATAAGAGCTGTCATGAATCAAACTCCATTTGAAGCTTGGCATGGAAGAAGACCATCTATAAGTCACTTAAGAATCTTTAGGTGTATTGCTTATACTTTGGTAAATTCTCAATTTTGTCATAAACTTGATGAAAAATCTGAAAAATGTATTTTTATTGGTTATTGTACATAATCTAAAGCATATAGATTATATAACCCACATAGTGGTAAAATTTTAATTAGAAGAGGTAATATTTGATGAAAATGCAAGCTGGGATTGGCATAAAATTCATCAGAAGATGAAACAAAATATTCCTGAACTAAATGGAATCTCGCCAAACATGGGTCAAGAACCAACTCGTAATGAGGGTCAAGAGCCAACTCTTACAAATTTGTCGACTGGTTTCTCTATGGCATCATCGAGTTCATCAGCATCAGCATCACCAAGCTCTTTATCCACTTCAAAAGAGTCTTCGGATGAGGATCCACCAAGAAAGTTTCAATTGTTGAGAGACATATATGCGTCTTGTCAATTTGCTCTTATTATTCTAGATCCCATTACCTATGAAGAAACAACTATAAAAGAAGAATGACAAAGAGCAATGAAGGAAGAATTAATAGCAATTGAAAAGAATGGAACGTGGTAGATGGTGGACTTATCGAAAGGCAAAAATGCAATTAGTTTGAAATGGGTATTCAGAACAAAATTTTGTGTAGATGGAAGTATACAAAAACACAAAGCTCAACTTGTGGCGAAAGGGTATCTACAACAACATGGTATTGATTTCGAAGAAACATTTTCTCCGATAGCTCGTTTTGAAAATGTAAGAATTGTCTTAGCATTGGTTACACAATTGCGATGGTTTGTTTATCAATTTGACATCAAGTCAACCTTTTTAAATAAAGACTTACAAGAAGAAGTTTATGTAACTCAACCAGATGTTTTCATAATTGAAAGAAAAGAGACAAAGGTGTACAAGTTGAGAAAGGCCTTATATAGACTAAAGCAAGCTCCTTGGGCATGGTATAGCAAAACTGATGGATATTTTCAGCAAAATGGTTTCTCAAGGAGTGAGAATGAGCCCATTCTTTATGTGAAGAAGAAAGGTAAAAATGATTTCATCATTATTTGTCTTTATGTTGATGATATCATTTATACAAGCTCCTCTAGCTCTTTTATAGCTGAGCTTAAATTACGAATGATGTATGAGTTTGACATGTTAGATATGGGTTTACTATATTATTTTATTGGCCTTGAAGTTCAGAAAGTAGAAGATGGGATTTTTATTTCCCAAAAAAATATGCCAAGGATCTTCTTAATAAATTTGACATGCTTAATTGCAAATCAGCAACTACACCCATGAAGATTTATTAAGAAGCTTGGTTGTTGATTTGCAATTAAGCATTCCAAATTTATTATCTACACTGAAGCTTCATGAAGATGGTGAAACTACACTGAAGCTTGGTGTTGCATGCCAAGGATTTTTATTAAGCATGCCAATATGCCAAACTACACCCATGAATATGCCAAAAAATATGTCGAGTTTAATTGCAAAAATGAAGGATGTTATATGCCAAGGATTTTTATTACAACATGAAGATGGTGCAAAGATGGCTGATGCTAAAAGATTCAGAAGCTTAGTTGGAGGATTAATTTATCTAATCCACACTCAACTCGATATTACATTTTCTATTAGTGTGATTTCCAGATTTATGCAACATCTTTCAAAGCTTCATTTTGGTGCAGCAAAGCAAGTCTTGCGCTACATTGTTGGAACTATGAATTATGGGATTTGGTACTCACAAGTTTCCAATTTCAGATGATATGGGTTCACGGATAGTGATTGGGTAGGTACGTTGGATGATAGGTGGAGTATTTCGACAAATGTTTTCACTCTTGGGCCAGGAGTAATCACTTGGTGCTCAAAGAAGCAAACCATGGAAACATTGTCTACTTTAAAAACTGAATATGTTGCAACTACTTCAACAGCTTGTCAGGCAATTTGGTTAAGGAGAATGTTAGTAGAACTTTAACAAAAACAAGAAAGAGCAACAGAAATATTTTGTGACAACAAAGCAGTAATCTCCATGACTAAAAATCCAACTTTTCACAACAGAACAAAGCATATTGACATTCGCTTTCATTTTATTTGTGATTTGGTTGTGAAGAAGGAAATTACTTTAAAATATTGTAACACAAACAAGCAGTTAGCGGATGTGCTTACCAAGGCTCTATCAAAAGAGAAGTTTATCTACTTCAATTTTTTGCTTGGTGTTTGCAACTTTGAATCAAGGGGGAGTGTTGATGAATGATTCAAAGTATGACCCGATCTTCTTGTTTTAGTGACATATTTTTCTGGTTTAGTTAGACAAATAAGGAGCCGTTATTGTTGCTAAAATTACGTTAGTAGGTTGCATAATTTTCCATCAGTTTGTTTTGCTTGTAAGCCTATAAATAGGCATGTTTCTTTCAGTTTCAAATATATAAAAATTAAAGCATTTGAATGTTCAAGATTATTTTTGTCTGATTAGTTCTTTTTTTTCTCCAACAATCAATTCATGTATCTTATTACATAATTCATTAATAACATTAATTCACATTCATTATTCAGCAAACAACTTCAAATCATGCTGAAGCGTCATTTACTCTTGAATCATAAAAATTGCATGCTCAAATCAAAGAGAAAGAAGGTAAGGAACACCTACCTTAAGCTTATAGATCAACTCTCTCTCTTTAGATAGATCTCTCTTCACAAATCACGTCTCAACTAGCTTCTCCTCTCTCTCTGCTCTATGAAATACTCAAGAAGATTCAAGTGAAACATGTTCTTAAAATTTGAACTAAAGGATAATATATATAGCCATGCTAAAACGAGTTTACGCACAAATGTATATCTTAGGACGCACAATCGTGTGTGATAAAAAATTAAAATTTCTATGCTTTTTTGTGCTATACATGTGGCAACCACGTGAGGTGACATGTGTATAAGCCAAATAAAGCTCTTAAATGACAATTTTATCCTTAAGCTTACTTGACTCGATTTGTAACCATTAAAGCCTCATTTTTCTTATCAATTTTCACCCTAAAATGATTATTCTAGCTTCAAATTGTTACACTATCAAACAATAGATTCAATGAAACAATTTAAGAAAGAGAATTTTTTTTCTAATGTTAGTATGAGAAAAAACTTTTTATATGCATGGCTTTATATAATGACAGGATCAACATTCAAATGTAAAATAAGTATTTTATATGATATTTTGATCATTTTCATTTAGTCCTCGTAATGTTTAACCTCAACCTATCGAAAATTATATATAAAAAAAAAAACCCTACAAAATCGCATTTTATTTGTTCCTTTCAACCCGTTTAGCTTTGAAACTACCCAAAATACCCCTATCCTTAACAGGGCCAGCAACGTATGCTTTGCATTTTGCTTGTGAATCACACATTTCTACTATACACCACACGTTGTGCTTAATCTTTTAAATTTCTATCATTTTCATGTTTTAATTCATTATCAACTTAAAAAGTAATAACACAACCATTCGCCCAATAAAAATGGCTAAAATGGTTGAAATTTATACTTTGAATTTGGTTTTTTATACTATGATTGTGAATATTAAAAATATCATTAATCTATTTCAAAATATTTAAAATTTTGTACTAAATTTAAGTGAACTTGATAAGTATCGTTTTATTAACTCATAATACCATTTTTTAAGTTGTTAATTGTTAAAATTCATCGTAGTGTATAACATTAGTGAAATTCAAGTATAATTTTGCCAGCATACATAATTGCTTTGCATGATAATAGTGCATTCTTTATCAAAACAGTATACGCACATATTGAATATGCAAACGTTCGTTAAATATACATAAAAAAATAAAACGCGTTAAACCATAAAAAGAAAGATAAATTTTTTTTATTAATTAAAAATAAATTATTTCAATAACTTTTTTTCCAAAACATATA
Organism: Anacardium occidentale; assembly: GCA_026122585.1. Lineage (NCBI taxonomy): Eukaryota > Viridiplantae > Streptophyta > Magnoliopsida > Sapindales > Anacardiaceae > Anacardium > Anacardium occidentale. Next base: position 200,523 of record JAJEJH010000340.1, on the reverse strand, counting down.
CGCAAAGAGTCAGTGTAAAACGACGGTCAAATCAAACCTGTTGGCCCAGCTTCGACGGTGATACAAATAAATAAATAGTAATTTTACATGTATTTTTTTTTTAATAATGATATGATTATTGGATTATTTTAGGATAATTTTTCTCAATTGAATTGTTTATTCATTTTTGTATCGGCAGTATTATCGTACAAAAGTAGTAGAGTATTCGTGCCCAAATTGATTAACGAAAGACAAAATCAATTAATTATTGGTCTATATTTCCTTTTCAATCTTTGCTTAGTTTATTATTATGAAATTTAATAAATTACTTAAATTGATAGAAAAATATAAATATGTTACTTTCTTATTTATCTAACATTAATATGTTAACAATTATTACCTGGTTGTTATGGTTTTTATATGAGATTTATAAGGATTGCTATTGAAAGTCCTTTACTGATGATTAATTTTTTTTCCGTTTGTGCTGGTTTTCCAGAGATTATAATAGCGTGCTTTAAATTATTTAATAATTACAACAATTATTAAACTGATATCCATGTTGATTTTATATATATATATATATATATATATATATATAGATAAAAAATTCATTTGACTGGCTCACTTATTAAGAATACTAAAACATGTTATAATATCAAATTTTATTACATCTTTGTTAAAAATTTAATATAAATAATGTAGAAATGGTCCTAGAAAGGCATATTATTTCCTAGAAGTCTTAAGTGTTTACATAATTTATAGGAATATTTTACATGAGATTTTTAATTTGCAATAAAGCACTTTTTTTATTTTATTTACTGATGTTTGGCATGTCACCTCCTAAGGAACAAAAAATTTAATATAACGAGGCTGCTGAAGGAGCTATTGTGAGTCTTGTTCTTCTGCATTTTTATTGCTTACGTATGGATGACTTGATTTATTTTCTTTGCTGATATATGTATATATATATTTGCGCTTTGATTTTTCAAGTTCGCTCCTCTACAGGCAAGGATGTTTATTTACAAAGAACACAAGTTTTAGTATTTTATATTATTAATATTCAGAGCTCTTAGTTTATGTTCATTCAGTGTTCGCATTTTTAAGTTCGAGAATTTTCGATATGCAGTTTGAAAGGAAGCTATTTTCTTTTTCTTTTTTGGTTTTTGCAAGATAACATTTTGTTGTTATATTTGCGAGATTGGATCACAAGAGTTACATTTCTTAAAAGCCCTAATATAAATCTCTACTCTTCAGGTTTGAAACTTTTATTTTAACTGTGTCATTCTTTTGGGGCAAATTGTGGAAAGGTCCATAGCTTTTGCCTTAAAAAATAGAGGATGTAATCTTAAAAATCAATAAATAGTTCCTTAAAACAGTAATTGTTGATTTGATTTGTCCTTTTTCCGTTAATGCGGTGTGTTGGTGTTGGAGGACACTGCTACGGTCCTGCGGAAAAAATGAAGACTTTGTCATTTTTTTCTTAGGAAATTTCTAATGTTTTAAGCCATCAATTGAGTGTGATGGGGGTTAATAATAACAACACTATTCGAAAGATTTCCGCGTTTTAAAATATTAGATTTTTTCTTTCTTTCTTTCTTTCTAAGATTTGAAAGCATATCAGCATAATTTCTTTATTATTTTGTTCGATTAGAATATTAGCTGTTGTTAATATGATTTATGCTGCGTTGATGAACTCTGTAGCCTGCCGAAAAGAGGAAATAAATGGAAAAGAAGTTATCCTTTTGTGTTATTGTACGCTTTCAACCAATCTTGAATGAGACTTACGCTCTTCAGGATTAATCTGGCAAGTCACAAGAAAAAACTCATTAGCTTTTATTCACAATAGAATTATAATGTGACAGAAAAAGAACCTAATGATGAAAGCCCTTTTCATTGCATATTTGGTCCTACCATACCAAAATTATAATGGAAACAATCCCCATGAAGAGAGAAATTTCTCTATAGAAGCAAAAAGTTTTGGCGATTGGATGATGTGTTAGAATTGGACACTGCTTATTTATTGCATTTTATTGCCAACAAGTGTAGCGATTAATTTTTCCAACTTCCGTTTATATCGACAGCTAAAGAAGCGCCCATTTCTGGTTGTGAAAATGGAGGGAGAGATCGAAGAGAAGCTTCTGAGACAAGCAGAAGCACACCATGTTGATGAGGAAGTAAATCTTAAGGACAAGGTGTGGACTGAGACTAAAAAGATGTGGATTGTCGCAGGTCCTGCCATTTTCACACGATTTTCGACATTTGGGATACACTTAGTTAGTCAAGCCTTTGTTGGGCATATTGGCTCTACTGAACTAGCTGCTTACTCACTGGTGCTTACTGTCCTCTTGAGGTTTGCAAACGGCATCCTGGTATGCGCTTGCCATTGCTTTAATTTTTAAATTTACATTTCTGGAGTTTTTGTTTATTTTGTGTTGATCACTAGCTAGAATGGTTTACTTATTATCAACGGCTTTATGGTATATTTATATGATATATACAAATCGGAGATGTATTATGACTCATGCTGTACAAGTTTGATTTAAATATTATTTTGCTTCTATTAGTTACAGTGTTTATGTTTGCAGTTAGGGATGGCTAGTGCTTTGGAAACTCTTTGTGGGCAAGCATATGGGGCACAACAGTACCACATGGTGGGAATATATCTTCAAAGATCATGGATAGTTTTGTTCATTTGCTCAATCTTTCTTCTCCCTGTGTTTATCTTTACTACTCCAATTTTAATGGCTTTGGGCCAGGAAAGAGAGATTGCAGAAATGGCGGGAGTCATTTCTTATTGGCTTATCCCTGTAATGTTTGCATTCATAGTATCCTTTACCTGCCAAATTTTCCTACAAACACAAAGCAAGAACCTGATTATCTCCTACTTGGCAGCATTTTCATTTTCAATTCATCTCCTCCTTTCCTGGCTTTTGACTGTGAAATACAAGTTAGGAATCACAGGAGCAATGGTACCGACAGTTTTGGCATATTGGATTCCAAATGTGGCTCAACTATTGTTCATTACACGTGGTGGGTGCAGTGAAACATGGAAAGGTTTATCTATTTTTGCTTTCAAAGATCTTTGGCCTGTAATGAAGCTTTCACTGTCTTCCGGAGCCATGATTTGGTAAGCTCACAGTTTTACTGTTGCACTAAATGTAATTTATCAATGTTGTTATTGTTGCATAATGGACCTTTCCTTGTTCTGTCAATCAGCATGTTAATTTAGCTTTATGTTGTCATTAACAGTCTTGAGATCTGGTACAACACAATATTGATTCTTCTAACAGGAAGAATGAAAAGTGCAGAGGTTTCCATTGACGCTCTCTCTATCTGGTAATTGATTCATTGTCTCTTCTCCCTTTTCATTGTTTCAGGGTTTTCTGTTTATGTTTCATTTTCCGTTTAAGTTTACATAAGCTAATTGTCCATCTTAGCAAATTCTTGTCAACAGCCTCAATGTCAATGGTCTGGAAATGATGATATCCTTGGGTTTCTTGGCTGCAGCCAGGTATCGTCTTCACCGTCTTTTGTTTTGGTTTTCATCTTATTGAAATCACATATAGCTATTCCTTTCTACACCTGAATAATGACTTAAATCTTGTTTTGGCTGTGAAATATTCAGTGTTAGGGTATCGAACGAGCTTGGACGAGGAAGCTCAAAAGCTGCGAAGTTCTCCATTGTAGTTACAGTTTGTACATCATTTGCTATTGGATTAATTTTGTTCGTATTTTTCCTTATCCTTAAGGGGCGTCTAGCGTACATATTTACTGACAATCATGAGGTCGCTAGAGCAGTAGCAGATCTTTCTCTACTTCTGGCTCTCTCCATTTTCTTGAACAGTGTGCAACCAGTGCTCTCCGGTAATATATTCCTTCTTCCGAATGGCTTTTATTATTTTAAGGGAGTAGCGAAACATTAAGATAAAATATATGTAACCAAAAGACTTTTGAGCAGGAGTTGCCGTTGGTGCTGGATGGCAAAGCATCGTGGCATGTGTTAACTTATCATGCTACTACCTAATAGGAATTCCTGTTGGAGTTGTGCTTGGTTATGTTGCCAGATTTGAAGTCAAAGTGAGATTTTATCCTTTCATTTTGTATATTAAAATCTTAGGCATGAAATAGTTGTTAAATTCATGAGATAATTTGTTTTATAGGGTGTGTGGATGGGAATGTTGTTGGGGACATTTGTTCAAACTGTAGTGCTGATTATTATAACCTGGAGAACTGATTGGGATAACCAGGTACTATTATATCTTATCTTTATATGAATGCGAAGTACTACAATTTGGTGCCAAAATTACAAGCATAATTTTTTTTTTATTTGATAAGAACAATATGAGTTTCTGCAGGTAATTAGTGCTCGTAAACGCATTAGCAAGTGGTTTGCAGCAGAATCGGAAGAATCAACGTTCAACGAAGCGGACGCATGAGATTCAATTTCTTCAATTGCCATGCTCTTTTGATGCTTTAACCTTGAATCGAGAGCCATCGTGGTTCAATACCTGGAATTTGATTTTGTTTTCAACTAAACAAATCCATAAACATTTTAATAACAAATCACAACGAGGCTTCGAGTAAATGCTATATATGTGAGTTTCTATTTCGATATTCAAGTTTTATTAGTTTTTATTTTGTGTTTAGAGTGTCGTGATACATGGAGACTATATACAATTATCATTGGTTGCATGATACAAGCAATTTTTAATGCAATCCATTAATCTGATACGTTATGACACAAAAATAATTTAGGTTAAGATTGAGATTTTGTATACAAAATTTAATAAAGATTTACTTGATATGACTTAAAATTAAATCAGGTTATATTAAGGTTAACACAAAACCAATCCGAACTAATCATTGTGTTTAAATACTATAATAAAATTTGTTAGAGGCAAATTAAAGAAATGTAAAAGGATAACTATCAACAATAACTAAAATTACATATTACATACAGGTATATCTCATATAGTTACTTATTCCAATTATTCTTTATTTTTATTTAAAATTTTATTTTATTTTTCAGTAGTAAAAGTGAGATTTGGTTGCTAACATTATTTACGTATCTTAAAGGTTGTTGATATGTAATTTTTGGGACTATTTATAAATAAGACAAAAGGTTATATTGTGTGTTTTGATAATAGTTGATCAAGATAATTTAGGAAAGAAATTAAATTATTAAAAACAATTAGGTGAGTGAAAATATAGAACGATTCCAAGTCAATTCAGGTTGTGTTAAGTCCACTTAATTATAAATTCAAATCAGATTAAGTTAAAAGATCTTAATATAAATAAATTTAGATTAAATTAGTATTGAGGATTTCTGACTTAAACTCTAAATTGACATGATATAAACACAACTTGATGGTTTGAATTGCCAAGTCAATAATGAAGTCTAAGAATAAATCCTAGATCTTAAGGTAAGAGACTATTTACCTAACTGCTTATTACTTAGGTTTCTCTCTATAGTTAAAAGTCCAATCAAATTTTAGCTAACTCTCCAACATTTGCTCTTGATCTGTTTTTTGCTTTACACTCTTTAGAAATTTCTAGAAATCTTACTAAATGGCACCCATAGGATTTGAATAAAAATGATGCTTTATATAGGCATCGCTAACTCAACATACATGATCATGCACATAAATGTGCATGGTCATGCATGATCGAAATTTTAAATTTTGTGTACCTTCCAAACTGTAAATGTAATAGTACTCGAGAATGATATGTGTACAACCCAAAATAAAGTCAAACTGACCATTATACCACTCATAACAAAATTAACTAGATTAGATGCATGAAAATAATCAAAATTTCATTTTTCTTACATGATTACCTAATTTAAAAAATAAAACCATTACAATTTCCTAAAATGCAGTAAGGTTTTAATAGTTTATAGGTAATTATAGATTGATTAACTAAGTCATCTCACTTTTTACTTATTTGGAATAATATATCTAATACTCAGTTATGTCAAATTTATATCAGAGAGATTATTAAAGTGTATGGTATTCCTAAAATGATTGTTTCAAATCAAGATTTAAGGTTTATGGCTATTTTTTTGGAAGAGTTTATAGGGATCATTGATTACTAGATTGAGTTTTAGTATAGCTTATCATTCATAAACAAATGATCAAATTGAGAGGACTAATCAAATTATGAAATATATGCTAAGAGCATATTGCATGGATTATAAATCTTGTTAGGTTGAGTTGTTGCCTTTGATAGAGTCTGTTTATAATAATAGTTACTAGTCAACTATTTAGATAGCTTTGTTTAAGGCTTTCTTTGATAAAAAGGTATAGGTCTCTTCTCTATTGAGATGAAATTGGTGAGCAAGATTCATTAGATGAGGAATTGGGTCCCGAGATGACATAGAAAATGGTTGATCAAGTGTAGTTGACTAGGACATATGAGATAGGCCTAAAATTAACAAAAAAGTTATACAGATAAAGAAAGGTAAATTAGCTCCCCAAATATTGGGTTATATGAGATTTTAGAAAGAGTTAGTAATATTTCTTATAGGCTAGCTTTGCCTATTAGTATAGACCAGATTCATAACATGTTTCATGTCTCTTTATTAAAAAATTATGTGACTTATCCATCGTATGTGCTTAAGGTTTAAGATATTAAGCTGGTAGGTGATTCAAGTTATTAGGAGCAACCAGTTATGATTCTAGATCATCAAGGTAAGTCTTTGAGAAATAAAGAGATTCTACTAGTTAAAGTATTATGAAAAATCAGAGATATAAAAAGGTTACTTAGAAGGTTAAGTCTAAGTTTAGGTAGAGGTTTCAAAGATGTTTATGTAATTCTAGGGATAGAATTTTTATAAAAAGGGAGAAATGTGATGGCTAGTATTCTGAATTTTGGTAATTGGGTAAGAAAAAGGGTATTTCATTTATTTTATACATATAATTTACTTAAGTTTAATATGAGGGGTATAATAGTCGTTTTGGCTTTATTCTAGATTGTACACATGTCACCCTAGAGAGCTACCATATATATAGTTTGATTGAATGCATATTGTTGATAATATCTTGTTATGCACAATTGTGCACACTTATGCACATGACTATGCGTTTCAAGTTGGTTGTTGCTTATATAAAGCAATTTTTTTATCGAATTCCTTAACACCAATATTAAGGAAATCTAGATTTCTTTAATAAGTGTAGAGCAAAGAGCAGAGCAAAGGTGAGTTCCTAAGGTTTTGTCAAAAATTGATCAAAGAAAAGCTAGAGAGAGAGAGTTAAAAGAATAAACTGTCAAGTAAGTAGAATATTACCTTTAAAGCTAGGTTTTATACTTGATTTGCTAATTTATGTTACTGTTTGGCTGATTGAGCATGTACTGATGATGAATAATATGAATTAACATGTAACTTGATTGAATTAATCATTTAATGTAATAGATTTAAGTTTAACTTAAAGTATGTTGTATGAATCATGTGTGTTTGGTCATAATGCTCATATATTTTTTTAAGTCTTGTGGAAGCTGCTGCCAAGGTATGTTTTCTCTTAGGTTCGAGTTAATTTATGAGTTGATGATGATGATGATTGTTATGATGCTTGAACATGAAGTTGATTAATATGAAAATGATAATTGTAAGCATGTAATATGTAGATATTGAATTAGGTAGAATAATATTATGATAATTTGATTGAAGCATGATTCATGATGTTTTTTATGTTGAAATCATGAAATATATGTTTTGATTATGAGGAATGAGTTGAATGATATAAATTGACGTCAAATGAGTTAATTTTTAAAGGTTTTTATGAAAGTAGATCACAATGCACGATCATGCATTCGAGGAGTCACGATTGTGCATCAATGATATGTAGTGTCATGAACATGCATGTTTATGCATGCACGATCATGAAAGGAGTTAAAGCTATGTGTTTTATGATTATGAGTTAGTGAGTCACGATCATGTTGCAAGCACATCAACGTGGAATTTAAGTGTCAAGATCATGCACTTTTAGAGTGTATTACTATGTATAAGGTGTTGTATAAAGAAATTAATCAATGAAAACTCAAGAAAATTAAGACAAATTATAAGTAACAAAATTGAATACATTTATGCATTTTCATGACATGACATGTCAAATAAGATGTTTTTATGAAAATTATGAAAAATATGTCTTACATGTTTTTAAAACCTTCAGGAAGAATATGCATGTTTTATGAAAATTATAAAATATGATGTTTCAAACATTTTTTAGGGGTGGATACAAGGGGTATATATGGGTTTATACACCTGTTAAATAAGGCAATCAATGTTTATTGGAAAGGACATTGCCATTGGCTAAACACATTAGAGAGAGTGCTAGTTGTGTATTAGTTGAATTTGTATGGTTCATGTGTCAAATCTTTGTGTTCATCAATCTGATCAATATATGTGTTTATGAAATTTTCTATAAAAGTTTATGAAAGATCATGACCTTATGACAAGTTGTATGATGAGATCTTTGAATCAATTATGTTAAGTTTTTTCTTTTTTGTAAGTAAAGAATTTATGTACACAAAAACAACGAGCAAGCTTAATGCAACCTAAGTGCAGCGAGGAAACTTGCCTGCATACAAAAACAAGGTTTACGAAAACACAACACAACTCTAATTGAGCCTTTTGAAAACCTATCTAAGCTCTAACAAAGATAGAATTTAAAAGGATAAAAGGCAAACAACCAATCACCAAAACTACTCTAAACCCAAGCTTTTGTATGTAACATCCTAAGGTTAGAATGGTCTTTCTAAGCCTTGAATCGGGGTTAGAAGAGAGATTTCTTAGTTAAGAATTTGTTTCAGTGAGATAAGAGGGTAGAATGGCCTTTTGTTGGCTTTATATGTAGCTTATGGAAGAAGCACGATCGTACATCTTTGGACACATGCTCGTGCATCCCTTTCTTGTCATGCACGCCAGTGCATGTTTGTCGCACGCTCGTGTAAGCCTGCTGGTATATAAACCAATGTTTTCTCTCCGCCAGTTGTACCCAGCTTTTCTCTTTCCTTTCTCTCCAACTAACCCTAATCTTTTGAGAGGGAGATCAGTCAGCTTTAGTAGCCAATCCAGCCAAGATTCAGCTAGAGATAGAGAGATAGAAGATCTTAGTAACTCCAGGTAAGTATTCCCTTACCTTTTTCCTGTTTCCATGGGTTTGTGTTTCCTTGGTTGGGTTATTTCAGTGATTGATGCATGTTTCTAGTTTAATACCAGTGTATGTTGCATGCTTGTATGTTTGATTATAGTTTGATAAGTTTTGGGTTAAGTTCTAGTGGTGATCTTGCAGGTTTCGGTTATTGGTGTCAAAATAGAGTAGGATGCACGCCCGTGCATTCTGGTTTTAGTAAGGTGATTGTCGTGTGTGCAAGCCATGCACGACCAGCTTTTAGAGAGGGTCACGACCGTACGCTCGAGGGCACGACTGTATGTCAGCCAAGTGTGAGATCTTAGCCAAAAATTCCAAAACCTTGCACGGTTAGGTTCACGACCGGCACACAACCCGTGCAGGCTTATGCCATGTAAAAATGAGAAATTCCCTCCCTTTTCAGCAAAATTTCAATAATAAAGAAAAGAAAAGAGAAAAAGAATAAGATATTTTCCAAAATCACACTTTAATCTCACAACAGTACAAGAAACTCATCAACAGACTTAAATAACGTAATCTAGTGATAGGTTACGATTAGAAAAGAGAAATAAAGATGGAAATAGAAAGAGAACAGAAGGAAACAGGAGAAGGACCCGCCGCCACGAGTACCCCTGCTGCTGAATACTGCATCTCTTTTATTAATAAACTGGAAATTGGGTACCCGCGATGGGAATCCTACGAAAATAAATCCTACTGCTACTGTACAATCTGTATACAAACGGAAGCTGAATCTGAAACTGAGATATACAATGAGCCCATAATGGCTTATTATACATACAACTGTTTTTTACATTGTTTAATACATTTGGATATATACAAAATACATACAAGACCTCACAGGTCCAAAAACTGAAAATACAACTGAAACGGTGTGTGTGGGGTCCTCTCTCGTAAGCCTCAGTCCACCCGGTCCTCACTAGCAGCAAACTGACCTGAAAAGGAAGGAAGAAGGAAGGGATGAGTGATAAAGATCACCCAGTAAGCATTCCTTACTTCCCTCAACCCAAGCAAGCAACAAACACCGCATACATACCTGGCATTGGCCCTATTCATACATCTAGTCACTTGCTGGCGTTGAAACTGATTACGCTATTATCTGATTACTGAGCTGATTACTGGTTATCATTATTAATTAGTCATGCCATGATGTGGATGTCATGTCATGCTGAACTGGAACTGAAAATGACTGATGATGCATGTATCTGATTCTATATCTGAATGTACCCGAAGGTACCTGCTGTGCTGATCAGGCTGATGAACACAGGGATTCGGCATCCTGGCTATGTGGGCTGGACAGTCTAGCTACTGGCTAGAAAGCTGAAACTGAAATGCTACTGAGTAGTTTGACTGGTATCAGAAAGCTGAATCCCACAGATGCCCCCTCGAGTTCACCCAAATTGTAACCCATATATCGGGTTCTGAATGCTAAAATCTACTGAATTTGGATCCCTAGATCCTCTTTCAGGCCACATGTTGTGTCATGATATGCATATGCATCATTTCTTATCTGAACACTGGTTTATCTGATGATTATTAGCCTTTGGAATGGTTACCAACCCTTTACATTTCATTTTCTGTATTTTTCTAGAAAATCTGACGGACGCACCGGCGTGTGGGCCAAGCACACGGGCGTGCAGGAGACATACACGGCCGTGCAAGGTAAAGGCACACGGGCGTGTGCCCAGACACATGGGACCGTGCGCCAACTGTGCTGCTGATCGTGCTCTCCTCTGGAAAAACTGGCCATTTCTACTGAAATCTCAAGCACACGGTCGTCTCCCTCAGGACACACGATCGCGTCCTCTACATTCTTGGCCATGTGCACTTTGTGCACATGGGTGTGCTCTCGCATAAACTAGGACGCACGGGCGTGCTCCTGTGGACACACGGGCATGTGTCTGGTTCTGCAACACGAGCACCCACCTGGACAACGCAGGAAACCCATCCAAACACATACATTTCTCATCCAAACTGAAATTAACTTAAAACACACATCAATGGCACTTCAATATACACATAGCATGCATCAATTTCATCATTCATCAATTCCTACTGAATCCATCATGGAAACATCTCGTTTCTCTCACTAATACACACACAAGCAAGGCAAGCATGCATTCTAGGTGGAAATCATCAACATACATTCATCATCATATATCGACATACAAACATGACATAGCAAGCTGGAAACGGGACCACCATTTCCAACATCATCAAACAAGGTGGGAACGTAAAGAGGGAGTAAGAAACACTTACCTCTTGACATGGCTGCTGGAAATCTTTCTCTCAAGCTAATCTCTGGTTTCTCTAGCTGGATTGGGAGTGCTGGAAGTTGGATTTCTCTTCTAGGGCTAGGAACTGCTGAGAATAAGAGTAACACTGGCTGAAAATGGAAAGTGGGTGAGACTGCCTTGCAAAACTCTTGTCTCTCTCACTATTGATCTTGCCATAAGGCTTTACTTCTCATTCCTTTGGCTTCCGCTGCGCACTCTGATTCACTTGCCTTGAACTCTATTTCTCTTTCACTGTTGCAGTCTTACTGTGGCCATATACTCCAAGCGCCAAGCAAATCTTCTTTGCTTTTATCTTAAAAGCTTTCTGATCATTCCTCATTATGTCATCCTCTGTCACTAGAGCACCGGTACCACTATCTGTCATCTACTATGCTGGGGATGACTTAAATCTCTCCTCTATTCTCAATCTGTATCTCAGAACTCTGTCAACTCACCACTTAACCCCTATCTGGCATCTCTACAATGATACTTCTACTAGCCACACTAGGGTCAACCCCTAATCTCTCCACTATACTTTAAACTATAAAGCTGTGTGTGGCTCTACGGTCAACAAAAACAGATAAGGGAGTATCAAGATAAAGTCACTAACTAGTCACTGCATGGGGTATGATCTCTGTCTGCTCCTGGCGGACCGCATAAACTCTAACTCTACCTCTGCTTCCTCCTGAAGTACCAGCACCTCCTCCAGTTGCTCCACCACCGACTCGAGAAATGTCTACTCCACCTCGCTCTGTAATAACTTTACCTCTGGGTGGATCTCCTCTGCCTCTGAACTGATTGACAACTCCTCTACTAGGCCCAACTCCAGCTCCCCCTCTGGCTGGGCATTATGTCATCTTGTGCCCTGACTGACGACACATGTAGCACACTATCTGATCAGCCAAACACTCCCCGGAATGGCGCCTGCCACATATAGGACACTATGGAAGCTGGAGTGCAATTCTTTGTCTCTGAAATTCTCTAGCTGACCTCTCGGTTGACGTAAGTCTCTTGCCTCTGTCTCTATCCTCTATCCTCTACCCTCTATCAACCTCTCTAGTTATAGCATCCATCCTCTGAATACTAACCTTAGATCTAAGCGCTCTCCCTAAAGCATCACTGAACCACTGGGGAAGATATGCTCCAATCATGACATCCTTGACTATTGCAGGGTGTAAGCCATGGATGAACTTCTGAATTCGACCCAACTTTGTCTCTGCCAAACTAGGGACGAACCTCGCCAAAGCATTGAACTTGGTAGCGTACTCCTTAACTGAGCTGGACCTTTGAGTCAGATCAATGAACTCCTGGGTCTTGGCATACAGTACCTCAGTACTCTTGTAATCTGCATCGAACAGCTGTCTAAACTCCGCCCATGACAGTTGTTCCTCATTGATGGAAGCCTTAGCTAGACTCCACCAAACTTTGGCGTCACCTCTCAACAGGAACACCACATATCGAACATATTCTCTCTCTGATAGAGTGAAGAGCCCCATTACACTCTCCATTGACTCTACCCATTCTTCTGCTACTGCTGGATCCCTGGACCCACTGAACTTTGACAGCTAAAACGACCCTGGCAGATGGTAGATCAGATGCAGTCTCTCTGAGGAACTTGTACCAGCTATCTCGATACTCATACCCTGACTATACTCTATAAACCCAACTGGAGATTGATATCTTTCTCTGACTGACTGAAGCTGAGACTGAGACTGAGATTGTCTTCTTCTTGAAGTCTGATAGGCTTCATATTGGGGAAGAGTAACTCTGGCAGATTCTGAAATATTACCCACACCAGCCTGCTGTAAACTCTCTCTGACTACTTCCCCAATCATTTCTCTTAACTGTTCTGGCCTCATAGACACATGGGAGGAGCTCTAAGATCGTCGCTTATCACTAACACTCATAGGACAGACAGGGGGGCTACTACTAACTTCATCTATATATCTAGGGGTATACTTTTCTATATCTATAACATCACAAGCAGACAAGGGGTTAGAAACTCAATCACATCAAAACTGAAAATAAATACCTGACTATGCTGTGAAGAAGGCCTAGACGATGGCTGCGAAGGAGAGAAAACAGACACCACACACTTACAACTCAATTATCTACTAAAAATGGCACAGAGAACGCTCTGATACCAAAAATGTAGGACCCGTTGCCACGAGTACCCTTACTGCTGAATACTGCATCTCTTTTATTAATAAACTGGAAATTGGGTACCCGCGATGGGAATCCTATGAAAATAAATCCTGTTGTTACTGTACAATTTGTATACAAACAAAAGCTGAATCTAAAACTGAGATATACAATGAGCCCATAATGACTTATTATACATACAACTATTCTTTACATTGTTCTGTACATTTGGATATATACAAAATACATACAAGACCTCATAGGTCCAAAAACTGAAAATACAACTGAAACGGTGTGTGCGGGGTCCTCTCTCTTAAGCCTCAATCCACCCGCTCCTCACCAGCAGCAAACTGACCTAAAAAGGAAGGAAGAAGGAAGGGATGAGTGATAAAGATCACCCAGTAAGCATTCCTTACTTCCCTCAACCCAAGCAAGCAACAAATACCGCATACATACCTGGCCTCGGCCCTATTCATACATCTATATTAGAGATAAATATTGTTGTCCAACATAACTATATAATAAATTAATTCATCATCATTTGTCTCTCCTTTAGTATTTTCCATCAATGTAACTTCTACCCCATTGTTAAAATTGTTTTTATTGACCTCCATATTAATTGATTTATAGTCGCCATTAGGATCATTCAATGGTCCTAAATAATCATTCCTCATTATTGAGTGGTCATCATGTTCATTCACTTAGAATGTGGTTTCATTTGTCTTTTCTTGATTACTTTCAATGGCATTTTAATAATTTCTATGGTTTTAATATTGCAAACCGCCTACCAATCTAGTTTGTCTTGTCTCACACTTGGATATGATATATAGTATACTTATACTCTTAGGACATTATTACAAAAGGTTTATACTTAAAACAACATTACGTATGGTTAATGTCCATAAGTTTATATTTTTTATGAATTTTCATCCCAATGTTTTTTATCAGATCAAACTAGTGACGCTTAAATAGGATACTAGTTGAATAACTTTAATAAATGACTATAAAAGTTATTAGTTATTTCACTGTAGTTCAATCCCTTAATGCATATGCCACTATTCATTATGGCTTGCCTTGTGTCTCATTCTTCTGTATGGAATTTATAACCATTGACATAATAATCGATATATATTTTAACCATCAGTAATGGTCCTTTTATAAGATCCCCTAAGAATTTGTTTTCAATGTTTCCTTGAGCTTGTTACGTAATGTCAAAATTGTTATATATACATACATATATATATATATATATATATATATATATATATATATATATATATATATATATATATATATATATATATATGAACAAGTTGTAACAAGAATGAAAGTAGCCTCAATCGAGATTAACTTACATAGTACTTGAACCATGTTAGGAATTCATTCTCCAACTTTAAATTAACTTTTACAATAGTTATATAGGGCTTTTGTCTTTCCAATTCAATAGTATATGTACTTGGAATCAGAATAAAGGTACACTCAATCAGTATTAACTTAATATGATATGTATCTATCAATCATGTTATTTTAAACACGTACCTGATGGACGTTTAAACCTTAACACAATTAATAAAATGTAAGATTGTGTTGTCATTATATCTTCTTTGGCAAGTGGGCTCATTATGTATTGACCTAAAGCTTGATCAAAATAAGAGACTATGGAAAAAGTCTTTTTACATGGTCTCCATTTGGTCCTTAATCATTATGAGGTACCTTTCTGTGGCTTATGTACACATTAGGTTCAAAATAATAAAAACAAAATGTACTCAATTTTCAAAGAAGTATGTGTTACAATGGAAGCTTTGATCCTCACTTTGTTCTTGACATTCTTCTTTAAATGACGTAGAAATCTATTAAATATAAGAAGCAACATGGTGTAAATATATCATTTTGGGCTAATTACATCATACACTAACATAAATAAGTGATGTTATCAATCAATGCATAGGTAAATGCTTTATGGATCCAAAAAAACCTAAGGGAAAAATTCTTTTGAGTTCATATAAAATGATAGGAATCCTAATTTCTAAATAGATAAGATTTCTTCCCATAAGCTGGTAGTAGCTAAGTCTTTGAAAAATAAACTTAAGGTTACCCATATCCTTTCTAGTTGAAATTCCCAAAATGTAATGGGTAGCAAGTATTGTATGAATATGTGATAATCATGGCTTTTCATTCTGAATAGCTTATGCTTTCGCATGTTAATGCATCATGCCATAGTTAAGATATTCCTATTAAGAAATTTCAAGTCTTTGACCTACAAACACAGTGCTTTTTTTTGTATTATATCCAAACTATATCATGCCTTTGGGTATCAACAACTATTTGAATCCTTTTCTAACTTTCTTTTTCTATAATGTAAGGCCATATTTTCCTTGGCCTTAGCATTGTCTTTGGTTTCATCTTCAACATTCAACACTATGTTGAATACATTTTTAAACACATTTTTCTCAATATGTATAACGTCCAAATTATGTCGTATTAGGTTAGTTTTCTACTATGACAAATCCCAGAATAAGAGGCATTAAACTTTGGACCCCCAAGCTTTGTGACTTTCCTCAGTCCCAAAGTTTTAATCTACTGTAACATTTTTCCCTTATCCTAATTGGTGGTGGTACATCAAAAATTTGCTTGTTACTGTAAAAAGCATTCTTATTCCACCTAAAAGGATGATCTAAAGGTAAAAAATCTTCAATGACTTTCAAAGCAAGTTATTTTCCCTTTATATGGTAAAGTGAATACATGAGAATTCTTTATGCAATATAGACATACTAACTTACTAATTATACCCTAGCTAGATAACATTGCATCAGCAGGAAAATCACTAATGGCCCACAACAATACAGCTTTTATTTGTAAATATACCTTTCAGAAACATCAAAGATTTATACCCCAACTTCCCATAATTATTTTAACTTGTTAATATATGGTTACAAGTATACATCTATGTTTGTTTTAGATTTTACTATGCAAGAATAATAATATTAATAAATGTATTTGATTGGCCAAGAAGAATATTATTGTCTTGACTACCCAAAGGTTGAAACTTACCAATGTATAGTCCCAACCTTACAATTCTACTATTTGATGTGAAGGTTGGATGCATGAGATCATAATGCTTTATAGCTTGTGCACCAAATAGATGACGAATGATCCCATTTTCTTAAACATGATCATGATGCCATCTCACGTATTTTATAATGGCTTTTGAGGTATATAATCTTTGAAGTCATAGATTCAAAGGAAAATAATACATTTGTTTATAAGGTACTTCCTTATTCATGAGTAAGTACCTTGTCTGCCATACTTATACCTTAGATGTTCACAAAATTTACAATTACGTTTATACAAATCAAGATTGTAATAATATCATACAATCACTAGTGCAACAATGAATTTACTCAATAAGTGATCTCAAACCCTCTACCAACTTCTCAGTTTCATAAAAACTAGATATTATCATGTTATCTTCTAGTAAAGCCTCTTTCATGAGATTTGCCAAGGTATATCACCTATTAGTCATATTGTATTCTAACTTAATACTTAATATCCTTATCATTACTGATAATTAAGAATGGGAACAATCGAGACATAAATCCTACATTGTAACACTTAACATGTTATACATTTTTTGTGTTAATGAGTTAAAGGAATCCTTTGCAAGTTCATAATTAAACTCTAGCCCTATAACATCTAATAGTATGGTTTAGTAAAGATTCAATGATCCAACATGTGCTCTTGATAACAAACCAACACTATAAATATGAAAATTGGATTTGACATATGATTTCTTACCTCAAATGTTATAGTCTAAGACAAATCCATATCATATTATATCATTCATTACATCTTTAACTTCCATAGACCTCTTAAAATGACAACCTGTACATGGCACTACAATAACAAGGGTTTCTAGCGATGTTTTTAAGAGCCTCTATTGGCATTTAGAAATGCTACAAATTATATTACCGACATCCAAATTAATGTTACTAAATCATGTATCGATATAGTTTTTACCGATATTTGTTAAAACATCGATAAAGGTACCATAAAACACCATTAAAAGTCAAAAATTTACTAGTGTATATATAGGGTTTTTATCAACATTTAAAAACGCTAATAAAAATCATTTCATGCTAGCCCCCAACCTTATCTCTGGTGTTCGCACACATGTTACCAACAGCTCGCGTGACTTTTTGCAGCGTTTTTAGAGTATTTAGCAAGGTTTTTATTTTTTCCTGCCACTTTTCTATAAATTATATTGTCATTTATTAAGTTTTACGGTGCTTTTGATGGGTTTATAGTGGCATTTCCTCTAATTTTTAGTGGTGTTTTTTCATATTTTAGTGGTGTTTTTCCATATTTAAGCAGTGTTTTGTTGGTTTTTTGCAGTGTTTTTCTGGTTTTTAATGGCCTTTGTCATTACACTTTTTACTTTCTATTATTTATATTCATTATACTTTTCTTACAAACAATTTTGTTGGTAAATAATAAGCAATCTAATATTTTTAGAAATGAACTACGATAAAACTTTAAAAAGATTTCAACAATATTCAATTCAATAATGCATCTGAGAGTACACATTAATCAATTCAAGAATGTATTAATGAAATATTTCATATAATTAAAGTACTATCATAATACTCAATGTAAATGTATATAATAGTTAGTCACATAATACTGAAGATATCTAAAGTGGAAACTTCTTATTAATCGTCAAGAAGCTTGTTTAGAGAACTCGAGCCAAAACTTTGATATTCTTACCTAAGAAAAAAAATTAAGGATGTAAGAAGAATTGAACACAAAAATAATAAACAAATTATACGTAACAAGATCAAAACCAATAATTAATCAACATTAATAATCATTCTTATATTAAAATATACAAGAATGAGAAAAAGTGCATAAATATGTACTTACAATTAAAGTTTCAAGTTTGCTATATCAAGTTGACTACATAAGTTTGACAAAGAAAACTCAAAATGACACTTGAATAGACAACATTCAATAACACTTGTGTGATCAATTTGGCACGCTCAACTGCATTAGGAATTTATCACATACTCAATTTAATTTTAACCAAGTTTGATATTATTTTTTCAAACCACCACATAGCCATTAAACTACCTCAAAACTAAATTATACAATATGAATAATATCATGCATCTTGGAACTACATTACCTTTCAACAACTCACCTTAAACTCTTTAATCAAACATCATTGAGTTTAAACATTCTACAATATATCTTACATCCATCATTATGCATTCATAAACCATAATCTCCATTCAAGATATATAAACCAACTCAACAATCTCATGTTTTGTCATACAATAACTTTAACATGTCATATATACATATAAACCAGATTTCCAATCGACTGAATTTCATCAATAAGCATTTTTAACATATTACAAACATTTAAAATGATTTCATATGTTAGTAAATACAAACTTACTAGTTTTTATCTGAAGAGTAATAGCTACTTGATGGATGAGATACTTATAACACAAATTGGACAAAACATATTTATTAATTTTGAATTAATTATTTTATTTAAAGAAATTTATTATATGAAAATATTCTACATACATTACCACTCCAATGGGGTCTCGTTTATTTTTAGAAGGTGGTATGCCCAACGATACACAAATCCTAGACAACTGAGATCTAACTACATTCATATCCTTACTATAACTTTCCATAGTATTTCTAGTTGCTCTTCCAATTCTCTTATTCTTTCAGTAGGGTCATTATTCACACCCAAAGGGTCTCCTGAGTGATGAGATGATAATGTCGATGTCTTATATATACTAGGTGTGGGACCTAATCTTAATCCACACACCGAACTATGTCTTTCTGGTCCTATTACTTGAGCATATGCATTATCCTCCATCTTAGGAAGACTCATATTTGATTCTTGAATAGAACTCTATAACTCATTTATCTTCTCCTAAACTTAATATAAAAAGCAATGTCTTATTAATTTTATTTCATTAGTCATAAACACAAATAAAGTTACACAAACTAAACTTATAATTACATGCACAAAGTTCTAATCAATTAGTTTTCCATCTTTACAAGTCGATGGTTTGTTATAAACACCTTGGCATATGATGGTTGCTCTTCACTTGATGTCTGTTCATCACATTTAAAAGGATACATGACTTATACGGATTACATACATTACATATCATAGATTTAACAGAGCTAAATCAAGTAACCATTTCATCAATTAGTCGTACAATACTCTTTATACTTCCAATATGTGGCATTATTTGAACAGAACAAGTCTACCTATTTGTTTCACTATGTCTATGAGACGAAGCAAATGGTTAAGAAAAATCTAAATTAGTCATTAATCAACTAGGTTTATGAGACCATCAACATATGGGTACTTTTCATAATTGTCATATACAAAATATAATCATTATACTTTCCCTAGTTTTGAATGCCACTGTACCTCTAAAAATTTTGTAGTAACTGTATCAAAATTCATCTATCTCCTATGCTTGCGATAATCCATAACAACCTACTAACAAATAAATAAATAACTACAATAATAAGTAACAAAAAAGTCAAATCAATCCTACCATGTAACATCAATTAATTATATTTTATTTTAAACCACTAATACCATTTACCTTATGAAGTTGGCATTATGATGTCATATATATATATATATATATATATATATATATATATATATATATATATATATATATATATATATATACACACACGAAACCATAAAAATAATAAATGTGCATATGTGAAAAAGAAGTGACCTTTTGTTGTAAAAATCATAGAGCCACAACAAATTAAAAGATTTAGAAAGGATTTTTTGTCATAAAAAGAAAAACGGTACAATTACGTAACTCCACTTATTCATATTACTATTCCCCTTTGTTTTAAATTATATATGGTAACTTCATTCTATTTATCTAGGAATGGTTGGAAAGATTATTTTAGACTTTTATATTAATATTATTGTTGTGTGGGGTAAGGAAAATTTTCATTAATCTTATCATAGGAAAATTTTTCAATTGTACTTGTAAGTTTTGGAAATAGTTTTAGGAAGATTAAAGATAAATTTTGATACCATGACAAAAAGTAATAAAATTAACAAAGAAAATTTTCGACTCTTATTAGTTATACAAAATTTTATTCATCATCACAAATTTGTAATTTCATTTCTTTATGCCTGACCATAATCTATTTATAATAGCAGGTAGTTGTTTCATAGTCAAACAAATAATAATTGTCTCATAAGAATTTCCTTTCTTTTAGTTGTTGACAACAATAAGCATAATCTTTTAATTAATTAATATAAAGTTATGAGTTCTTAAAAAGGAAAAAAATGCTAATAACTTTGAATTCAACCTTAAAAAGGAAAAAGGTGCTAATAACTTTGAATTCAACCTTATTAACTTATATTTTAATCCACTCTTATCTTATATGATTATGGAATTAGTTGTCATTTAATAAACATAAAATTTGAATTTAATTATCCTATAATCAACAATGATATTCTAGTGGATTATTTGCCAAAGCACTCAGCCTAAGCAATAACCAAACTTTATATATAATCATAGTCAATAACATATTATTTAATATTACTAAATTTGCATAATTATAAATTTTCTTGTTCATCGTGCCATGCAAAGACTTGTAATGTATAAATAATAGTATTCCTACAAATCTTGTGAACACTAATTAAACATTTGCCCAAGTTATATTTGTAAAAAATAACATCAATGTTAATTAGTATTCTTACAAAATTATGTGAAAAATATTTTCAGCATAAAGTTTGAACCCGCACACAGCAATACTTAGACCATGCTTTTGTGAGACAAATTGAGACCTTAAATTCAAGACAAATTTATACAATAGCTTAAATTAATATATAAATTATCTTGTTTCTCAAAAGATTAACAATGTAAAAAAATCATTCCCACCAACAGTAACAAAAAAATCATTCCAAGCATATCAAAACACTTCAATAACACATGGAACTAGCCCTCCAATCGACTGAATTTCAATAATTTACTAAACATGAGGACTAAAAACTTTATAAATTAACAAGAATTTAACCTTTTTTTGTGAAGAAAATGCAGAGATTTAGGCGAACTTACTAGTTTTAGTGAAAATGAGACTCTTAAATAACGAAGGCGACATAATTCAACCATCAGATAAAGAAAAAATAAGCAAAATCCATGACGAAAAATGAAATTCCTATAGGCAAACAACAACAAACTAGAGAAAGAAAACAATTGAGGGCAATGGGAGAAAAATGAAAGAAAAGAAGAAGGCACACGTTTTAGGTTAAAGTCAGGACTTATACAAGTGTTTTTAAGAAGGATTTACCGACATTTTCAAAAAGCCGGTAAAACTTGCTCTACAGCGACAAAATTAGTAGCGTTTTACTGAAATGCCTTCAAAAATTATACTTTAGTGGTGTTAATAGAGCATTTTTCAAAAACGCCACTAAAGGTCTTCTATAGCGACAATTTTGTCATTCAACGTATTAAATGTCAATTAAAATGGGTAATAACAACATTTAGACAAGCGCCACTAATTTTCATATTTGTTGTAATGTGGGTACCTAACTTTTATGTCATCTATACATTAATGAGTACTATAAGCAAATGAAAAGAATTAGTCCAACCCTTCTATAAAATCTATTCTTAATGTCTTTTTATTTGTCACTTCATTATACATCCACCAATAATCGCTACTTATCTTACCTTTATTACAACCTAGGATAACGACATCCAACAGTTATGCAATCAATCTATAATGTCTATGTACACTTTCAAAGTAATGTATACAGATTAGTCGTACCATATAATTAAATTTTATTTTTTCCATATTGATATATCAATGTATCATAAAGATGTCTTTGATGTTTATCACACTAATCAAATGATTGTAGAAAGAAACAATATAATAAATAACACTCCTTAAATAATGCATACAAACTAGTCTTACCATATGAATGGATTTTATTTTTTTCCATATTGATGCATCAATATATTACATAGACATTTCCAACATCTATCACAATCAAAATATTACAATATATATATAATAAATTACACTCTTAACATGATGCATACAAACTAGTCCTACAAAATAATTGGATTTTATGCTTCTTACAGTGCAAAGTTAACATATTATAAACATGTCTCCTACATCGACCACAAACTGATTATAAAATGATGATAAGCATAATAAAGTACTAAATAAAAGCATGAAAGTATACTAATTAAGAAATAACACGATTATACTCCTAATAGACTTTACGCAAAATGTCGAACAATAATTTAATATATTAACATCTCCAACACTGATAAATAAATATACTATATAACATATAAACTTGTTGTTATTCTTTTCAAAAATCATAAAAATGACATACATGTTGCTATCTATTGATGTTTCGTTAACGAAATTTGTAATGTGACAAACCTCAAGTTGTTAGAGAAGTGTTAAACCCACAAACATTTATATTTAACAGTGAGCATACATTTTACATAGTAAGTATCATTAACCCTGGACATACATTTCAATAGGTAAAAATGACTTATTTATCTATATTGTGTTCAGTTGTGCATAAAGAGTTGAGGAAGCATACATTTCCCCCAACCTGCCCACTTCCTTTTTAGTTTTTCTTTTCCTTTCAACAAAACAAAAACCTTCTCTTCTCTTCTATTTGTTAGAGATATTCCATTAAACTTATAAATTTTATCAAGCAAAAAAAAAAAAAAAAAGGTTCATCTATTAACAATGTTCCTTTTATTTTAAAAGGTTATTTCTTTCATAGTTTTAGGCATGGTACAAGACATTCATTGTCATAACATTAATGGCTTCCTTTATCTTAAGAGGTCATTTCTTTGATAGTTTTATGCACTTGTTTCCCATTCACTTTTTTCATAGGCATAAAAAGGTCTACCTTACACGACATGCCATAACTCATCATTACTTTATAAGAAGATCGACATAAAATTCTTCTAATAAGAATATCATGCCATCAAAGAATGGTAGTTTATTAGGAGAAATCTTTTCACTAATGTCATGTGATTTTCCAAATTCATGACTGTTGCCCTAAATGGTTTAAAAAAAGAGCAACCAAGCTCTAATACCAATTAAAGGATTGAATGACCTAAGACAAGGTGAAAGAGTTAGACTTTTAAATTATTAACATTATTTTAAAAAATAAAATCTATTTATGCAATCTACTGAGATTTTTCCATTTTTTATACACTTAAGAGAATATGAGGTGATATGATAATCACTTAAAACAATCGCAACAATATACAACATCAAGTAAAAAGTTTAGGGAAAAGAAAATCAAATACGCAATGTATAGTGATTTGACAAAACTTTACCTACGATCATTACTTCAAACTATCATTCTTGGAGCATTCCACTAATCCTTGGTTGTCAAAATGCCAACATAGCTTTTACTTGTATATTTAATAAAAGCGTTTAGATTTCTAAGTATATTTTGAACTATTTGTGTACAAGGGTGGCCAAGTCTATATGTTACACATCATATTATTCTTTCCTACTCAAGAACACAACAAAATCTAAAAGAAGATTACCTACATTTTTATTATTCTAGACTAACTCTAATGTGTTATGTAAACAAGTCATGATTTTGGTGTCTTTTTATTGACAAAACAATAATCAAAGTCAAATTCAACTATGACATGATTATCTTTGGTCAATTTAAATATTCTAAGCAAGTTTTTAATTTCTCTTTTATTTACGATATATATATATATATATTTCAAATGTATGTACCTATTTGAAAAGGTTGAGGATAGAAAAATGAAACCTATGTGTGAGATTGGTAGACACTCCTCATCACCAACTTGTAGTTGTTGCTTTCCATTATAGTCCAATTAATTTTAAGATGATCAGAGTTAATGGTGACATCATATGTAGCTCCAAAGTCCATATACCAACTAATATCTTGAACTATTTATGAAAAAGCAATATGGCTTTAAGTATTCACAAGAGTTTTATGACTAGTGAATTGGTTGTTACATTTTTAGGATTGTTCAATTTCAAGTTAGAAGCAAGATCAATATAGCAGGCAACTTGGGTTGACATATGTGATCATCGTATGAGCCTTATTTTGTAGTAAGATGAGAATATGCCATCATATGTACTTGTTTTTCTCTAGCAAGAATATAATTCCTAACATAATCAGTAGGATTATTGTTTACACCAAAATTTTTTTGCCTATTACCAGTATAAGTCATGCAAAATTATGATAACATTGTAAAGCAACATGTCCAAATTTTCTACAAACTTGAAACATTACCTTGGGTTGCATAAAGTTATTCTTGTTACCTACTCCTTGTGGAATTTGAAATTTTTATATAATGGTTCCTCTAACTTATTGAGTTTGATTAGTTCCTAAAAATGGTTTTATAGGTGTATTATATGTATAATATAAGCTCATATTAGTTTGTAACCTATTCATCTATGGGTACTAACTCTTTCGATAATTTCCAATATGTCTAGTTACTATGTAAACAAATCTCCCAAGTAAATCAATGAATAACCTGTATCCTTGTAAATCCTCTAGTCATTTCTGAGAGATAAATTTTGTCTCAACTAGTGTTATATGTTCTATTAAAGAGTCAATTCTAAAAGCTATATATATTATGGCTAGGTCGACTTTTGATCCTAGATCATCAATTATGCAATTAACTCTTCTTCTATAATACATTGACCATTAGCACATAGAGCATTTGCAATTTCTTTCATCCTTCCTATATACTCATGCACACTTCATATATTTTATAATGAATGTATTTCTTGTATTATGTTTATTAAAAAAAAATCAAATATTCTATCTTAAGATTTTGTTATAACAAATATTTTTTGTTGCACATAATTAAAGAGGTTTGGTTATTCCCTTTATTCTTATAAATAACAAACAAATTTGTCGTACTATATCAGGTTATTATAATAATGATATTCATGAGATAGGTCACATACAATATTTTTTTTATATTGTGGTTTACTTTCTTTTATCACTTACATAACAAGATTATTACAAAAAGTAGCATTTATAAATATATATATATATATATATTCCTTAGTATTTCAATATGGCTAGGTCAACTTTTGATCCTAGATCATCAATTATGCAATTAACTCTTCTTCTATAATACGTTGACCATTAGCACCTAGAGCATTTGCAATTTCTTTCATCCTTCCTATATACTCATACACACTTCGTATATTTTATAATGAATGTCTTTCTTGTGTTATGTTTATTAAAAAAAAAAATCAAATATTCTATCTTAAGATTTTGTTATAACAAATATTTTTTGTTGTACATAATTAAAGAGGTTTGGTTATTCCCTTTATTCTTACAAATAACAAACAAATTTGTCGTACTATATTAGGTTATTATAATAATGATATTCATGAGATAGGTCACATACAATATTTTTTTTATATTGTGGTTTACTTTCTTTTATCACTTACATAACAAGATTATTACAAAAAGTAGTATATATATATATATATAACATTGACTTCATTCATAGACGTAAAATTAATAATTAGTCATTCATCATTAGAGCTAAATATGGTGAGCTAACAGTCTCTACATCTTCAAACTAATGAAACAAAGAATCTTGTGATAACATAAGTGTATTTAATAAGAGTAATCAATTGTATAAATTCAAAAAATGACAATTTAGTTTTTGTAATAATTATTATTTATAATGTTTGTTTCAAATGATCAAATATCATATTATATATATATATATATAATTTAAAAGATTAAATGAAGGTTTGAATTTCAACACCAAATGTAGATGGAAAGGAGAATTCATCAACCTTGAAATAAGATGAAAGATATGAAGAACCTAAATTTGAATTGATCAATGAGTATTAAGAATGTAAAAGTATGAAAGAGACTTGTATAATTGTTTTCAAAAATGAAAGAACTTGAAATCTAGGAACACAAATGACATTCAACATTTACCTTGGTTCGAGCATCAAGTAGATTCTAGTGACTAAATCTTGCAAAGCAATGAAAATCGGTAGAAGACGGATTTGGCTTTTTTTCAATTGAAGGATTTCTATTGCATTAACGAAATAGAGAAAAAGAGTTTCTATGTTTGTAGTAATTAAAAATTTAGCATCGGATTCAATCTAGTGCTACTCTATTGTTAAATTTAATTAAAAATACTAGCATTGACTTATAAACTAATGCTACTCAATTGTCTCAAATTAACGTTGTATCCCACTTATATTTTATATAAAATGTAGCATCAAAATTAAAATAGGACTAGTTTCGAAAAGAAACATTTGATGGTAGATACCATTGGATTAGCATCAGAAATATTTTTTGATGCTAACTATTATTTGAATATTGTCAATATTATTATGTCGAGTACTTATCTAATACTAATTAATCTGGTGGTGTTTATCTTTTGATGCTACTATGAGGCTCATCCAATATTAATTAGCATCGAATACCGTCCAATGCTAATTCTTTGATGTTATGAACAATTTTTTTTTATAGTGCTTTAAGTTATGGAGCTTGAAGTAAAGGTCCCACTTATGGTTCTCTAGTAGAAATCTCTCTTTTTGAGTTTTTCCCATGATCTCACTCTCTTTTTCCCTTTTCTTTCTCTCTCCCTTTTGTATTTTTTCACCACAAGGAAACATAATCTTTAAACTTCAATATGGCAACTCTAAACTTTTTCTCATCATTAGAGCCTTTATATTCAAATATTCTTTCTATACCATACAACCAATCTAGAAAGATATCTGAATTGAGACTATTATGAAATTTAGGAATGTTAACTTTCAAACCCTTATCATCATTATCATCTCTCTTTCTTTCTCTCATTTGAAATTCAAGTTCATCATTGGATCCACTAGATAAGGAGATTTTCTCTTTAAGATATAATGTCTAAATAATAGTGCTTTGTCTCTAATAGAGGGTTTAATCATGAGTATCTTGGGTGGTTTGTTTGATAATGTATGATGGAAGGGTCATTTTTTGAGGTGGGAGTACTCTGGCTTAGCTTAGATTATGGGATTCTTGGGTTTGGATAACCTTGGCCAAGTCTTGAAAAATGTCATGCATAAGCCTAGTAAGTGTTTAAAATATCTCATTCATTTCCATTTTCAAATCAATGATTTGTCACCAATTTTTCATAGTGCTAAGGGTGATTGAAAACTCTTTCTACTTGCCATTTTGTTGTTTAGTTCTAGTCAAAATAGGTTTAAAAAGTGTTTGGAGTTGAAATAAGATGAAATTATGGTGGAGTGGACAATAAATCCAAAAATGAACAATGTTTCAAGTGGTTAGAAAATGGTGGTCTAATGTTTGGGTCAATTGAGCTTGGGTTGATATAGGTTGGGTATGTATTTGGGCCTAGTTTTTATGTTTATGGTTTTACAACAATTGTAAAGGTAATTTTGGTATTTGGGTGAAGAGTAAGATGATAAAATTTAACAAGAGTAATTTGAGAATGGAAATGAAGATATTTGAGATAAGATTATGTTAGTGACAAAATTAGGGTTAATTAATGAGATGTAAAGTTTTTGGACACAATAGAAATTTAAAAAGCAATTAATTTGGTTAAGGTTAATTTGCATTTATTGTAAGGTGGGCCAATTAATATTCATGCAAATTTTTCAAGGTAATGAGTTGTATTAGTGAGGTAAAGATAAGAAACTTTATAGGTACCAATCTAACACTGAGATATGAATCAACCAACTTCTTTCCTCCAAGTTCTACAATTTTCTAACAACATATGCAAATTTCAAGCCAAATTCTACTCAACTCTAACAAATAATCAACACTTTGATTAATCCTAAGCTCCAAGCCTATGCTCTGATACTAATACGATAGATTACCATCTACCAATTGACCTATAAATATCAAGCAAGGGTTTCCAACACATAAGACAACAAATAAACATTAGTAAAAAGGTAAAAGATTAATTAACTTCACATAAACTACAACAAAGAAAAGAAGCAAGAGTGGGAATCAAGTATAATAGAAAAATCATCCACCTAGTTGACTCAATCACCACAAACATTCCTTGCAACAAGATTGGATAAAGATTTCGAGAACACAAGATATAACACTACTATATATATATATATATATATATATATATATATATATATATATATATATATATTATAACCTAATTAACATAATAGTATTATTTATCTTTCTTACAACGTATATGGAAATCTTCAAACATTCATTCATACTCATAATGTAGAAATTATAAACTTCATTTAAACATAACATAATGTAATCTTTTTTTTTTTTTAATAATACTTGTTTATTAGTGTTTCATAAAATGCTTAACATAATACTATTTGCATAATAAACCATTATAATTGTTTTGAAAACATATAATTAAAATATGAACTGTATATAAATCTCAAGTGTAATCATAAACTATACATAAAACTCAAATACAGTCTTAACAACTGCAACCCCTCATGTGTAACTACTCAGCATGCAAAACAAACTTAACCTACAAGGAAAGATATTGGAATGAGTAGCAAGTCACTCAACAAGTAAATTCTTAAACTTAACATATATAATCATAATCTTTGAATTCTAATCTTTGAATTCTTATCTTATAAGTCCTAATCTTTCTTACTAACTTAATTTATCATACTTATTTTAATGTCTTAATTTAGTTTTTTAAACTTAGGTTATTCGTTCTTCTAAAAGATTTATAAACATTACTTTTCTCTTCTCTTTGATCATGTTATGACCTGTATGTCATGCTGAAAACCATGACTTAGCTTGAAGGCTTCATGCTGAAATTCATAGTCTTAAACTTTATCATAATCGACCTAAAGATCTCATTATAAAACTTATCATAAAATCATTATTTTTTATAAAAACTTTCATAAAAACTCTTATGCTCAGCAACTGATGAACACATGGATTTGTTACCCTAACCATGTGAGTTATACTAATGCACGACCAGTACTTTCTTTAACGAGCTTAGCCAACGGTCATATCCTCATTAATGGATGTTGGTTTCCTTCTCTAACAGGTGTGCAAAGTCACATATGCCCTCTTGTATCCACCACTAAAAATGTCCAAAACATTAGTTTTTTTTTTTTTTCCATAAAACATGCATATTCGATTTAAAGATTTGAAAACATAAGAAAATCATTTTTTATATTTTAGCTTAAAATCATTTCATTTGGCTTGTCATGCCATGAAAATGCATGAAATGCATTAAATCTTATTTTTTCTTAAATTCATTTTTAATTAAACTTGTTTTCTTTAACTTTCAATTTTGGACATCATACACGGTTGTACATCCATAAGTTACATGGTTGTGTCTCTTCTAAATTCCAATTGACATGGAATTGACATACAACATGATCATGATTCACTATTTCACAGTTGTGTCACTAGGTAACATAATTAACATGTCTCATATGCTCATGCATGCGACGCACTTATGGTCATGACACTTAAAAAATAAGTGCATTTGCATTGTGATCTATTTCAATAAATATTGGCCAAATAGCTACTAATCACCACCAAAACATTGCAAATAACATATATTATTATCTAAACATAACTATATGTCCATTATAATGACAAAACACACTAAATCATGCATATATGTTCATCATCAATGTTAACATCATTATCACTTCATTATTAACACTAAACATGCTTGTGATCTCATCATCTACATCAATCAATCACGAATTCATTTTTTATTCAAAAATTATCTTTAAAATTACTTGAACATAGAGAGAAAACATGCCTTCGAATGCAACTTCCAACAATATAAATTCATTAACATATAATACACACATACAAACACACATACACACACACACACACACACACACACACATATGTCATGCTTTAAACCTAAATCTAACTTCTTACATGTTTAGTTGTTATTAATAATACTTCATTACAGCGATTAATCATTAAACACTCTTAATTAACATTAACTCATGCTTAGATTCATAGATCACACACAAAAAATGAAAATCAATCATTAAAGTTTATGGCTTGGATCTTTTTGAGCCTGGACATCACAGTGCTAGCACAGGCAAGGCAATTCTTTAAGTGTTCATACATTTTGATCCTTCTGAGCTTCTATGATGGCTGGTTGCTCTTCAAATGTACTTAAGATGAATTTAAGGCTTTTCATATATCTTGAAATGTCTTGGAAAGGGTTTTGATGAAAGAAACTCCATGGAAGGGATGTTTAGAGATTTTTTCAATGATAGACAACATGCTCAATACAACGGTTTTATGGCTTGCATAAATAAAATTAAGATTAATCAAAAAAGCAAAGTTATATGGCTAGGCATTTCCAAAAAGTATATTTCCACAATCAATGTTTGCAAAGGTTTTATGGCTTGTAAACATATTAATTAGAGCCTAATAAGTATGACAATGTCTGAATACAATGCCATTTTATCTTTTTATGCATGCACTATAAACTAGTTTCCTATGCTTAGAGCCTTAGGGTAATGACGATACACTCAAGTAAAGAGAATGTTGTGACCCCTATAAGAAAAATAATCATGTACCTTGTAGCCTTAGGATATGTCTATACTCAAGGTTTGCCTCATTTTATCGATGTTTGCCTATACTCAAGGTTTGCCTTGCCAAAACAACTTAGTTCATGTGCCTTATGGCTTATGCTAGTTGGAACATCCCTTTTCTAAAGAAATCATTATCATGTATTGTCATATCCAAAAAAAAAAAAAAAACTTTTCATGATGCATGTTTCTGTTTCATGATCCTTTTTAAAATTTTTTTTAACCTTTTGTGTCATAGCGATATGTTTTATGTTCATTTTTTGTCATTCCATTTGTAAATCTACTATCCACTCCTACCTTGATGTAATGTTATGATGCATGGCACATGACATGAATGCATACAAATGTTAGGACATAACTCATACAAACAACAAATAAACCATTTTGCAGTGAGTTGTGTTATATTTAGCTTGATTTTTGCTTAACTTTTTATTGGGTGGATAACAAGCTGAAACTTGTATAAGCAACTGAAACTTTCCTAGAAAATCTTAGCATGCACATTAAAATTACTTATCATTTAATACAAACAAAATCCAAACTCATTCCCCAAGGAGAGAATACAAGTTAAAATCCTAAACTATTATGCATACATTGTTTTCTCCTCTTATCAACATCCATTCCATGTTTATTTAATAAATTACACATTCTTTGAAAATTCATGAACTTGGCCAAACTAAACTACACACACAGTAGTTATTCCAGAAAAATTTTAAATTATAACTAAGGTATTTAACCTATCCAAATCATTCATGCAATTCATACTACAAACATTGCCTGAAACTCTACATGACCTTTATTCTATGATTATTAATAAATTTTGTACTACCTATACACATATAAAACCTTCCAAAAAAATTTTCACTTAAAAATGATTTCATTTTCAATAGCAAAAACTTTAGTGAACTTGGGTTATTGGTGCTGCCCAGACCACAACTTACTATTTGGATATTACCCATTCCCTAATTTTTAACAAATCAAAGAATCTTCCTAAAATTACATAAAATTCACAAAATCAACTAAAAGCATAAAATAACTTTTATAAAATATTTTAGTATATATTAATCTTATTTTCACCCTCAAACAATTTAGTGAAACCAAATATTTGAATTACCTAAGTTATAAAAGGTTCACTAAACAACTTTAAATCTTTGATTTTTAATAAAACATGCATTTGTCCAAAACTTACGAAATTTTTACTGAGTGATAAAAACATGCATAGGTGTCCCCATAAATTTCCTAGACATTTGCATAAATGACTTTGTCCTTAAAAAATTTCAAAAGCTAAAACTCTGGTATTGCCTAGAACACAAGATTTTCCCTGGATAGTACTTTGATTTTTAGAAATTTTTACACATAACGAAACTCCATAAAATTTTAATTAGACCAAAAAAGACTCATTGACAACCATCCAAAAAAATTAACAAAATTTTCCCCTTTTACCATTACACGCACAAACCTTAGTATTCCTTCCAAATCACGTGTATATATATATATATATATATATATACTTATTCACACATAACAAATTTATTTATATTATTCAGGTAATGTTCATCCACTTACACACGTAACAATTTAGAATCCATTCATGATTATATCAGAAACAAAAAAATTTTGTGTCAAAGTCATTATACACATAAAATCCTAGAATAGTAGTTTTCTTCCTAGTAAGTTTGACACCCTTTACATTGATGAGCTTAACCTCTTCTTGTAGCTTGATCAATTACTTGACTTGGCCACTCCTTTTTTTTTTTTTTTTTTTTTCCTGTTTAAATGTTAAAATATGAAGAAATTGTATTAGGCATTGAGTTGATGATTGGAATTACAAAACTCATGTTGTTATATAGACTCACTTTTGCTAACTATATTAGGCTTTCCTTTATGCTAGGAAAAACTTAAAGGCATAAAAACATTAACTTAACTACATTAGGAGCCATAATTAATTCCTAATTAAGATAGGACTCTTACAACTATTAGGAAAACGAATATTAATTAAAGATTTAATTAACTAAATTAATACCCTGTTCAATTTAATCAAACTATCATTCAAAGCCCAACTTGTAGACCAATCCTATATCTATTAATTAGACTCTTTCTCAATCATATCCATGTCCAAATTTTAAATATAAAAAAAGATCTTCTATGACCATATAATTAATTAAATAAAATCAAATAAAGGAAAAAGAATATAATGAATAATAGAATAAACAAACGTAAGATTTCTAATTGGCTTTTAGTTCACATTTACCTTTCTAAGTTTGTCACCTCTTGTTAAAACACTATGATAAACATATACAAAATCAATAAAATAAGATGATTGATATGGTGTAAATATTTAATAATTTCTCTTTTTTGAAAATAATTATAGTATGTATTAAATAAATAAATATTAAGAATTAGAACACTTAGAAACACAAGAACACATATTTTAATGTTGTGTTAGTGAGCGAATGTTACAGAAAATGAGACTATGAAACATGTTGAGGCCAAGTGGATGTCATTAAAAAATTGATAAACTCAATATTTGAGGGATTAATGCAATTGGTGAGTGAAATTTTGGAGATAGATCAAAGCTTTAACAAAATTAAGTTATTTATGTGATCACAACACCTTCAATATAAAAGGTCTTTAAACATCATAAATGACTAATATGTGGTGGGTCTAATTGTGTTATTTGATAATCTAAAAGAATGAATTGTTATTTATGTGGAATGCAAACCCAAAGTTGTTCATCCATTAGAAACAATCAGTTAATATGAGTTTCAACAGACATGTGGTAGAACAAGGTTTTAAAAGGGTTCTTGCATATGACAAAATAATGTAGAAGAAGGTGATCCTGATGACAAATATTATGTTAATGATCCAATAGGTGAAATTGATATTGATGATGATAATGATGATTATAATGATAATGTTGATGTCAAGTTTGAAACAAAGATTCCCTTATTAGGCATGCATGAAAAATAATATTTTAGCCATGATCATTTTACTTATTTTGAAGATAAATTGTCTAGTCAGTATAACACAACAAGTGCATGCAATTTCCAAGATTTAGGACCCATTTATGGTAATGTGGGCCACAATGTGGATAACATTCCTTAGGGGATATTTTGTTTGTTACTATCACACTTAGACATTTCTTCTTCTTCAAATGTCATAACACCTTGAGAGAAGGTTCCAATGTTAAATTGCATAACGTGTTCCATGACAAGAGAAGTTTGATAGATGTTTTAAAAACCATGTTGTACATAATAGTTACCAATTTCCAATGAAAATTTTGATAATAAAACATTAAGAGGTTGAATTTGTTTATAAGGAATGTAAATGGTGTGTCTTGGCAACCAAGACAGGACAATCTGATTTTTTTGTTAAGTTTGTCACCTACAATTTGTGCACACGTATTCTTATTACCAAATTATATCACATCATAGGCAAGTTAAGGCTCGAACATTAAGGCAAATGTTAATGACGCAATTTGTAATGGTCGACAATATATACTATTCAAAGAAAATCATTGTTGATGTTGCTCAACAAAATAGACATATCATATGCATAAGCATAATGGGCCAAAAATCGAACACTTTAATCAATATAAGGATCATTGAAGGAGTTATTTGTGTTACTTTCGAAGTATTGCCAAACTTATTGCAATGTAACCCAAACATCATGACACATGTGAAGTTGATGAGTGACATAAGTTTAAGCACTTTTCATGGCATTAGGTTATAGAATCCAAGCCTTTTGTACCAATATTGGACCTGTTATATGCATTGACAATTCATTTATGAAAGGATTATATTTTGGTACATTTTTGTTCTCGTAGCCAAAGATGAAAATAATTAGATTTATCTCATCACCTTTGGCGTCTACAAAAGATAAGATCGTAGAATTCGGAGTTAGTTCTTGTCTAAACTATACATTAAAGATGTGTTTGGAGCCATTATATTTGATTGACATGTAAGCCTTTATTCTGTAGTAGTGAAGGTGTTTCCAAAAGTGTATCATGAATGTTTTTACCATCATATATTAGGTAACATAATAATGAACTTCAAGGGCCTATTTAGAGTTATGACATTGTATTAGAAAACTACAAAGGCCTATACAATCTCGAACTTTAAAAGGGTACTTAGGGTATTTCAAAGCATTCATCTTGAGTTAGCTTAGTACCTATAAGAATTTGGTTACGAGAATTAGGCAAGGCCATTTTTCCTAGGGTTTGATACAAAATTATGACAACTAAAATTGTCGAGTTGTTCAACGCCTTAGTGAGGTTTACACGTGGGTTGCCTATCAACTTTCTTGTGGACTTTATTCAACAAACTTTGTAGAAATGGTTCCATATGAGAAGAAACCAAATAGGTTAGCACAACATGATATTTTTTTTTTATTTTCTTTAATATTTTTTCACTTACTAATGTCTTTCACTGATGTAGTTGCTTGTATCATTGACATCACACCTTAGGCAGAAGACAAAGTCACTAATCATGTATGAAAGTATGCCAACTTAGAGTTGCATCCTGTTACTAATGATTAGTTTGAGGCTCTAGGAACTGACAAACAAATAACCATTATTGATGTTGTGGAATGAGCTTACACCTGTAGGAAATTCTAACTATCATAAATCCTGTGCAAACATGTGTATTTAATTATTGAACATCAAATGATGTCCACATGCACTCATTAGGTGTATCCATACTATGACATTACCGTTTATGGAACAATTTATGTCGAGCCAACAAATTCATCTGGAGACTAATCAGATTTTGTTTATTTAGATGTTACTGCAATTATGTTGGCTCTTATCCTTGCTTGCCATTAGGCTGATAAACTAGCCAACAGAAACAAAACTCTAGGCTAAAAGGGGATACAATACTTCAACATTGTAGCCATTGTTGTCAATCGAATTATACCCGATTGACTTGTAAAAGTTCAACATTGACTCATAGATACCCACCTTAGGTTTATCGAGTAGATAAACAGATAAAAGATGATGTCACATACTCAATACACAATTGTTGTATTCTGTAATTTTAATTGTTATATTTTCCCCTCTATTGGTTTTTGTTATTTATGAACATTACTCAATTGTTGAATGATCTCACAAGTTTTATTTTTTATGGTCAATACATTTTCCTTACTATCGACAAAAAATGTGTAGAAGAATGTAACTCTTAAAATTTTGAATGACTCAAAGTATTGGTATTAGTGGGTTTATACGAGGAAGAGAACACTAATCAAAAGTAAAATGAGTATTAATTTTGATATTTTGGTCCATTTTATCTAATCTCATAATACATATCCCCTTACCTATGAAAAGTGCTAAAAAACCATTGTATCGTCTTAATTTTCTTACTCTAATTCATCACTATTAGTACCACTAGCCATTGCAATACTATTTCACAAAGAAAACAATAAAAACAAATTTAACCTTTACATTGAAAATTTTGAACTAGGGTTTTATAACTTAGACACATCACAAACATATACCAAAACGACTAAATTTTCATACTAAAATGATATTAACATAATAATGAAACTATTTTTAATATTTTTTGCCTTTTCTTGACTGTAATTTATCGAAAGTCATTGAAATTTGTCAACAAACGCAATAATGTTTAAGTTTGTCTAGAACTTTGTCAACATGCACGTTGACTCCACTTTACATAATCAATTATCAAATCTTACTGGATACATATGGTTAAAACGTATGAAATTGAAATTGTATTCGTTTAACATTTTGATAAAGGGTTATAAAAAATATTTAATTAATTTTTTCTTATTTTATTATTATAATAATATAGTTTACCAATTTTGTTAAAGAAAAATAACTAATTAATGAT
The DNA here is from genome assembly GCA_026122585.1 of Anacardium occidentale. NCBI lineage: Eukaryota > Viridiplantae > Streptophyta > Magnoliopsida > Sapindales > Anacardiaceae > Anacardium > Anacardium occidentale. Next base: position 163,533 of record JAJEJH010000340.1, on the reverse strand, counting down.
GTGAATGGAGTGGGAGTGATTCGATCTAAAAATAGAAAGATATTGTAACAAAATTTGAACTGAAAATTTGGGGATGAAAATTCAGGACGCAATGAGATGAATACCAAAATAAAAGAAATTAAAAAAGGAGGAAAAGGATTTTAAATTCAAAAAACTAAAGGTATACAATCATTTTGTCCCAATTGTGCTGATTGAACTTCTCCTAGGCCCAGTCTGTTCCTCAACGAAATTCAGAAACCCCAAAAAACCCTTGCCTTTCCGTGAAAATCTGTGAAATTTCTTAACTGGGTTGTATTCTTTTGGGGTTGAATTTCACGAGGAATTCGTAAAGATTTGAATTTGATACTGAAGGTCTAGGGTTGTTTCAGATATGGGAAGTAGAAAAGAAGAGGAGAGAAATGAGAAGATAATAAGAGGTCTCATGAAGCTGCCTCCTAATCGACGTTGTATTAACTGCAACAGCCCGGTATTTTTCCTTTTTTTTTATTTATTTATTGGTCTTTCACCTTTTTTGCCTTCGTTTTTTTTTTCTTTTTGAATCTTTTTGAAGTGGTAGCTGAAGGTTGTTGCTTAAGGTCTGTTTGGTTGCTGCGGAAGTGTGGAAAGAGTGAGGGTTTTGGGGTATTATGAAGAGAGAGATCGCGATTCATTGATGTTGAATTCTTGGAAAGTAGTTTTTGGTTTTTTGGAAGTGAGAAAGAGAGCTTGTGAAGTTTTTGTCTGACTTGTGATACCAAATATTTGTAAAAAAAAAAAAAACGATTTTTTGTAGGTGTATATCTTGTTTTTTCAGCTCTTAGGCATGTTCTGGATTAAATCACTTGGGAAATAATATTTATTGTGTTGTCTTGTACGAATGATAAAACGATGTGAGGGATTTATAGGAAGTTGAATTGTTAAGGAACACTTTTGGAGTCTTGTGGTTTCAGTTTAGGAGTACCTGAACGTAACATATGGGGTACAATTTCAGCAGTGCCATGATTATATGGGAAAAAATGATGAAAATATTGCTTTGTACAAAGCTGCAAGATTAACCATTTTAGACATCTCTGAGATTGAGGATGATACCTATTAAATCAGTGTTCATGAATGTTATGTGATTCTGGGAATGACTGCCAAGTTGAGAAATGAACAAATTGTATTATAAGTATTAATGTCAACTTACAGACTTAAAGAATGTTGAGAATAAGATGAGTATTGCTATGATGTGTATTAACATAAGAAAAATGAGACTAGAAATGAATACCTTTGTAATTTTTTTAGAAGGTAGAGTTGGTGCTTGGAATAAGTAGATAGAGTTCATTGAGATGGTTTTGTCATGTGTAATATAAGCCTATGAATGTCTTAGTGCCGTTTTGACTTGATTGAAGTTGTAGTGAAGTGAAGGGATGGACAAACAATTATATCTGAGACAATTTTAATTTTAAGCTTCTGACAGAGAATATGATCTGTGACTAACCTGTCTAGTTCAGGATTGAGGCTTAGTTGACTGGATCTGTCTTTGTTGGTTGCTTAATAAGGTGATTGAGGAAGTTCAGGAGATGGTTTAAGAATGGGCATTTCTAGTTTTGGAGACAATTGAATTAAGTCATCACTTGAATAAGAATAATATTATTTTTCTCTTAAGTTCAACATATTTTACCACATTTCTTTGATTCTTCTGGCCATTTGATTTCCTTTTTTTTTTTACTCCAAATATATATTGATTTTCTGTCTAATATCATCTCTGCAGGGTCCACAATATGTTTGTACCAATTTTTGGACTTTTGTTTGCATGGCTTGCAGTGGGATACAGTGAGTATTTTTGTGATGGTTTCTTATATTTCAGCTTTTTAGTAGTTTTAGTGCACAGATCCTGGTGTTTTAATATATTTATTATTTCTGAAATGGGAGTAATCTGATACTTAAAGTTAAATTAACTACATTTAATTATTATAAATGATAAACATTTATATTTTAAAAACTGTTTAGATAGGTGTCTCATATGTCTACATATGTGTACAAAGTTGGGTCCATTTGTTAGATATTTTACATTAGCCTACCTAGAAATGAAAGTTGGACTAAGGTGAGAGGACAGACATTGACCAATATGAACAGGTTGTACACATGAAAAGGTGTGGTTATTTGGCTTCTTTTAAAAAGAAAAAAAAAAATTTCTCTAGAATGAAGTTTTGCTTTTCATTTTGATTTAGTTCAAGCATGTTGATCATTTGGTTTGCTTATCTTTTCTTTTTGGGGAAGGAAATTGTCACCAAAAGTTCTATTTATCCTTTTGAATCTTCATTTCCTTTTCTGACACAATGTATTCTTATATTATGGGGACATACAGTCGTGAATTTACGCATCGTGTGAAGTCTGTATCAATGTCTAAGTTTACCTCCCAAGAAGTTGAAGCACTTCAAAATGGGGGTAATCAGGTACAAGCAATGAAAAAAAAAAAAAAAATTCTTTCTTGGTGAAAATATGATGCTTGTTGTAACTCTGATAAGATGCTTGATCTTTTCAGCGTGCAAGGGAAATATATCTGAAGAATTGGGATCCACAAAGGCAAAGATTGTCTGATAGCAGGTGCAGGATAAATAATTTGTTGCTGAAGGAGGTATTTAAGTGGAAAAAAATGTAATTTTTCTAACCTTCATTTCTTTTTGCAGCAGAGTTGATAAGGTCCGAGAGTTTATAAAGAGTGTGTATGTTGATAGAAGATATGCTGGAGGAACGACATCTGAGAAACCTTCAAACAATATGCAGGCAATATGTTCTTAAACACACATCTATCTTGATTAAATATTTGCTTTTATGGTAAAATTTATGTTGAATCTTAGAGAATATTCAGCTTCCATTCTAAATATATTTTTCTTGTCATGAAGTGAAAAATAGGAAAGATGCTGTGAACTTTTTCTAATTTTTTCCATGGAAAGCCCTCTGAAGTTCATTATTAGTGAAGAAATACTTGCATTGAGGGTTATGTTTTTCATCTAGCTTTATTATTAGTATTACTATTAATTTTGAAATGTACAATTATTTTTTCTAGAGCTATTTGGATGTTTAGAAGACACTTTGAAAATTTCTAAAGAAAAGTTTGCTTATAGAATGGAAGCAAAAGGCACTAAATCATCTCTGCCATTGTCCTTTTCGTTCCATTTCAAACTATTTCACCTTAACCTTGGGTGGAACTGTTACATTTAATATTCATATATTAATTTTGCAGGGTCTGGGAAATCATGAAGATGAGACCAGACGTGCCAGTTCTTATCATTCTTATTCACAAAGTCCACCTTATGACTATCAATATGAAGATCGGCGTTATGGAAAGCAACATGCTTCCCTTACGAGGAAACCTGGTTCAGATAGAGGCCACTATGTTGGGAAGATCTCTAGTTTTGTCAGTCCTGGTCGAATGAATGATAAAATGTTTGAGGACAGGTTTGCTAATGAGGGATCTGGTTCTAGGGTTTCTGACTTCTCTCTGTCTGGTGGAGGTGATCCATTCAGGTCTGGTGCAGAATCTCCTAACTTTAAGAAGGATATGGGATTTAACAGCCCACCTCTTCAGCCTTCAAGGGATATTTCATCCTCAATGGAAAATTTCAGGAGAGATGTAGATGGCATTCCACGCCCACAGGTCATATATCTTACAATTGCTTCTATTAGTAGCGAGATGCAGTTTTCCAGAGTTTTTCAATTGTTTCCATATGGAAGTATCCTAATTTAAATGGGGTACTGACATTGGTGTATATTACTTTTAACACTTAATGTAGTTTGTTTTTTGGTGGATGTTTTGTATAAAGTAATTGTCAGCCACAAAACAAATGAATTGTGTGAATCATTAAGCTAAGATTTGCTGTAATCTTAAATCTATTTGATATGCCCATACTTGCACTATCTTATTGCATTTTATGAAATAAGTGTGCGCCTTATTGGATAGGTGTGTACTTTGCTTGAAAGATGGAGATATAATTCTTTCCACAGGTTCTAGAGGCTTGATTTAAAATCAACTGTAATGTGAAATGGAGCATCAATGCCATATATGATACATATATCTCCTGTCACGTTTACTAATCCTCATAATCCTTGCCTTGTGATAGCATTAGTATTTTTTCATGTTAAGATTAAGAGTTTATTGACTGCTAGAATATAATCACATTGTAATAATACATTAACTAACAAATGCTATAGCATATAAACTTAGGAACTTTTCTTATGCAATGCAATGACAAGCAGTTGAAGTATGATTAAATTATAATGCAAGCATATGCTTGGTTCAGGCTTTACTTAAGTTGATTTTGGGTTCGTGTTCTTCTTTTCTAAAATGCTGGCATTTGCTTATTTTTCTATTCAGAGAACAACATCCTTGGGAAGCTTTGGATCATTAGAAAGCAAATCCGTGTCTCTCAAGTCGTATAATTCAAGTAGCTCGTTAGATGTTATTTCAGAACCCAGACAGTATGGTGGATTCTGCCAGAACAAAACATCTAGTGTTGCACAACCCTTTGGTCCAGTGAAATATGGTGGCTTGGACCTTTGTCAGGCACCAGCTGTGGAAGGGTTAGTACCCTCTGCTGCTGCACCAACCGATTTGTTCCTGGTACCAGCAACATCAACTCCTGTGAATGCGATTCAAACATTGCAAGTATCTTCTGCTCCATCTTCGAATTTTCATCAGCCTCCCCAAACTTCACCTAAATCGTTAGATTTCTTTGATATTCCTGAGCAGTTATCCACTTCTACCTTGAATATAAAATCTTTGGAGTTTTCTGATCCTAAAAATGAAGGATGGGCAACATTTGATATGCTATCTACAACATCTATTCCAAGAAATGAAAGTCTTTCCCCTTCTATAGTTCCTGTTAATGGAGTTTCTTCAGTCAGATTTGACCAATATACATCCTTCAATACAACTCAGCGGCCAGTAGTTCTAAATTCTGGTGCACACCCACCAACTCCATCATCTGATCTGTGGTTTGATGCTTTCAACAATGTTAAAGCTCCCACTATAGCTACAAGCACTCAGGTAAGCAAGCTTTAATTCTCCAATATGATTCTTAAAAATGCTCTAGGATTTTTTGTGTTAGCTTTTGAGCTCCACTAGCTTCTATTTTGCTACTTAGTGCCATCTTCTTTTGAATTTATGAGTTGGTATGCAGATGATTGAGATGGTTGTAATCAAGTTCATCTATTATATTTTAGCAGTCATGGAAGGCATTTGATGATTCTACCACCAATCTTCCTTTGGAGGGGTTCGAGCAAAATTTTGAACCAAAATTGGCAGCTAATCAGCCTTCATCAACTGCAGATTGGCTAATCAGAGTAATAATTTCAGAAGTTGCTAACTGTACCTCAAATATTTTTAAAGCCCTTCTTTTCTGTTTCATTCTTGCAAATTTTTATTAGCAGGACTCTAATCATGGTGGAAATCAGAGAGCTGTTTCTCAACATGGACCACAACCAATAACTGTACCACTGCATGTTGACACAGGACCGCTATACACACCATCAGTGCTTCCTTTAGTGGTTTGTACTATTTTTATGTGTGATTTTACCTTGATATTGTTGCTGATTTATCTGATCTTTATGAACCTATATATTTTGTTTATGCAGGTAGAGAAACAAGCACATGCCACTGATCTTAAATCAACAAACCCATTTGATTTTCCTTATGATTCTGATTTGGAGCAGAATGATAAGGTATGCCTTGGAGTTTCTTTTTCCAAAAAAATTAGTACTGCATCTTCTTTTAACTGAGACTAAAAAGTTGTACATTTTTCCTTCTGTTTACATCTATTACTCTATTTGTTTAGCCTTGCTAGTTAAGAGCTTTAATGACATTCAAGTTAAAATTAAGGATTGGCTGACAGAGTCAGAAAAGTGTGGTGTTACTTATGTTAAATCAACAAATCCATTTGATTTTCCTTATGATTCTAATTTGGGGCAGAATGATATGATATGCCATGGAGTTTCTTTTGCCAAAAAAATTTTAGTACTGCATCTTTTTTTGACTGAGACTAAAAGGTTGTACATTTTATTTATGTTTACATCTATTACTCTATTAGTTTAGCCTTGCTAGTTAAGAGCTTTAGTGACATTCAAGTTAAACATAAGGATTTGCTGACAGAGTCAGAAAAGTGTCATGTTAATATGCAACATGTTTAGAGAAGAAATATATTCATTAGAAGCCTGTGGCTAATTCTCCCACTCCTATTAATTGACAACTAAGAAGTAAATCAATATCAGGCAAAGTGATCTTGATGGTTATTGAATTATCTACTTGTTGGTTGCTTTGTAGTTATGTTTATTTGTGCTGGGAGGTTTAGTAATATACTATGTTAACTATTGTTAAGAGTTTCTAGACATCTTGCTATGCTGACTAGTGTTGTGGTTATTCCTAAATTTGTTGTCAAGAACACTGGATTCATAGAGTAAGGCACAAGTAATTGAATTTTCGTTGGAGGAGATAAAGAGGAAGCTATGGAAGGCTGTTAGCTTTTTTATTTTCTACATGTGCATGTTCTGTTGAACCAGATCTTGTTTAACCTTTGAGTTCTTCCAGATCTTGTCCAAGTTTACTCCCAATACTTCAATCAAGCATCTGATCTATATTCATTTGACTGCAGGATTCAATCACGATCTCCTTTATTTCTTTTGGAGTCTTGTTTTCATTAGCGAGTTCCACTTCTATTAGCCTCCATAACATTCTTGTCTCAAAAACTTTGCTATACACACTAATTCAACAAAGTTGCTGTGTGCTTTGCAAATCTGATAAGAGTTTGTAAAGGAGCATTTTTAACATTTTGTGCGTTCTTTTTTTCAAATAATGAACTCAAAATGAAAATAAAATTCTAAGGCTTTTTTCTTGTGAGCTAATGAGATTTGAATAATAGAATTGAAAAAAATAACTGTTGTAAATTCTCATTATTCAGGAGGAAATTTATACAACAATTTACTATTCCTAGCTGGGAAAATATCTTTATGCTAGGAAAGAAAAAATACAGAAATTAATATACATTATAGTTTTTCCATTCTAACAAATTTACATTATACAATGAAAGTCATATTAATTTATTTTCCAACACTCGCCCTTAAGTTGGTAAATAGATGTCTATCATTCCCAACTTGCTTAGTAATAATGTGAAACGTGGTTGTAGCATGCTTTAATCAAAATGTATGCTTTTTGTTTTGTGGATGGGGTGTAGGCTAAATTGATTTCTCCATCTTCAATCTCTTGTTTAATGAAATTCTGATATATCCGTACATGTTTCATCATATCATGTTTATGGACGATATTAGTAACTGAATTGCTATCACTTTAGAGAGTTAAAGGGCTTATCATAAGCTACTGTAAATCCTTAAGAATTCTTCTCACCCAAATTAGTTCAAAAATTTCTTGAGCTATTGCCCTACACATTGCTTTAGCGCTATTTCTATCCACCACTGATTGTTTCTTGCTCCTTCAAGTTACTAAATTAACTTATAGTTTATATTAAAACCTGAAGTAGACTTACTGTATTTAGTGAACTAGTCCAATTTGCATCAGCAAACCCCACTATACTCCTAGCTTCAGTCTTTTGAAATGACAACCCTTTCCCAAGAATTTTCTTGAGGTACCTCAGGATATGTTGAGCTGCATCTAGATGAGAAGGCATAAATTGTATGACTACACTAACTGCATAGGCAAGACCAGGTCTAGTGAGAAATGAGTAGATTTGTCTTCCCACCAATCTCTGGTAATTTCCTTTGTCAATTGGGCGATCCCCATCTTTTCTTTTATTTCTCCAATTTTTCTCCAAAGGTATATTAATAGGTTTACACTCAAACATCCCTATTTCCTTTAAAAGGTCCAGTGTATATTTCCTTTGAGAGATCAAAATCCGTTCTTTACTTTAAGCCAACTCCTTACTAAGTAAGTACCTTAATTTTTCAAGGTTTTTAACTTCAAATTCGTTTCCCAATCTGTGCTTCAGATTCATAATTTCTGTATAGTCATCTCTTATAATTATGATATTGTCAACATATACAATTAAAATTGATTTTTTACCCTTGGGAGACATTTTCACAAACACGGTATGGCCGCTTGGCGCTGTTGATCACCCATCTTACAAAGAGTTGTACTGGATCTCATAAACCAAGTCTGTGGTGATTGTTTTAGCCCATATAAGGTTTTCTTCAACTTACAAACTTTTCCAACCCAATCTTCTTTTTCAAAACCAGGTGGGTTTTCCATGAATATCTTCTCCTCAAGATTTCCATTCAGGAATGCTTTTTTTTTTTTTTTTTATATGTCAAGTTGGATAAGATCCTAGTCGAGGCTAGCAGCGATAGACAATGATATTTTGATAGAATTTAGTTTTGCTATTGGTGCAAAGGTCTTTTCATAATCAATTCCATATGTTAGTAAATCTTCAGGCAACCAACCTTGCTTTATATCGTTCAATGCTTCCATCATAGTTGTATTTAACAATGAATACCCATTTGCATCCAACAACCTTCTTATCTTCAAGCAAATCAACAACATTCCACGTACCATTCTCAACCAATGATCTCATCTCTTCATGAATAGCAGAATTCTATTTAGGGTTAATGCTTCATGAACATCCCTTGGTATCATGTACTATAGTAACGCAAAAAAACTTGGAGACAAATGGGAATATTGTGAAATTATAAAGTGGATGTTTTGTTCATACTCTTGCCCTTTTCTTGAGAGCGATAGAAAGATCTAAGTTATTCTCAACCATCGATTCTTCCTCGGCATGTAGCTCTGGTTCAAGTGTCTAATAATGTTCAAAAACTGGTTTAGACCTTCTGGAGCACACAATGATTGGCTTTGTAGACTTCTAGTTTTCTTTGTGACATGATTTAGATTCAAGCATTGGTTTTGGAGATAAAGTGTTCATGGTGTTTCAAGGGAAGGTTGTTCAATTTTGGGTTGATTTGGAATGGACACATTTGGGGTCATAACCAAATATTTCTATCCATTTTGAATCTCCCCCTGAAGAGGAGGATTGGTATAAAATGGCTTGTCTTCAAGGAACAAAACATTCAAAGTTTCAAGAAATTTTTGAGTAGGAGGAAAATAACATTTAGAGCTTTTCTGAGTGAGAGAATACTTGACAAAAATACATTTTAGTGCTTTTGGTTGAAGTTTATGACAGGAGGGTTTATGATTATGAATATAGACATTGCATCCAAATACTTTGGGCTGCAAATAAGTAAGGAAACAATGTTTGGGGTAGTGGTCGGAAAGAATACTAAATAGGGTTCGGAAATTGTGGATTTTTGATGGTAAACGGTTCATGAGGTATAAGGTAGTGAGAATTAGTTTACCCCAGTAAGCATTAGGGGCAAAACTAGAAAACATTAGAGAGTGAACAGTTTCAAGAAGATGTTTGTTTTTAGGTTCAACAATCCTGTTTTATTGAAGTGTATAGTTACTTTGATGTAAGATCCCATTAGAGGTTAGATAGTCTATGAAATCATGGGAAAAATATTCATGACCATTGTCTGTGCAAAGAATCTGGATAGGTCTTTGGAACAGTTTTAGGATTAGCTTATGAAAGACTTTAAAAGTGCTATTAACCTCGGAATTCTCCTTCATCGAGTCAACCCAACATACTCTAGTATGATCATCAATGCAACTAACAAACCATCGATATGTGTATCAATGCAACTAACAAACCATCGATATGTGTATCAACGCAATTGTTTTAAATTAAATTTGTCAAATTTATGTAGACTTACCTGATATGTGTATTGGGATAGGTTGATACGACATTTGTGCACTTTTGCAGCTATACCAAGCATTAATGTTTAGAAAGTCCAAGTATCATGTTAATTTACATTAAGGTCTCGTATGATATTTACGCTGTTTCAATTTTCTTGTTCAATTCCCTTTTTTTTTTTTTGTCTCTGGTTGATGAAAAATCATCCAGCTTGCATCAAATTGAACATGGTTCTTTAAGTATATGTGGTTTCCCTTTATGTTTTTGCTTGCTTTATTGTAGAATGTATTGCATATTATGGGGCTTTGTTTATGTCTTTTTGGTTTATGTTATTTCAGAGCTTTCTTTTTTGTTAAAAGAAAAAAATGAGAATGACTGTCAGCTGTTTCCCTCCTGACAAGGAGAAGCTAATAGGTTACCAGGCTGTTTTTTTCAGTTTTTCTCGTTTCTTGAGGGAGAATTTTTAATTTTAGATTTGTCAAATCTAATTAGGTCTTGCCAAATATTGTTTTTCCAGTTCTTGGACATGAGCTCCTTGCATTCTGCACTTCCAAATGCACAGTTACCATCAACCTTCCTCGGTGGTGTAACTCAATCGTGGTTTTCTCAAGATCCAGTGACCCCTTTTATCCCTGCAGCATCGCAGGGTAATTATTCTTTGACTCTTGCTACTGAAATATATTCTTAATACAGGACTGATGTTATTAGCCATGTGTTTGTTTCATGGCATTGCGAAGCATTTTATTAGACAGTGATCAACTGTTTTGACATGAACATCTTTAATTGGCATTTTTCATCTTTCCTTCCAATATGCAGGTGGCTTATCGTACATTTCTGTGCAGGCACCAACCTCTCAATTGCAGTAAGTTCGTAATTTCTCTTGCTATTGTTTTGGCAGTGGCTGTAATAATTCTTGAAATAGTGAATTTACTTTCTTGGCAATTTGTTTAGTCATCATTTTCCTAAGCTGAGTTGTGATTTTTTTTTTTTTTTTATCCCAATATTTGATTTAGCAAGAAGTTTGGCTGAAGATTGTTTAAATGCCAGTATACTTCTTCGCTTTGACCTTGCTCTTATGCTATCCAGTCACTTCCTGTTCACTTTAGCTGCTGTGGCAGGGATGATGATGTTGCTTTCTACCTAAAACTCGAAGAAGACTTCACATCTTTGTTATATCCTACTCCTGCATTTGCTTAAACCCTAATCTGAAACCTAACCATTTTACCTGTAAATAATTGAAGAACTAAAAAAACTTATTATTTGGCAGTTGATAGCCATTTGTGTCTCCAAACCTGGCGTTAATCTAAATATTCAAACATTGTGCCTCATTTAACATTTTCTCAAACTATTAGAAGCCCTAAAATTGTTTTTTTAGTGTACTAAGTCATCTCACTAGCAGCATGCAGAGCCATAAAAGTCTCTCATGCGTAACATTGATGTGAAAATAATTTTGGGACAGTTTTGTAAAAGGTGGTTATCTCAATTATAATGTTGATTTCAGATGTGCTTGGATGTAAACTGTGGTTTAAGTTGCTTTATACCTTTGCATCTTTAATCAATGTAGGAATAGTGATTTTTTTGGCTTCAAACGCTGAAAGTCTCCAGATTCTACTGAATCTACATTTTATTTTCTAGAAATCATCATTTTTTAGAAAATTTAGCATTCTGGTCACGGTGCTCTTTTTTCAATCCAGTTGTAGATTTGACCTTTAAGCTGTTTACCATTTTGCCTATTGTTTCTAGTTATCATGAAACAACTATATTGTCTGCCTTTGTTCAGGAATGTCCCAGCACAAGAACCTGTTGCTTCTGTCGGAGGAAATCCATTCGCTTAGAATTTCTGCGGCGAAACTTGTGTTCAACGATTTCAAGTTGGTAGTGAAAATTTCTAGTGCATAATCGATGTGTGTTCTTTATTACACTATAGTCTAAAAGTATTTATGTCATTATTCTTGAGCCTATTTGATGTGAAAGCAAAATTTTAATGTGAATAACTTGGCACCAAATGTGGAAGGGCTTGAAAGTATTTATTGCATCTTTTCGAGGCCTTATGTTTTTATTTGAATCACATTAGAACTAGTGATGCGCTAGAGATTGCAGCTACGGGAATTGGTTTTATAGTAAGGTTCTTTATGTTGGCTCAAAGATCTGGTTCTTATAATTGTGATGCTTTACACATAATAATATTTTTATTAGTATTATCTAATATTTTTATTACTCTTATACCCTATACTTCATTTTGGTACATATCTACAAGAAAGGAAAAAAGTGAAGTGAATACAACATTCTCATTTTAGCTTTCTGTACCTTGATCTTTCATATTTGGGTTTTTATATATCATATACATTATAAATTTACGCGTAATCTATACACAAATTGTTAAGTATCTTTTAGTACCATTATTATTATTATTATTATTATTATTATGTGTTTAATTTATCCAAGTTATTTATTATAACTATTTTTTTAAATGTAAATTATGGACATTTATGTTTATGTTACATTTTCTGTTTACAAAGTAAATTACGAATATTTATATTTATATTCTTATTTTAACTAGTTTTTTTGAAAATGCAAATTATTTATGTTCTTATTCGAACTATTTCTCTTTGGCAAATGCAAATTACTAACATTCATATTTATGTATTTTTTTTTTGTAACTATCTCAGATTTGTGAATGCAAATCGTGAATATTTATATTTATGCTCTACAAATTGTCATCATAGTTGTACCCTTGTCTGAATGCAACATGTTGATGCTTACATGCATAGCAACATCCCATTTGCAATTGGAAATTTGCAAAATCGTGAAAGAATAAGGATATGAAGTTCAGAAGTCATCAAAAGTAGGATTTTAAATACTGCAATTCAATTTTGGATATTAGTAGCAAAACTTGAAGTTTGTGAATATGAGATAATATCTAAACATGAAGTTTTAGAAAAAAAAATATTTATGCAATTACAGAAAATGATGTGTTGACACAATAGCTTTTGTTTTGAATTATGCATTCATTATAATAACACTATTTTTGTTATTTTATCATATCTCATGAAGCTCCGATACATTGCTCTAAGATTGTATGGAGAATTATTATAAATAGGATTTTAACATTGTTCTTCATTTGAAATCTATGATAATTGGAGAAGTAATTGAAGAAAGAAAAGTGTCCTAACATAACAAATCCAGAAAAACTTAACAGAGAGATTTGAACAAAAGAAGGATACAATAATCCTAATGGCTCAATGTAATTGGACTTATCTACACTTACAAGATTATGAATGTGTAAGTACAATTTTTTTTTATTAGGGTTATTTCCCGATTGAGGGTATATGGAGTGAAATTATTTGAAGAAAATATGATAGAAAAAATCCTTCATCTTTCATATTGCAAATATGCTCTTTCAATAATAATACCAAGCAAGAAATTTCAAAAAATATTATGAACTAATTGCCTATTTGCCTCTTGCTAAACAAAACCATGAATTGTTACTACACAAACCATCAACTTGGCTACTTGTGCTACATTGTTCCCTAGAATGAACACGACTACCAACCATTACGAGGCCATGGATAAAATAATTTTTTATCCAAAGGTGGTTATAATGGAAATCCCATCATACCATTAGACATAGAATACAATTGAAGCAAAATAAGAAAGAGGAGAAGAGTTGCAGAGTATAACACAAAAAAATGAAAGCAAGTAATACATATATGGTAGTAAAGACCATTAGTTTGATACCAGTTGTATTTCTAAACATTTGGTGAATTTATATCAAGCATTTCGTCAAAGATAATGAGTAGAAGATATAGTTGAACTCTGTTGATCATTGTGATCCTATTTCACACCTTTTTGTTTTGAAGTTATGGAGTCATGAATTTTTTATCTTTTTTGGTTTTTATGCACTCATTCCTTTCATTATTTTATGTATGTTATATCTACTGTAAATTTTTTAAAGTGAAAGGAGATGGACTTTAAAATTGGATATTGACTTCAAATTTTAATGGCATCTGTGTTTGGTAGATAGTGTAACAAAACATATAATTCTAGAGGAAACGCAAATTTTCTTAATTTCAATATAAATTGAAGCAAAAGTATGCATACAATTCTCAAAGAGAAGAAAATTCTCTCAACTTTCATATTAATTGAAGCTAAAATGAATTAAGATTAATTAACTTGATTGAAGACTCAAAAAAAGTCGTGATTCTGTTAAAGAACAACACCAAGCTAAGTATTTACAGTGGATTATATTCAAGTAGATCTATAAGAAATCTACTTACTTTTTAAGGTATAAGATGTCGGATACCATATTGAGACTACATGTGAACACAACAAAGAATTTTTTTGCATTACTTTTAAAACCTCGAGCTAAAAACACGTATTAGAGAAGCTTCCTGCTTTCTCCTTAGCATTGTATTATGCAATCGTAAAATCAATTAAACTTATGTAGTCTTGAATTGTAAGTTCTTTGAACCAAAAGTATTTATGCTTTGTTATGATTGTCGAGCTCACTCAAGATCTTACAATGATACATATGATTATTAAAAATTCACCTGGACATATACTAAAGAATCACAAGATTTTATTGTCCAATAAGAAAATGTATGCCTTTTGTTCACAAGGTAAATTGGCAATCAATTTCTTTCCTTCCAAAGTTCTAGTCGAATCCTTATCACTTTTACATAGGATTCAAGAGGATATATATGGAACCATTCTTTTACATAGTAGGGCATTTCATTGTTTTATGATATTAATTGATGCATTTTCACAATAGTCTCATGTTTGCTTATTACCAACTTGGAATGTTGCATTTGCTAAATTATTAACATAAATGAAAATTTTGAAGGCACATTTTCTAAATTATTCGATCAAGGCAATATGACTAGACAATGTTGGCAAATTTACATCTATGACATTTGGTAATTATTGTGTATCTTTAGGGATTGATGTTGAGTATCCAATTTTTGCATGATCATCCTCAAAATGGTTTAATTGATCTTTTATCAAATTTCTTTAGGTAATTGCATGTATTTTATTGCTAAAAATTGAATTACTAACTTCTACTTGGGGATATGTTATATTGCATGTTGCAATGTTAATTTACTTATGACCTTCTTATTATCATCAATATTGTCCTCTACAACTAGCTTTTGGTCACCAATCTTGATATGAATGTGGTTCATAGCTCCTTAAGGTAAAGAGGTGCAAGCATATTTCACTCTAATTAAATGGAGTCATCATCTTCAAAACAAGGTAAAGTATTGACAAATCAAGTTTTAGGACACCTTTCTAAAAGCTCAAATTGGCCTTAAAATGAGTGGGAAATCTCAATTGTCGAGTCAAGCCACAAAAGAGAGCAATCAAGCAAGAAGGACATGAAGTAGATAAATAGCTCGTTGCAACAAAATACCATGGAAAATGAAGCAGCATGGCTAACGATCATGCATGCTATGACCTAGCACAGTGACATGAAGGTTTCAGAAATTTTAGGCCATATGCACTATGACCTAACATTGTGACCTACTTACCTTAAAGGCAACATGCCTATGTGTTCCATGACCTAGCATTATAGCCTACGTGCTGTGGCTTATGCGCCTTAGAAGTAGCACATTAGCGTGTGCCACAACCTAATGTTACAGTGCATCCCTTGTGTTTGACTCCTATTTTTTTTTTGTAATCACTCTACATTTGAAGGTTTTTCACTTAGGATTTTTATACCTTTCATAAAGGGTTTTTTGGTCCTTTTAGCAATCATGTAAGACATAAATTCCTTTCTCTTTCATATAAAATTAGACTTGATATTTCAAAATTGAAAATGAAGCTTCGTGCTTTCTTTGAACTTAGAACTTGTGTTCTTGTGTTCAAGCTTCCTTTATCTAATTTTTCATTGTAATAAGAAGTTGGTGGTGGAGAATCAAGTGGTGAAGAATAGTTACAAGTTGGTGAAACTTCTTTAGACTTGTATCAAGTTCCTTTTTAAACTTGATTTAACCTCAAGTTGGTGGAAGTTATTCCTTTAGATTTGAGTGACTTGCTCTTTATTTATCAAAACAAGTCGTAATATTTATGTTGTGTGATTTGAGTTCTATTGCTTCTATATTTCTGTAGATGTGTTGTGATAAATGATAATGGATATTGGGTAATGAATAGGGCTTGAAGTTGAATTTAATATTCTTATGGCTGAAGCTTGATTAGTAGGATTTTAGAGTGAAATTTTGCTTAACTTTGCATAAATTTGGTACCAAAAGCTAGAACATATTTTGGGGTTGAACTTATGCTTGATTGATGAACAATTTATGAGGATTAAAGACTTAAATCTTGATCATTTGGTATCAAAGCCTAGGTTGTGTTATTGTTTCATTGTGCTGAGTGAATTGAGTTTGAAGATTAAAACTTTTGGGGCTAGAACTTAAGAGAAAATTCAACTAAAAATTGGTTTATGCATTGTTGGAAATTTTCTTAGTTTATGGGCTATAAACTTTATTGCATTTTGGTAGGAAATATTTAGCTAGAAGGGAGATAAAAGTGGTCAAGCCTTGGTCAAAATTTTTAAAACAAGATCTATAGATTTAGCCTTGACACCATACTTCTGTAAATGCAAGACACTATCCTATATTAGTCTAAGCCTTACCTTATTATGCTATAGTACCAATTTGCATGAGATCTATTATTTTTTACGTTTGCTAATCTTTTTCTACCAACATTAGTTTATTTAAGCTTCAATCACTTTTCCTAATTACCTATAAACCTTATTAATCTATTAAACCTTATCATACAATTATACTGCTGCCCCTCACCTCAAATAGTATAATACTCTTACTATTTCACCTAGGCTCAAATTAAAAATAACTCCAAACACATACTAATTCATCTCAAACCAAAACCAATTAGCCTAAACCCTGACGTCACGTTTTCAACCACTGGAAACACTATTTATCAACCTAAATTTACTATTCATAGCTTGGACGTACTATTCACAAAACATAAAAACTAACCTAATTTCAATTCTAAACATTTTCCAAGCTAATTAACTCAACTCCAATTAACATAATGACAAGTAAAAGGAGTTCCCAATCACCCCCACAACTATAGAGGATTAGAGACATGAGATTAGAAAGGCAAATTCAAGATATAAAATTGGAAATGAATGAGAGATTTGAGACCCTTACAAGGTTAATGCATGTCATTTCTAATAATTTGGCTAAAGTCATATAAAGTCAAGGGTCAAACAACCAAAATCAAGCTAGAACCATACCTCACCATAGAGAACCATCTATACTTCCTCATAACGCACATCACAATCAAACTACCCAAGAGAGAACTCCTTCTTATCGCCAATAAACCACCATTCATACACCCTTACCTAATAAGAGAATTTCTATCCCTAGTGAGACAAATAATAGTGATGATGAGCCTAAGAGAAGAAATAGGAGGGAAGATGACAATGATGAAGGATTGAAGAAGGAAATACCCTATTTCAATGGTAGTTTAAACCTGGATGACTTTATGGATTGGTTGTATGCCATATAGAGAGTTTTTGAATATAAAGGCTATAATGATGAAAAGAAATGTAGAATTGCCACCTTGAAATTCAAAAGGTGTGCCTTATTATGGTGGGAAAATATGAAGAAGAAGAAAGAGAAAGAAAAAGAGAGAGGAAAAAGTAGAGTAAGGTTATGGGAAAAATTAAAGAGGATGATGAAAATGAGGTTCTTACCCAAAACCACAAATTAGACCTTTATTTCAAGCTCCATAATTTAAAATAAAAGGATAAGAAAGTTAAAGATTACATTAGAGAGTTTGAAAATTTAAAAGTGAAGAGTGACATACCTGAGAAAAGGAAGCACACCATAGTAAGAATTGTAGGAGGATTGAATAAAGAGATAGCTTACAAGGTTGAATTGCAAGTATACCACTCATTCCATGATGTTTGCAATTTGGCTCTTTAAGTGGGAAAACAAATTCACTCCATAAAAGACACCACTCCTAAGAAACTATGTAAGGAGAATACTCACTAAGGGGGAGCACCGTCCTTTACCAAGCCTAATGTTCCTCCTAAAGGTCTTACAAAGGCCAAGATGGTTAAACCAATCAAAGAGAAACCCAAGATGCTATTAGATAACACCCAAATAACTCTAAGGAATAAAAAATGTTTTAAATGTCATGGGTATGGACACTTCCAAGCTGATTGTCCTAACAGGATAATCATGACCCTTAAAGAAGTTATGGTTATTGAGAAAGCTTTGCAAGATGATCATCTTGGGTAAGAAAATATGAATGGAAGTGATGAAAAAGTCTTTGTTAATCTAGACCAAGGAAAGCTTTTTATAATAAGAAAGGTGATGTAACCCCAATTAATTGTACAAGAGAAACCAAGGGAGAAGTTACTTTACACTAGGTGCATTGTCAATAAAAAAGTATGTTCAGTTATCACTAATAGTGGAAGTTACACTAATGTGACTTCCTCAAGTCTTGTAGAGAAATTGAGTTTACCTATCCTTGATCATCTTAAACCTTACAAACTACAATAGCTAATCAATGAAGATACCATTCAAGTAAGTAAAAAAGCTGTGATTTCTTTCTTTATAGGCAAAGGGTATATTAATGAGATTGTGTGTGATATATTGCTAATGGATGCTTGTCATGAATTACTTGGTATACCATAACATGTGATAGGGAGCTTTTATACAATGGGAGAGCCACACCGACACTTTCAAATTCAACTACAAAATCATTACCCTCACCTTTATATTTTTGAGCGATATACTATCCTAAGTGCCTTTCTCCCAAAGAACTTTAAAAATGACCTCCTCGTTAAGGCCAACTTAATTGAGTCTTCAAACTTTTGGTACAAGTCTAACTTTGTTTTGTTTGTGACTAAGAAGGTGAGTGATTTTGAAGAAAATTTGTTAAGAAAATATGGTTGTTTCTCAAAGAAAAATTTTAAAGTTCACTTGTTGATTAATTTAAATAATTTAGATTTGAGGTCAAATCCTCTCCAACCTGGGGATGACGATATGAATGTGATTCATAGCTCTTTAAGGCAAAGAGCTGCAAAAAGAATTTTATAAACAAAAAAATAAGAGAACGTAAGCTCAACTAACCACGATTTGCTAGCAGATAACCTATGTAACTAGCCCTCACAAACCTCTAGGGACCTCTTTTATGGGCCTACCTAGGCTCTAGCAAATAGAGAGTGTAAGAAAAGCCATAAAACAACCTAAGCATAAGACATAATATTCAAGGCTTTTCCTATATATACCACAAATTCTTAATCCAATATTAGAACTTACAAAATACAATTAATTACAAGTTTTCAACACATTTGCCACAAAGTCCAAACCAACTAGCCTATTGTTGTAGCGTACAAACATAGATTATTTGTACATCCACTTTTTCTTTAGCTAATAGATAAAGTTTTTACAAATATCCATTTTTAGAACATCATTAAGGGGCTAACTTTGCCACCATTGATCAAGAAATATAGCAGCCCAGCACCTCGGGAAAATCCCATCTAAGATTGCTTGTATGTTTTAGAATTAGTTGTAAAAAACCTTTTTGAAGTGCCAATAATCATTGACTAATTACTCCCTTACAGTCACAGCCAATAAGTAACTTTTTCTGTTTGGTAGCTTACTATCAAATTGTTTTTTCTATCAAATTGTTGCTAACTGAGTAGCCTTCCTTTGAAGAAAAAAACCTTCTTAGATAACCTATATGCTAAGGATTATGATAGCCATGTTACCCTCTTAAATCCCTCTCAAAATAGTAGTAAAAACCATGTGCTAACCTAGGAAAAAACTAGCTTTATCCTAGAGAAATGACTAAAAAATATTGTTGACAAGAAATACCTCTAAACAGTAATTCTGGTTCTTTTAATTTTTAAGCTCTAAAATTGAGGCTCAACTGAGGTCTAAACATTCACCTTTAACTTCTCACAAGTGTAACTATCATGAGCCACTGTGGTAAAAGTTCCCAAATGGCGATCCATCTTAGATAACTCTATATTGACCTTTAAAACTAATATATAGCTTTGAAAGCCAAACCATATTCTATTGACCCCAACACCTTTATTCTCTTTTGTAAGGTAAATATGAAACCTTTTCCTATCTTTCTTTAAAAGTTGAACATGAAACCTACAAAATAAAAAACAAGTTAGAATGAAAAACCCTCACTCCCACTCTTTGACCTCTCTTTGCCATACCAACGCCCAAAGTTTTTTAGACATATAAGGTACTCATAAGTCATTCTCTGACTCTACCAGTGTATTAAAGAGCTAACTCTACTCTTTTCTTGGTGACTAAGACTGGTTTTTGAAGTACTTCAAGGAAAGTACAATCGTATGGCAAGGTTTCTATTTTAAATAGAGTATGGGAATTTACTCAACTCAGTCTTTTGTCTTTAATGACTTTTTTCATATTAGCAAAAGCCCTCTTTTTTTTTTTGCAAGGAACCTTTCGCAAAAGCTCTGTTATTTCTCTCAAAAAATATACTATAACAACTCTTAAACTAATTTTAGCCAAAATGGCTTTAAGTGAGTTTCCATTCCACTATTAAGAGATTTCTTCAATGTACTCATCCCACCCTTGGCTTATATAACTAAGGTTGCTCATATTAAGAATTTAGCTTCAAATGAATTAACTGCACTCATAATAAAAAAAAGAGATAATCAATACATTTATTATAAAAATCATACAGAACATAAGTAATGTTAGAGCATAGACCAAACTTTTACAACTTGTCCCATGTGGTTATTCTTTTTCTATAACTGAGCTTGAGAATTATAACGTGTCGAGTTGTAAACTTCATGTGCCAAAAGAGGTAGGCTTAGTGAACCTTATCCTTTTTCTTCCTAAATTCATTCTAAGCTGAATTAATGAAGAACTTATCATTTAAACAGGGTTTCCAAAGTGACCTAATCAAAACCTTCCGATGACTTACTCAAAGTGGCACTTTTCATTTCAATCATCTCACAAGTGTTCACTCTTGGCCACTTCCAGTTGCCATTCTCAATGATCTAATTGCTTTTAGCATGCTTTCTAGTATCAAATTTAGAAATAACCATATCGCGGTACATTTTAGCTAGAGACCGCAAGAAGTGCTAGTTATCACACCAAATGAAGATGTCCTCCCCATTACCAATGATAATGCCATTTATATCCTACATCTTGTCTCTGAGTTTAAAGAGCTTCTTCTATCACTAGGGGCTATCGCACACACAATTGATACTCCATATTCTCTTATCTTTAATCCTCATCTTCATCACCTAGTCAACCCATAAAGAGGAATAATCATTACACATAATGTTCCAAAGATGTTGGGCTATAGTAGCCTTGTTCTAATCCTTACTAATCTTTAGACCTAACCACCCTTATCATACAGTTTGTACACTTCCTTCTAAGCAATTTTAGACTTTCCCATATTATACTTCACCCCATTCCAGAAGAAGTTCTTGAGTTTAACATCAATATCTTTGAGGACTTTATTTGGGAGGTAGAAATAGGTCACCCAAAAAACATAAAGACTATAAAGGATGACTTTTATGAGTAATAGTTTGCTAACATGGGAAAGATATCTCTTCTTTCAAGAAGAAATGTGACCAAGGATTTTATTTATCAATAACTTGTAATCTGCTTCAGAGGGCTTTGAAGACACCATAGTAACACCCAAGTACCTAAAAGGTAATAAGCCTTTTGCAAAACTAAGGATACTAATCAACCCAATTTTCTTTTTCTTATTCACCCCAAAGAGAAACGTATAATTTTTAGCTCTATTTGCTCAATGACTAGACCACTTTTGAAAAGTTTTAAACGTATCTTTGAAGAACCTAATTCTTTTGCCTTATAGAATAAGATGAGGTTGTAAGCAAAACATAGGTGGGTAATATATTCCTTTTGTATCTTTAGTGGTACTTTCAAAGTTTCTCTTGTTTACCCTTTTTTCCAGAATTTTGGCAAAGGCTTCTATAGCAATGACAAAAAGGTAAGAGGACATAGGATCACCACCTTATCTCAAACCTTCAGAGTTCTTGAAAAAACCTTTTAACTCCCTGTTAACATAAATAGATAACATATGTGAGGTGATACAAACCTAATCTAGTGAATAAAGGTAAGATGGAACTGAATTCTCTAAACACAGAGTAATATAAAGTCTCAATTGACTATATCATAAACTTTTATAAGGTCAATCTTAATGGCACACCTCTTCTTATAAGCCATATTTCTATGGAACTTGTTAAAAAGCTTATTGTAAAGTAGTATATTGTCTTTAATTCTTTTGCCGTCAATAAAAGCCACTTGAGCTCTACTCATGCATTCAAGGAGTAACCTTTTCAATTTATTGGCAAGGATTTTTAAGATGCACTTGTAAATCATGTTACAACAGGTAATCAATCTATAGTCTTTAGCGTAGGTCAAATTATCACATTTTAACACCAAAACAGGAGTTGTACAATTGATCTTTCTTAATAATGATCCATTAATAAAGAAAAACCTAATCGGATCAATCACATCCTTTCCAATAATCTTTCAAGCAGCCTTGAAGAATAAGACATTAAAACCATTGGGGTTCAGAGCTTGGTCTTTATCCATGGTAAAGATAGTACTCTTAATCTTATTATCAGTGATCTCTTCAATCATCTTAGATGCCTTATCATTCAAAATTTTGTAATAAAAGATGTAAGGTATGTTATCCCCATTAAGGCTTCTATTATCATTTGTGAGGATAATCTTAAAGTAGTATATTAGAACATCTTTGATTTTTTCCTCCTCAAAGATTATGACATCACTCTCGTTCCTTATAGCTTTTATGGTATTCTTGTTTCTATGGGCTTTCAAACATTTGAAGAAATAGCTAATGTTATGGTTTCTCTCCTTAAGCCAATTAATTTTGGACTTTTGCTTAAGCAATGATTCTTCCATCCAGCTTAATTTTTGTAAGTAGTAGAAAACTCCTTTTCTTCTCTAATAAGCCTCTCATTCAAGGGGTTATTAAGCAATTAAGCTTGAATACTATCCAGATAGTCTTTTGAATGCTTGACCCTCTCAAAGATGTACCAAAAATCATTCTTATTCAACTTTCTTAACTTACTTTTTATAACTTTTAATTTCTTGACAAGATGGTATATAAGGTTCTTATCAACCTTATACTCCAACACTCTTCAACCAATGATAGAAACTGACCATTAGTTACCCAAAAGTTGAAAATTTTAAACGGACAGTTCCTTCCACCCTTTATATAATCACAATAAACAACTAAAGGGTAGTGATCCAGAATAGCATAAGGAAAAACCACTCTAATAAAATTGAGGAATTTTTTGAGTCACTTATCATCAACCAGAACTCTGTCAAGCTTGCAGGTAATTCTTTGAGGCATAGTACTCATGTTACTCCGGTCAAAAATGACCTGACAAGTCTTAAATCATCAAGGCGAGCTTCATTACATTAGTCATTCAACTCTCCATCCTTGTCACTCTACATGCACGATCTATCAATGTTTTCATTTCTGTTTCTTATGGCATTAAAGTGACCCATAATCACCCAAGGATTATTTCTTTTGTTACCATTCAATCTTATAATGCCATTCCAAAGGTTTCTACTCTTCGTATAACTATTAGCCCCATAAACAAAAATGGCAAAAAAACTTATTACCATTAGGGACAATCTCAATCTCATAATAGATAAGTTGTTTTTTTTTATTCCATCAGCTGGACTCTCAAGTTGTCTTTATTCCATAAAATCCAAATGTGACCTCTCTAACTCAAAGAGTAGTTATTGATCTACTACTAATGTAAGCACTCCTGTTGTACATTACTGTTCCTACTATTTTATAATTAATAATAATATTTTATTAAACAAAATACTTAATACCTCCAATAATATATAGTAGAAATACCTAATTTGAGCTGAAATACGGCAATAGGAAAACCAGGATGAAATATAAGTTAATTTAGCCTAAAACTTTCATTTATATATATGCGGAAAATATATACAAAATACGTGTGTGATCATACATAGAAAATCACTGTGCATTCATATGCATACACAAAACTATAAAAACATGCAAACCGTAAGCATGCTTCAAAAACTGAAAACAAAAGCTGAATCCCAACCGGTAGTCATCTACTCCTCTTAGCTCACAACACTATATTGACCTGCAAGAGAAAGGAAAGTAGAGACTGAGTGATATATTCACAAAGTAAGTGTTTCCTATCTCTGACCCTAAACCAATCCTCCTCTGAGGATTCTCACTGTAATCATATACTGGAAACATACATATACATGAGAGAGAAACCAAACTGGTTCTCACATGTTATTCTGATATTCATATTCTGTTCTGGTGTTTATATTTTGTGATTCACGTGTGATTACGTGATTTTAATGTATTCTGAATGTTCTTTGTTTGTTTACTGTTTCTCACTAGTTAATCATAATTGAATTCATGTTCTGTTATATATGTCATGTGAAAATGACATGCTGTGAAATATGCTGAAATCATATCTAGGCCTTGGCCTTTATATTGAAAATAGTTTACTAAAAATTGTATACTGAAAACTGTCATTGGATCTGAAGATCTTGAAGTATCTGAAAAGCTTATATAAAAGCTGTTGAAAGATACTAAAAACTATGTCTGAAATTCATATCTGAACACTGAATATTTGAAGATACCTATTGTGTTGTGCAGACTGATGAATACAAGGATTCGACACCCTAGCCATATGAGTTTCCTATGTAAACACGTGCTAGAAATTGTTTAAGACACGTGTTGCCACTGAATCTGATATTGAAACTGAGTGCATCACATTGTATACTGATATCTGATCCTCGGATCATCAAACCCTAAGCTATTAACTGTAGCATCCCAGGTTAGAAAAGCCCTTAGAGGTAGAGTTTTGGGGTTAGAAATAGAATTCAGAGATAGTTTGGGAGTCTAGAAGAGTTCAGGGGTGAGTTGGTAGTTTTCCAGAGCTGTGTGGCCTTCGTTTGATTCCTTTAGGGAGGTTTTAATCATGCGAAGCGCGGGAAATGGATTTCATCCATTTTCCCTTGGTGCACTCCCGTGCATCATCCCTGCACGCCGGTGCAACATCCTTGCACGCTCGTGCAAGTGGGTAGAAAAGAGAGAGACGAGAGAGTTATTGCATTTCTCACCCATTTTCAACCAAGTTTCTTCTCTTGTTTAGTAGCTCCTAGCCCTAGACGTGAAATCCAGCTTCCAGCGGCTCCCATTCCAGCTAGAGATCAGAGAGATCAGCTTGAGAGATAGTCTCCACAGCCATGTCAAGAGGTAAGTGTTTCTTACTTCTTTAGCGTGTTCCCAACTTGTTTGATGTTGATTGGAAACGTGTGTTTCCATTCCTAGCATGTTGTGTGATGTTGGTATGTTTATATGTTGATGAGATGATGATTATATGATGATATTCCACCCAATAGCATGCTGTTTTGCTTGTGTGTGTGTTTGTGAGAGAAAGCTTGGCTTTCCATGGTGGATTCAGTAGTTTTGGATGGATGCTGAAATTGAAGTGATTTGTTAGCTTGTTGAAGTGCCATATATGCATGTTTCAGTTTAATTTCAGTTTGAGTGTGATTTGGTTGGGTTTCCAGCATTTCCAGATGAAGTCTGCTGCTACAAACCTAAGTGCACGACCGTGTGTCCGCAGACGCACGCCCGTGTGCCTGTGTTCTTGCGAGCACACGCCCATGTGAGCGATGAGCACACGGCTTGGAAATGCAGGGACACGACCGTGTGTCCTGAGGGACACGGCTGTGTGTCCGCTTTATGCATGAAATGGCCATTAGATTCCAGTAGCTTGCACGGCCAGACACACGACCGGGGCACGGTCCTGTGTGTCTGGGCACACGCCCGTGTGCCTGTGTGCAGCACGACCATGTGTGCGAGTGCACGCCCGTGCGTTTGCTTTGCACGCCCGTGCTTCAGCCTTATTTTTCAGAAATTACAGAAATTGACTTATAAAGACTTGGTAATCCATCCAGAAGCTTAATGATCATTAGATAATCCAGATTTCAGATAAGAAAATGTAGTATAAGCATTTATAGCATGGCATATAGTCTGAAAGAGGATCCAGGGATCTGAATTCAGTAGATTTCAGCATTCAGAACCCAATGTATGGGTTTCAGTTTTTGGTGAACTCGAGGGGGCATCTATGGGACCCAGCATTCTGACACCAGTCAGTCTGCTCAGCATTTCAGTATTCAACTTTCTAGCCAGTAGCTAGAATGTTCAGTCCACTTGGCCAGGATGCCGAATCCATGTGTTCATCAATCTGATCAGCACAGTAGGTACCTTTGGGTACGTATAGAGATTCGTATGCATGCATATCCAGTTATCAGTATCATACCATATCATGACATTTATTTCAAAATATGATTAATAATGAGAAACAGTAATCCAGCAATCAGATTCAGCACCCGCAAGCACGTAGATGTATGATTAGGGTCGATCAGGTATGTATGCCCTTGTTTGTGCTTGCTTGGGTCGAGGGAAGTAAGGAATGCTTACTGGGTGATCTTTATCACTCATCCCTTCCTTCTTCCTTCCTTTTCAGGTTAGTGTGCTGCTGGTGAGGAGTGGGTGGATCGAGGCTGGCGAGAGAGGACCCCACACACACAGTTTTCAGTTGTATTTTCAGTTTTGGACCTGTGAGGTCTTGTATATACATTGTAAATGTTTCCAGATGTAAAGAATATTGTACAAAACAGTTATATGTATATGAAAAGCCAGTTGGGCTCATTTGCATATTTCATTTCAGTTCAGCTTCCGCTTGCAATGTAAAGTTAGCAGTAGGTTTTCTTTTCGTATGATTCCCGTCTCGGGTACCCAATTTCCAGTTTAATTAATAAAAGAATAGTATCTTTCAGTAGCAGGGGTACTCGGGGCGGCGGGTCCTATATTAACTAAGCACACCAGCATATGTTGATATATAGTGGCTAGTATGGTCATATAGATATTGACGCTGGCTCTCGTATCGAGTGTGTTGAAACTCACAAGTGTCCCCTCGTATTCACCCCTGAAATTAATGTTTTTCTACTGAAAACATGTATTTAGATCCTTGGATCATTTTCTGAAAATATTGTATGATATGTCATGTTAGGTCATGATATGCATATGATGCATCATGTGTGCTTATCTTATTTCATTGTATTGAATTCTATCTCTTATATAACTTTTATTGTGTATTTATGCTTGCTTATACTTTATTTTCTCATTTTTGTCTGATGCACGGGCGTGCATAAGTCTACACGGATCGTGAGCTAATCTTGCGTGTTGATCGTGTTGGGTTTTGTAATTTCTCTACATTTTCTCATTTTCTGTGCATGCACAGTCATGACATAAACATAAACAATCGTGACCGTGTGTTAATTGGTCATGCACAAGTACGTGAACACGATCGTGACCATGTAAGATACAGTATTCAGGGGCGTGCGCTATGCGTACACGATCGTGCATCCTGCTCTGCATCACCATGACCTACCTGATCATGCTTATTCCCATCCAATTTTTATACCAAATGTAAATCAATCATTTCCCACATATCAAACATTTCATATACACATGCTTTTGCTACTAATAACATATATTTTCATACTTAATCATTCAAATCATCTTAAGACATATACACATATACATATCACATACCTATCTCAAGCATCCATACATAACCATCATCATCATCATTTCAAGATCATCAAACATGCAAGGAAACATCATAAGCATGCTAGAAACAAACTCATACTCATGCACAACCAACACATCACACAAAGGAAGAGAGGGAAAGAGGCAAGAAACACCTGCCTTTAGCGATGCAAATCAAGCTTTCTCTCTAAAGCAAATTTGACTCTCAAACTAGATTGGATGGTCCTGGACGTTGCTCTTCCCTTCTAAGGTTGCTAGTCTCTGAGATTGAAAGAAGCTTTTGGTGAAAAATAAGCTGAAAAATAAGATAAGGATGACTAAAAACAAAAGCAGTTAAATATCATTGCACGCACTGGCGTGCGCCTCACATGCATGTCGTGCATGGCAGGAAAATTACATTATTGCTATTTTCCTGTGCTTGCATGCAAATCGTTTCAACAGGACCCATGCAAAAGCCATCTAACCTTGAAAAACATCTATTTCACCCCTGAACTTTCTCACAACCCTAGTATTCTTACCAAATCACATTTTACCCCAGATTAAACGCCTAAAAGACATTTCTAACCCCTGGGATGTTATAACTAATCATTACTAATGCTACTTTGGATATTATCACTATTATTCTTCTTAATCTTGGTTTCTAAGATTGCAACAAGGTTAAGCAAATTATTCATGATGAACTTTTTAACTTCTTTTTGTTTCAAAGGGTCATTCAAACCCCTGATATTCCACGAAGCTAAGTTAACCATTTATTTTAATAGCCAAGGACCTACTCACTCCCTTTCTTTCATTTTTTTTTTTTTTTTACTTCCCTTTTGGTCATTCTTGATTCCCATTTGTCTAATTTCCATTCCATCTACAATAATTCTTTTGGTGGACTTCTTAATCCTCTCACCTTTCTTGTCCATAGTTAATCCATTACAAATGTTCTCATTTTCCAACCCTTCACTCCCTTTTTCCTTTTCC
Source organism: Anacardium occidentale (assembly GCA_026122585.1). Taxonomy (NCBI): domain Eukaryota; kingdom Viridiplantae; phylum Streptophyta; class Magnoliopsida; order Sapindales; family Anacardiaceae; genus Anacardium; species Anacardium occidentale. The sequence continues at coordinate 135,205 of JAJEJH010000340.1, read as the reverse complement.
TTAAGAATACTTCATTCTTCATTCTTTTGTTTAGGCCAGTTCTTCCATAACAGATGATAGAAGATAAGGTTCCTTAAGAAGGTCAAACTTCCTTTCTTTATTTATTGTTGTTTCATCCAATACATTAATGTTTTCTCTAACTCCTTTATCAAGTTTTCCTAAAACTTTGAATTTATTTCCTCACTTGTTTTGACGGGGATTCCCTATTATCACCTTAGTGTTACTAGTCCCTTTTCCCTTTTTGCTTTCACTATGTCTATTATCTTTTCTTACCATGTTCTCTTTATTACCTCCAATATCATGTTCTTTTTTATACGGTCTAGCATCTTTAATAACCTTTTTGATAACCCCATATCTTAGGTCACTCTATAGACACTCTATTTTGAATCCAATAAAGTCACTTCCGATGATGAAAAAATTTGGATATTGACTTAAAATTTTTGAGATATTGAATCGAGGATGGATAGTATAAGAAAAAAAAAAGTGTTTATTTTATTTTATTTAAAAAAATCATAACCCAAGTGGCCTGTGTGCTGGCCCAATTGGAGATGAAGGCCCAAGGTTTGGCCTGCAGCGCGCGTGAGAGGGGGAAGGGCCAGGCGCGTGCTCATGGCACGTGTACTACACGCCCAGGTTGAGTAGCCGCATGCCTACCGCCCTTTTTTCTGCAGTGCAGCTTCTCTCTCCTTCTCTTCTGCTGGACCAGCACATGCGTGCTGACTGTGCGTGTGCACGACCTTCCTTTTTGGCCTTTTCCTGCATGTTTTCCTTGGGCAGATTGCAAGCTTATTTTACACGTTTCCAACAGTTTTTTTTCCTGCAAAGAAATGATTTCAGCAGGCCCTCTTTAATGCCTAGTACAAGCAAAAAAGAGAAAAAACAGGGGGGAAAACTTGTCGGGGAGGATTTTTCAAAACAAACAGAAAAAAATTTTAACATATTCGAAAATTAATCAGTGTATTTTATAGTCTTCAAATTAATAATTTTTAGATGCTTTTTTAACCGAGATTTTTTTATAAATAATATATATATTTTTTATTATTTATTATTTTATGTATATAAAATTATATTATATATAAAGATTGTTTATGTGTTAAAATATTTTGTATAAATAATTTGTGTATTGTATTGTGTTGTATATAAATGTATTAATATTCGTATTAATATTTTTATTTGTTATATTTTTGTATGTAATATTTTTTGTATATATATATATATTTTTTATTCTGTATTTATATTTTATATATTTTATATTTTTCTATGCTGTAATTTTGTTCATATTTCGTATTTGATTAATTTTGTGTATTGGTATTTTTTTGTATATTCTATATTTTATTATTTGTGTTTCGTATTTTAAATGTCGTCTTATTCGTATTTCATATTTGATTTGTTTTGTATATTGATACTATTTTTTATAGACATTCTATATTTTTACTGTATTTGTATTTTATATTTTTAAATTCTATATGTATATGTATCATAGTATACTGTATGTATATACGCATGTAATAAATATTTTGTAAGAAGTATAGTTTTTATCCTACATGTATTCGATTATATTACATATATAAAGTTTTGCATTGTAATTTACTTTTTTAATTTCTTATTTTGCTTTACCTACTGTACATGTGTGTGTATATATGTTATTGGGTTTCTTGGTTGGGCCGCATGCTATTTATTTTCTTGGGCGGGCCGGTTGGGCTGCATTTTGTTTATTTCCTTGTGCGGGCTGCTTTTATGTAGATTAGGTTTTTAATTATTGTCTTTTCTTTATTTTATAAATACAATTTGCTTTAACCAAATTTTATCTTGTAGGATATATTTATTTATTTGTTTATTAGTTTAACTAACAAATTTATTTTGCAGGATTTATCCATTTAGTTATTTTATTAGATTAACAAATTAATTTGTTTCGCAGGATTTCCTCATTTTACATATTTATTTGTTCATTTTATTTATTGGATTGACTAACAAGAATTGTTTTATAGGATTTATTTATTTGTTTCTAGGCTTGTTTAGGGTTAGATAAAATGTGTAGGGGTGTATGAAAAAAATGTTGTAATTTTTAATTTTTAATTTTATTTTTTGTATTTTATTATATTCGTGGATGAATGTGATTTATTGTATGTGTATGATTAATATTAATAATGCATCGTGTGATAGAATGAAACTTAATTAAACTCAGTAATGTACTAAATGAATAAACCACAAAAATGAAGGCCGACTTTCAGGCTGGGCGGCTTGGGTGTCTAACATCTTCCCATCGTCGTTCCTGACTCTTCGAATCTCATCCATTGGGCATGTGAGGAGTAGTTAGGTCCTTTGTAAGGGATCCATAAATCGTCTGTTCTCACCGATGTGTATTTTTTGGAGGTAACTCTCAGATGACGACTCCATAGATTCCATAACGGGTTACAAACTTGTTATGTGCTCTTTTTAACCACGTTTAAGGTGGTTAAACAAGAGTGGTAAGTCTGTCCTCACTTGGTGTGACAAAAACCGACACCACACACCTAATTTACACCTTTTCTTCAAGTGGTCATACAAGTTGCAAATATCGCACTTGACTAGTCTCTATACATAGTCTACTTTCAACTTCATGGTTATAACATTAGCAAGTTTGACATCTATTGAATTAAAAACACTTTATTTTTATCCATTTTAATGTTGATTTTAGCAAAATCCAATCGAGACCCTTATTCAGTAACAACATCAAGTTTAAAGAGACACTTAATACTACTGGTAATATAACTAAAACCCTTAAGATCTCATAATTCCAAAGGTATGCCAAAGATTCTAACCCATACGACCACCGTTTTAATTTCCTCAATAAGCATAGCGATGTTTCTTGTCCATCTTTTAATAAGAAAGGTTACCTACCAATGTACCATGGGTCATTGTCAAATGCCTTATTCATGTCCTCCACATCATAAATCTAAGGATGACTATGCCTTGCCCGTTGGAAGTCACCTTAGTAAGCCCAAGGCTGCCTCATAACTTCTTAGCAAACCTTTTGACAATATGGAAAGTTAACCTTTTACCAAGAAAAAAGCTAACTACACATAATTCCTATTTTTTAGCACTGTCACAAGTAATCTCTTCAGAGATTTTAACCACACATTTCCTTCCAATGTAGGGGCTAGTCAGAGTGACATATTCTAACACTAACATTTTTTTTTCTTGCTACCAAATAATCTATTCCATGGTTTATCAAAGGGCATCTTATTTATAGTCATAGCGACTAAGCCAAAAACTCTATACACATCAATAGAAGCTGACCCAACCTTAGCCAAATGCCCCATAGAGCCAGCCATGAACCTTATAATAAAAAACAAAGAACGCATACACACCAAACATGTAAAACGACAAGCCACCATAATGCATACATAACACATAACAAGGACCATAAAAAACAGGGCTAACATAGCCCTCACATAGGCCAAAACACATACAAGAGACATAAAAACAAGCAAGACTAAACTGAGGACTACACTAATCAATCGTACACAGGAGCCATATAACATAGGTGCAAGACCATATACCAAGCACATATAAAAATGACACACAAAAGTAAAATATAGAGCAACCAAAGTTGAGTCAAAGGAGGGGAAAGAAGAGGACCAAGAAAGAAGAAGAAACACTTGGAACCAACAAAGCATAGAGAGCTAGGAGTAAACAAGGACCATGCACGCCTATAGCCTGAACCACAAACAAATACCCTAGGATGTCAAAGTAGGAACAAAGAGAAGGGAGAGATGACGACCAAGCCAAAGACTAATTGGTTAAATAGAAACACGAGAGACCACCATAAAAAAAAGGATGTCAGGCACTAAAAGTAGAGAGGACGACAATAGTGAGAAGAAGGAATATTTTAAAAATAAAGAGAAAATAGGTACTGTAGCAAAAGCTCAATTTTTTTCTTTTACCTTTTATAAAGGGCTTTTTGGTCTTTTTAAGAAGGCATGTAAGGTATATAAATGACTTTCTCTTTCATATAAAGCTAGACTTGATATTTTAAAATTGAACATTAAGCTTTGTGCTTTTTTTGAACTTAGAACCTATGTTCTCTTGTTCAACATTTCTTTATCCAATTTTCCATTATAAGAGAAAGTTGGTGATGGAGAATCAAGTGGGCGAAGACTAGTTACAAGTTGGTGAAATTTTTTTTAGACTTATATCAAGTTCTTCTTTAAACTTGATTTGACTTCCTTTAGACTTGAGTGACTTATCTTCCTCGTTATTTATCCAAGTAAGTTGTAATATTTATTTTATATGATTTGAGCTCTATTGCTTCTACATTTTTTTGGATGTGGTGTGATAAGTGATAATGGATAGTAAGGCAATGAATAGGGTTTCAAGTTGTATTGAATATTCTTATAGCTAAAGCTTGACTACGTAAGATTTTAGATTGAAAATTTGTATAACTTTGCTTGAATTTCATACTAAAACCTGGAGCCTACTTTGGGGTTGAACTTATGCTTAATTGATGAAAAATTTATGAGGATTAGGAACTTGAATTTTGATAATTGATATATATAATTTGAGAATTTTTATTTGCACTGTATATGTCCCTATTACTTCTCCCCAACATATTAACATAGCACTCTAACATCATTTGCAAATTTATATTGGATATGACTCACTATCTATTATTATATTTCATGAAACACTAGTAGGTGATATTTTTATTTCACATTTTGCCAATTGCCATTTTAACAAGACAACATTCCTACCTTTAGGGAGAAAAGAAAATGCCTACTAAAGTTAGGTATGAACTTAATTGGAGCTTAGCTTCTATGTTTCATGTAGATCATCGTAGATTCTAAAGTAAAACTAAAGTTTAAAGAATCATGTGTTTACAAATTGTTGCCAAAAAAATTGTATGATGCTTTTGTAGATATGATTCAAGTGAAAAGATTACTCATACTAATTGTTAATACACCTATATGAATTAATGAGACTATCAAATAGTTTATTTAAGCCATGACTGATTCATTTATTGCACCCCAAAAGTATGCAAGCCTTTTGGATTAAAGGATGCCTTTTGGATTAAAGGATACTATTTCAAAAAACCAAAAGGCAATGAATCAAACAAATATCAATCACGAAAATATTAAAATGATTAAAAAATCCACAACTTGATATATTTCTCTAGTAGAAAATATAGTCCTTAGAGAGGCTAAAGTCCTTAAAGAGGAACAAACTCCCTAAAAAAAAAAAGAAAAAGAATAAGAAAATGAGAATAAGAAAATCTCTATAATTATATTTATATGAGAGAGAGAAATGGAAATATGAAATGATTAATATTGATGATGTATTCTCATACATTATGGCTTTTCAAATTATGAATTGTGATGATTTTGAAACATGTACAATAGGTGAATGTAAACAAAGACATGATTGACCTAAATGGACAAAAAAATTTAGATCGAATTAGTTTCCTAACAAAATGTCAAGTGTTTAGGCCTATAGTCCAAACAACTAATGATGTCTAACCTATTGGATATAAATGAGATTTTTATAAAAAAAAGAAATGAGAAAAATGAGGTAGCTAGATATAAAGCTAGACTTATCGCTTGAAGTTATTATTTTTTTTAAAGACTTGACATTGATTTTGATAAGCCATACTTACTGATAATGGATGCAATTGCTTTAAGATGTTCGATTAGCTTAATAGTCTCTAAAGGGCTTGACATGCATATTATGGACCTAGTTACTATATATATGGCATATTTGATACTGATAATCATACAAAGCTGCTTCAAGGATTGAAATTGCCTGAGACAACTAGAGACAATTTGAGAACCTTATATTTAATCAAATTAAAGAGATCATTATATGGATTAAAAAGTATAGAAGAATGTGGTATACTCTCCTTAACAAATTTTGATAAAAAAAAGACATGTGAATGATTGTAGACACTTAATTTTGACCAAACAAGGCTTTTCTCGATAATGATAGCCTACAAGTTTTCATACGAGACTTTATGGTTGATAAGTTGAGCTCAAAGATTATGAATGGAGAATTAGACTTGGGAATCGTTCCTACAAGCCTTAGGGTCCTTAGGACACATATTAGGCCCTTTTTCCCTTGAAAATGGCCTAAGAGTAAAGTTTGGGCCCATTTTGAGCCTGTTTGACATAGCTTGCCTGATCAGGTTGCGACCACTCATTTCATGCATGTCAACCAATAGTTTGAAAGGTGCACAGTTGTACTTAGCATGCTTGCATCTTTAGACAATCAATGCTTGACTTTGGATAATTGCCAAGTATTTGTGTATGGATCCATTTACTCGATAGGACGTATATTAAAATTTAAATTTAAATAAAAAGATAGGATAAACTTTAAAATTAAAATTAAACAAAAAGATAGAAACAAATTTTAATTTTTAAATTTAAATCATCTTCAAGATTTTTTTTAACCCTATATAAAGGGTTATAATTTCCTAAGTTAGGAGAGGTTTTTTTTTTTTTTCCTAACAAGACTTGAGTGAAATAATTTTTCATAGAAAATAAAGAACCCTAAACATTGGCTTGTAAGACACCTTAGAAAATATCTTGTTTTTGTCACCCAAGTCCTTTACTTAGCCTAGTGATCACTTCTCATGTTCGTTTGGCTTTAGCTCATCATGAAAGAAGCATTGAAGGGACCTCAAGCCAGGGACGTACTTGAGAGGAGACCCTATTATCTTTCTCAATTATTTTCTTAGTTTTCTACTCAATCTTGATTTTGCATCACTTCTACTACTAGAATACTATTCATGGATACCTTGTGGTAAACTGTGAACATATATGAGTGATGGATGATCACCTATCACTTATGCATATCTGTAAACAACCTTGGGACATCCTACACAACTACTAAATACACAATAACAATGTTCGTGGGCTATTTGATTTGTATGTTTATCTTAGCATTACTTAGCTATATAGGTTATTTATTGATATTGTTAATATGTGATTATCGAATGGTTAAAGATGATTTATTGGAATTCACTTACAAAGCATGATAATTTTGTCAATTTGGTTTGTTTAAATGAATATCTTGATTAAATGAACACAACATGTGATGTGGAAAAACCTGTTAGTTATCATAGATTATGAAATTAAATATGCTATTTAGTATTTTGCATGCTTTGTTTGGTCATTAGACGCTTGTGAATGAGTGCACGAACATTCTCTCCCATAAGTGTCTGTGTATAGATTTGGAGTTGACCACATACCAAGCACATAACATTTTGTTTAAATCTTTTACTTTGCTTTTGAAATGGTCTTGTGTTTAAATATTATGCATGAAAGTATGTTACTTGATTCTAGTTTAGTTGTTTATGCATAACTCCTATTTCTATTATATCTGTGTGTTAGCATTATAGTGTTATACGCTAAACATTAGCAATGGTTCATGGATATGTAAGAGTGATAGGTGTTCTCTCATCATCGTGTGTATCCATGCACCATTCTTGAGGTTGTTTGCAAATAGCACTAGAACACCTCTAATATGCTTTTAGTATTCTTTTCATCCTAAATTCAATTGTTGCAGGCTTTTCTTTTTATCTTACATACCTATTTCGTATTTATGAATGTCAATTTTCAATTTTCTTTTGAGGATGTAATTTAATTATAATTTAATTTAATTTAACTTATATTTATATCTTTTCTATATGATTTAAGCTATTGCATTGTATGTGTAAATTAGGAGAATTGGAAAATCTAAAAACTTAATTAAGACAATTCATTCAATGGAGGCAAGTCTTCAGGCTGGGCCATATGGCTACGTAATATCTTTCCATGATTGTATCTAACTTTTCAAACATGTCTATTAGGTAGACAATGTTATTTTAGGTTATTCTCTAGTGATCCAATAGTTGCTTATCCTTGTCATACTTTTTCCAAGTGTAACTTGGGTGGTAACTCACTAGTAACTCTATGGTAGGCCAAAAACCTATTCATGCTCTCCTCTTGGTAATTTTAGGATAATTTAACAAGATCAGTAAGTTTGTTATCACTTGAAGTGACAAAAACTTGTCGTAACTTTAATAACTTCACTAGGTGATATAAGAAGAGTTATTTTTAATGTGATTGGTTTTAATCATGTTTTCATGTTTGAAAATGCTCTTTTGCATTCATTTACACCATTTGCATAAAGCATTAGACAGAGAGGCTTATTTTACATCTAATGGTAATATACACTTCCACTTGAAAACCCATTTGACATAGTGGTTGTCTATTTTGTACATCAGCTATTGACACATACCATTGGGTATAAAAAAAACCTATAATTCTCACCTTTAGTAGTCCTTAAACTTAATCAATGTCAATCTATTTAGTAAACCTTAAAATTAAACCCTAGGTTCATTTTTATATGTGTATGCCTGATTCGAATCCTTATGTATAAAGTCTTATGTCTTTGTATACCTATTTTGAGGTTGCATAAAGCACTAGACAGAGAGGCTTATTTTACGTCTAATGGTAATATACACTTCCACCTGAAAACCCATTTGACATAGTGGTTGTCTATTTTGTACATCAACTATTGACACATACCATTGGGTATAAAAAAAACTTATAATTATCACCTTTAGTAGTCCTTAAACTTAATCAATGTCAACCTATGTAGTGAACCTTAAATTTAAACCCTAGGTTCATTTATATAAGTGTATGCTTGATTCGAATCCTTATGTATAAAGTCTTATGTCTTTGCATACCTATTTTGAGGTATGTCGTGACCCATATTGCTTGAATTTTGTTGATCTTTTTTCAAATGGTCCTTATTGATGGAAAGCTTCCTAAAACATTGTCCTAATGAAACTCTTATAGTATGAAAAGACATATTACACAATGAGTATGTGAAAAAGAGCCTTCATACATAAGGATTCATTAGAGTTTAGGTTACAAGCTACTAGACTCCTTGATTGGCATTAACCCTACCAAGGGAAGAAAAACTTACCATTACGCTTATTGAAGATATAAGGAGGAAAAATGTTTCAAGTTTTAGAAAGGGTACCAAGCCTAAAAGTACTATTACTAAACTAAACTTTAAAAAAATTTAAATGGTTACAAAGGAAAGGAAGTGTTACTAAAAAACAAGACTATTGCAAGTTGGGCATTTCTTTGCTAGCATTAGCTATGCATAACATTCATGCATACACATAAAATGTTTGTCCTATGCTAACTGTTTTACATCCAACATAGACTTTACTATTATATTGGCTTAAGAAGGTAAACAGCTGCAAAGGATTGCTTTAGTCGATAATTTGATATTTGAATTTGAGTCTTTTCAGTTAGAAAGATTAGAATGTTTAACTATTGAGTAGGTTAGAAAGGAAGAACAAGTTGATTCTAGGACAACTGAAGAACATGAAATATCATCTAGAAAGGGTAATATGAGTTAGGGAATACCTGATCAGTATCCTTGAACACTTACAAGATAAAGGCAAATGAGAGTGAGTGAAAACTCTTAGTAAGTAGAATAACTATTGATCTTAACTCCTTTATCCTTTACTTTTAAGTAACATCTCAACTTATGGTTAACTTATCCTTTAAACTTTATTGTAACTTTACTTAGATCATTTTCAACTCAGTGTTTATTTTAATATCATAACTTATCTTTTTATGATGTCATCGTTTAACTTAGGTTACTAGGAAACCTCTTAACTCATTTTTAGTTCATCTGTAAGTGTAAAAGTTAATCCATCAAAGCAACTTGAAACTTTACATATCAACAAATTGCACATAATGCTCATGCAATAAAACCATGTAACTGTAAGTTGAAAACTGTCATTCATTAAGCATAGGCGAAAAATTATAAAATTGTAAAGTAATAAAACTCAATAATGAAAATCATATCTACAAAATCTACACAAAATTGTATCTATAAATTATAATTATGCCGATCAAACTTAGTAAGACATAAAGATTTGACACTTTGGCCGCATGAGTAAAAACTCATAAATATAAGTTAGCGTTATATCAAATGTAATGTCTTACTGTAGACTCTAACCTCCTACTATAAGAGTGTACACTCATAAAATGCCTTATTGTATCCACCTTTATGAAAGCATATCTCTTAAAACTTATAAGAAAACATATACCTCTTCAGATCTGTAAACTCGCAAAACATGTCAATAAACTCATCTCATGTAAAATTTCATAGAAACTATGTTTAATATGTTTTCACGTAAAACTTTGCATGTAAATGAAATGTTGAACTTATTAGACAATGACTAAATTACCTTTTAAATTATTAGGAACCAAATCATCACTTAAAACTTGTTCTTTCTCTTAACTCAACTTAATGCATAGTTAAGTGTAATACTCATGCATAAGTATGCACCTTAAAGCTTAGTTATTTCCATGTATCATTCTATCACTCACAACCATGCTTCTTCACCATGTATAGTTGTGTAGCCACATAAACTTTTCCCATTCTTTTTTCGTCACTCACAATTGTGTATTTTAGTGATGCAAGGTCGTGTTTATATAATAAGAGTCATACACGACTATGCATCTCACAACTACATGGTCGTGCATACTCTTTCACAAAATCCTAATCTCTTTCTGTGATTAATCTCGATATAATATCCATTACCTTTTAACCAAGATTGATTGAAACTCATCTTATATAATCATATTTCACATATCAACTTCAATTACTAATCAAGATCATCAAAATCATTATCAAATCTTGACCTAATCTAACCTTGATCTTTAACTTAATCAAGAACATATAATCTTTATTCTAAATCCAACTTAAACCATAAAACATGCTTATAATCATGAAATAACATCATATAATCATCAAAGAATCTTAAAAGCATATCATTGCATCATTAATCCATGAAATCTTAAATGAATCATCATCAATGAACTTGAATAATCCTTGAAAACATGATAACATTCTACTTACCTTGGTTGGCTATTACATAATCTCTCTCTTCTTGAAACTTTAGTCATCAAACAATGATTAACAACAACAAAGAGTGCGTTAAAGTCTACAAAGTGCGCTTACCAGTCTTGGAGAGATTCATGAGAAATTGTCTTTATGAAAAAATTCACAAAACATGTACTCATATAGATCTTAGGTCACTTTATATGCATAGGCATGCATGGACTTGCATCTAACTCTTAATTACTTCTCTCACCTTTTTGGCTTCTATATGTGACCAATTGTGGCCAAATAAATCTACAACCACACTTAGGCCTCTAAATGACTATTTTAACCTTTCTAAGCTAATTTTAAGCCCCAACAATTATCCTAAGGCTAAAAAACTATTGTAAAGACCTTAAATACATCTTCAAGTGTTACATAAAAAAATAAGAAAAGAAAAATGAGGTAACTAGATATGAAACTAGATTATGGCCCAAAGTTTTTTTATTTTTTATTTTTAAGACTTGACATTGATTTTAATGAAACATACTTAACAATTATAGATGCAATTGCTTTAAGATATTTGATTCGCTTAAGAGTCTCTAAAAGGCTTGACATGTATTTTATGGACATAGTTATTATATATCCATATGGTACATATGATATTGATAATCTTATAAAGATGCTTGAAGGATTGAAATTGCCTAAGACAAATAGGGACAATCCGAGAAACTTATATTTAATCAAATTAAAGAGAGCATTATATGGATTAAAAAATTTAGAAGAATGTCGTACAGTCACTTTAATAAATATTTGATAAAAGAGAGATATGTGAATTGCTTTATATGATTATTTGTCTTCATAAAAGGGTCAACATCAAGATTTGCTATTGTAGTAATATATGTTGATGAGATGGAGGAATTAATAAAACTATTAAATACCTAAAAAGGAAGTTGTGATGATAGATTTGAAAAAACGAAATATTGTCTTGACCTGCAAATCAAGTATAGTTCAAATGGAATACTTATTTACCAATCAAGCTATATTGAGAAATTGTTTAAATGTTTTAATATGGATAAGGCATACCCTTTGAGCACCCCAATGGTTGTTCTGTCTTTTAATTCTAAAAAGGATAATTTCATTCGAAAAAATAAAATGAAAAGATACTTATTCTTGAAGTACCTTATCTTAATATCATTAATTACCTAATATCATAATGCAATAGACATGATATATTCTTCTTAATAAATTTATTGGCCCAATATTACCCTAACCCATCAACATTAGAATAGAATCAAAGATATATTTTTATACTTATGCGAAGCTCGAAATTTGGAAATATTCTATTCATCTAAATTCCCTCAAAAACTTGGTTAGATTGGATATACAGATGATAGTTTTATTTCTAACCCTTATAAGGCCCTTTGGCATACCAGATTTGTCTCTACTTATATTGACACAACAATATCATGGTGCTCCATAAAGAGAATTTTTGGTTGCAACAACTTCAAATCATTAAAGGATTTTTGTACTTTATAAAGCTAACTAAGAATGCATATGGTTATGATTTTTCATCCAACATATCTAATATATGTGCAATTTTCCTTATGCAATAAACATCCCTTCTATATTATATAAAGACAATGCAACTTTTATTTTCCAAATTAGAGGAGTATATATTAAAAAAGATATAACTAAACATATTTCACCAAAGTTTTTTCACACTTATGAACTCCAATATAGTTGAAAGGTTTAATTTCAATCAAATATGTTCTAATGATAACCTAGCAGACTTATTTACTAAGACAGTGTTAGCATCAATGTGTAAAAAGTTAGTGTATAACATTGATATGCATTAACTCAATAAGCAACCAAATTAATCCATATCATTTTATTACAAAAAATGAGGGGCATTCATTAGAAGGAGCTTATTCTTGAAAGAAGTGACATATTGGACAAAATATGCATTGTACTACTTTCCTAATGACTAGGTTTTGTCACATATGGTTTTCTTAGTAACGTTTTTAAAGATGCAACGTTGAACATGTCCAACACTATTTTACAACTCATTACATATATATTTTCCTTTATTTAGGTTTTTTAGTCCAATTAGGTTATCCCTTAGTAATGTTAATTCAATTATTGATAAGTAGTGGAAATCCTAAAGGGAGTATTATTTAGTATGGGGATTCCCACCATATGAAAAAATGTGAGATGATGGGAAAATTCTATAAATAGTCTATCCTATTTACTTCACTTTGGTACTTGTACACTAAAGTGGAGAAAAAGCAAAGTTAATACAACTTACTCATTTTAGCCTCATATACCTTGATTTTTGATATTTAAGTTATTATATTTAATTTATACTAGAAATTTACAATTGCAAAAACCTATGGACTCAAAACATAATACATAGAGCAGAAGTATAAATTACAAATTTTTCTATCGATGACGTTAATTGATAAACTACCATAAGATCAAAATATTGAACTTAATATGCATAACAACAATAAGGTGTCTATAGAAACAATTGCATTTAGAGGCTCATTCACTTTGAACTGTAATTCTATGAGTTTATCACTATCTAATAGTAGCAAGGATGGTACCAAAGTAGTTCTCATGAAACACTAAACTCAGCTCTAAGGGTTTTTTAGAATTCTTATGAAAATGAGTCAATATTTTAAGAGTGCATGTTAACACTCTTGAAATGACCAACTATTCCACGTATTTTAGTCAATGGAATATTGTTCCTTGTTCATAGTTGACCTTACCCATGTGCATTTACTGTCCATTAATATAAATAACTATAATGTCACTCTTATAGTCATGTCATACTCTAAAATAGTCATTTGAATGAATTGAAATGTAATTGTTCCAGTTGGACTGATGTTGGAATGGTTATTCCATTTCCTTTAATAAATGTTTCATCGTGCAAATAAATAGATCGTCATTTGAATGAGTTGTTATATAGTTGTTCAAGCTAGATTATTATTGGAATGACCATGTACTTAAATGGTCATTGACATCTTTTAGATGACCCACAAGTTCTCTATTCTTGTAACTAGAAGTGATGAATTTTTCATCTGTCCTTTGTTGCCTTTGTAGATTTGTCAATATGGTCAATCACAACAATTGGACAATCCAAACTTGAAGACTACATTAAGCTAGTGTTAAACTACATCGATCAATATACAAGAAAATTTGGTGATTTCAAATTGAAGGATCATATGCATTGTTATTCTTCAAAGGATATATTTAATAAATACTAAAATTACCATTTATATGAATTCCTCTAGTGGACATGCATATAACATATACTCATGTGTTATACTAAGTTGTCAACAAACAATCATGACATGTGAGATCTATCATTATCTTTTGGTAGAATTGTTCAATACAATAATAGTCTAATGGTATTATCTATGTTCTTGATCAAAAAAATTCTAAGACAACAAATACTTTTAGAATGACCACTATATATGTATATAGGGTTATAATGATCAAAATACATGTTGATTCTCTCATTCTAATTCTATCATTCTAAGGATATTTATTTATTATGTACTATACATATAATAGTGTGATGAAAAATTACCTTTTTATTAATTATAAACAAGATATATGATACATAATAGAAACACATTAGCAAAAATGATTGACTTTAGAGTACCTAATTTGACATATACATCAATTAGAGAATTATTTTGTATATATTCAAAATTAAATAAAAACTTGTAACCCTTAAATTGTAGAAAATAGAAAATAAATTTAAACAATTTTGGTGGACACCTATGCTCCTTATTATATGAGACTTTAGGGTAGAAATGATGGTAGACCACATTGTGCCATGTTGGGCTACATTGATACAACCCACTGTGTCTCGTATCAGACCAAGCCTAAGCCCATCAACTGGAAGGCCTTGTAGGGCATGTCGACCTAGTTGAAAGGCAAGAGTAAGGCAAGATGTACGGCTTCTCGGGAGTTTAATAGGCTGGCCTATGTGTTTTTAAGGGCCAACCCACTAATTAAAATTTTAATTAATTTTTTAAATTATATTTTCTAATATAAGAAAAACATGTTAAAAAATTGAATTGTGATTAAAAAATTAATATTATTTATAATGAGTAAAATAAGTTATTAAAATTAATCTCACATATACAAGAGAATAAAAAACTTGAAACTTAGTTGAGACTTAAACCTTTATTTATAATAGGTGAAGGAGGTTGTTTTGGTATATCTTTCAAATATGAAACTTTACATTTAACATCAAATGTAAAGGTCTCACATTTGAACGATATATTCGAACAATTTTCTTTATTTATTAAACATAAGAATTTCAACCTTTTATATAGGTGAGATTGATTCAAACAACCTATTATATACATATATCTATTTTTTTTCTCATAATAATAATACAACTTTTTATGTTTTCTTTTATAAAAAACACATTTTCTTAAATTTAATATTTAATAAATTCAATATTTTTAATTTTTTTTATATAGTATCATGTTAGCCCACAAGTTGCGCTTCTAAGCCTTAATGCCTTCGGCTCACGGGCTGCAAGCCATACCAAATAAGGGTGTCCCAAACCAGTCTTTGGAGATTTGAAACATTAAATTGTTGTATCCATAATTATAACTTTTTTCTTCCTGGAATGTTTAATCTTAGAAAGTTGGTACGGTTCCTTGATTATGACATAATTTTTGTTTTAAGCTTTCGATCAACAATTGTTAACCACAAATGATGGTTCAGAAAACAAACAAGTTTTCGCTTTATATGTAATTGTCACTGGCAACAACATAACTAATCAATTAAAATCATGATGCTTTGTCAGTTTTATTTAAATAAAAGACTTTTATTCAAGTCAAAATTATTTGTAATACACCAATAATCCTCTTCATCGATTAAATTGTCTTAAAAGTCCATTGTATCATTGCCGCGTATGAAAAAAGTCATAAATAAATCACAAGATTATATTTGAAATAAAAAGAAAAATTAATCAATATCATTACATTTACTCCTTTTACAAACATTTCATAGTAGGTAAATAAGTATGAATTTATACAAACAAAATAATTTTCATTTCATTTGTACAAGTTTTACATCATTAATAAATAAGTCTAATTTTCACACAAGACATACTTGGTTCAATATCAATTCGACGGTCAAGAAAACCAATGAAATTACATCATGAACAATATTAAGGGTGAATGAGTCCACATATTCTGTTGAAAAGTGGAAAATTGAAACTTGAAACTTGAATCGATTAATTCCTACAAATTAGGAACTGAAACAGACAAGGACAAGCTCCTATTCGAAACCTATCCGGACTGTTTCAATTCCTCTCGACATTGTCCACCAAAAAAATAAAATAAAATAAAAAGTTCTGCAACTTCGTTAACATCTGTTTCCGGCACTATTCAATGTTCATCCATTTTTTTTCAACCCATGAAATCCATCAACAAAAATAACGAGAGAAAATACTAAAAGAACAAGAAACTTAGAACCCATCAAACCCCATGAGAAAATAACGAACCAGCAAGTGCAAAAATGAAAAAAACCAAAAAGAAAAATAGAGTCTACATGCCCATTCAGCATTCACTGTTCAGCAGGGATACTAATTGAAGAAGAAGAACAACAGGATCAACATCATTATATTTACATCTGCAATTTGTTAAGTGAAAAATAAACACACACGATAAGGAGCTCCAAGAGAAGTGTGAACCATGGAGAAAATTCTATGTGAAACCAACATGACTGCAACAACTTCAACATCTTTTTCCCCTTCATCCATTTCGACAATATTTTCATGTGGATTTTGTTATTCAACCCATCAACCCCTACATCCTGCCATAGTCATGTAAAACCAAACAACTGAACATACATTTATATTGCCGAATTACAAATCAGTAGCCCTCATTTACTCATCCCACAAGCAAAAACCATAAAGGGAGTACTAGAAAAAGCCACTCCCAGTTATCCTTTAAATTATAAGAAAAAGATCTCTTAAAAGAATGGAGCATCAAAACATGACAAAAATCATTGTGTTTGGTCCATGGAAAAAACAAGAGAATATAAGGTAAAAGGAATTAATCTCACCCAAGATTTCTCTAAATTTCAAAGTTTTACCTTTTAACTTTTGAAAAATCAAACATTTATCTATAAACCAAAATTAATAGTTAAATTTAATAATAAACTATTAAGTGTTAATGGTCATAATAGTATTTTCATATTTTAGAATAAAAAGAATTAAAAAATAAAAAATTTATAAAAATAATTAAAAAATTATATAAAAATATTTAAATAATATTAAAATATTAAATTAACAAAATAAGTTTTAAAATATAATAAAAATATTACAAAAACTGAAAATTTAGCCATTGCTAGCAGCGACGGCAGTTGATGGTCAAATTCGGCTATCTTCGCTTACATTGTGACATTTAGATTTAGCCGCCAACTGAATTAGGTGGTTTTTTTTGGCTCACTAGTTCTATTTTTGTTTGTCATTGTCGCTTGTGACGCTGTCGATGGTAGTGGCCAATTTTCAAATTTTTTCATTTTTTTTATAATTTTTATTTTTTCTTTAATTAAGTGTATTTTAGTCATTTTATACAAATATTAACTAAATAGGATAAAAAATGTTTTAAAGGTGAGTGTTTGGCTTTAAACAACTTGATGGGTAGGACTTTCTCATTTGGCGAATCCTTGGGTGGGATTAAGTCTTTTCGCCAGAACGTAATATGAAAACTCATGACAGGGTATCAAAGACGCAAACGAAAGATAACAGGATGAAAGAATCATATAATTATGGCAAAAAGCCAGTCCAATAAATAAAGCGTTATATATACATATGCAAATAAAAAGGATAAGGGGAAACAATTAGCTTTCACTCAGGAAAATTTGCCTCCTTTCAAACACATCATTTTCATCCATTTCCATGATACCACAAGTAAATGAGGAGTTATGCTTCAATATAATAAACACAAGAAAAGTTAAATAAGAATAAAAAAGAAAATTAGAAGATAACAACTAAAAAACTTTCAATGCACAAGTAATTCCCGGTTTTAGTACAAAACAATATGTAGAAAAAGTTAGATGGACATGAAGGCATAGATGTAAAAGTTGCAGATAGATGGATGTAAGGAATAGATTAGTATCATTAATTACAATTTGTAGTTAATATTTCTTTAGATAGTCCATTTATTTAAGTAAAATAAATACAAGAAAGCCAGTTTATTAAATTCATTGAATGAAATAAGTTACATAGAAATTAACTTGGTGAGAATATCAAAGATTGATATTAGGGTTACTTTTTAAACAATACAAGTTACCTGAATCTTGAGCTTTTGCATGCAAGTAACGTTCAACTTGAATAGCTGTAGACGCCGAAATAGCAAACGTATCTCTTGCCGTAACTGAGACAATACTACATTTTGCTGTAATTTTTCCACCAACCCCACATTTCTGGATCACTAGTAATGTCTTCACAATCCTCCTCAAGGTGCCATTCTAACTCCGTTATGTTTTGTGCATAATCTTCTTCTTGCATTTCCATTAAAAAATGTGTGCATGAACATGTCAACGTCAATGTCATCATCACAACCAACAACGCAAAACTTATTAATAATTACAATGGCCTAAGAGGAACTCTAGGCTTCACTTCTTGCAAACTTGAAGAAACTTGGTCATAAAATTTAGACATGCATTTTATCACATCTTTCGACTTCCCAAACAACATCTTAATTTCTTTGCAAGCCTTCCTATTAATGTGTAATATTGGTGACTTAATTTTTAAAAATAAATTCATTCTTTAAGGTGTTCCAAATTTCAACCAATTACTAACATTTTGAAATTACACTAAACACACTTTAAGAAATAGAAGCTATTAGGCAACTAACTAAAAGTTGATCTACTTTCTTCTATAGATAGTGCCAATTGAATCAGATTTTAAGCCACTAGATCTAACCAATATTAAAGGAGCATGTACACACGTGATATCCTCTTCTCTAATTATGAATACCACTTATGAATTCACTACAAAAAAAACTATTTGTTGTATCGATCAAATTCTAATACCAATCTATTTTAATGTCGGAACAAAATCAGATTTTTGCTTGAGACAGAAAAACGCGATGACAATTGTATTAGAATCTGAATATTTATCAGATGCTAATGTAGTATCGGATTAGTATCGAAAATTCTATCCGATTCAAAATATATTCGATACTAATCCGATACTAAATTTAGAACTAAGTTTGATACTAATCCGATTCTAATTTAGTATCCGATAAGTATCAAAAATTTAAACCGATTCAAATATTATTCGATGCTAATCCGACACTAAATTGAAAACTATGTCCGATACTAATTCGATGCTACCTTAAACTGATGCTAATCTGATGCTACCTTAAACCGATACTAATCCTAAGCTAATCTGATGCTATTTTTAATTCGTAACCAATTCTATTCCTATTCTAATCCGATACTAATCCTTTAATTATATTTTTCCTACTTCTCTATGATACAATAACAATTTCTTCATGTAACTATTTCAATATACAAAACCATGTTCATATTGTCAATTAAAAAGTATAATAAAAACAAAATTCTTACACATCAAAATCAAATTTTTTTGCTACAACTAAAATTCATTAACAATAATATATGAAATAGTCACATAAAGTATCTAAATACCATTATTATTTTTAAAAAATACTCTAGTAATTCGTAAAGCCTGTACATAACTTTACTAGGCCTCATTAAGGCTTCATTGGCTAGGAAAGCGGGGTTAAGTCTCTGAAAATGGCTTGTCCTTGGAAGGGCCCATTAAAGCTTAAAAGTGGTGCCTCATCTCAACTCGCATCTGATTTATCATATTTGCTTGAAACTGCTCCTCCAAGGATGCAATTAAGGTGACTTTTTCCTTTTCAAGTCTTTCATGAAAGGATCTTTCCTGTTTTTTCATCTTTTGCCGCATTATTTCTAACTGCTCATTGACAGCTGGAGCATATGTAGGCATTGAAACTAAAGTACTCATTCCACAATCTTCAAAGATACAGATGCTTGAGAACCAAATCCATATACTCTGCTCTTTTTTTATCCCCTAACAACTTTGAAGAAGAGTGTTTGTTCATCAATTGATCGAGCTCATTATTGGTTTGAGACAACTGGTCCCTCAATTGGTATAATATAATATTCATAATCCTACATTCAAATAAAATACTTACATGGACATGTTTTGACTTTTATCTACCCATCTCTCTCGATCGTGATTTTTTGTGTGTAGATATTCGTACACATCATTTATGGTAGGTGCCCTACCACATTCAGTCTCATTGACAAAAAAAAACCCATTTAAACGGTTAGATAGGTTGTTTATTTTAGAAAACCATAAACAGTTTGGAAAACAAGATGTGGAAGGAATTAAACATTTAAACTAACCAGTCTCGTTGCATGCTCTGTCATAGTAATCGAGCCACACTTATGTCTCGTTGTGCCTTCACCTATCACTGTGAATCAGTGATATTGTATATACATATGTGTGTGTGTGTATGCATGTGTATGTATATAGCTATATATAGGTGTATATATGTGCATATGTGTGTGTATAATACTATACATATATATATATATATATGTATGTGTATATATATGTTATGTATATGTGTGTGTATGTATACCATTGTATGATATATACATACATGTATATGTATATGTATATGTATATATATTATATATATGTATGTATGTGTGTGTATATGTGTGTGTGTGTGTGTGTGTGTGTTCACATATACATGTGCATGTATATACATGTGTATATGTTGAATGTTATTATTTATTTTACCTGTCCAATTTTTAGTTGTCCTAGTCTTTAGCATATGCAGTAGTTTGTTACATAAAAACTGCAGAATCTTGAGTTTGTTAGCTAGTTGAGTAATTATAGGATTTAGTGGACTACTATCCTATTTTATTGTTTTTTACCGTTAGCAGAAGTTTTATTTAAGAACTTCATTTTTCTATAAATTAATGTATGAGTTTCCAGCCAAGTAAATAAAAAGGTCCTAAGTTTATTCACTCTCTTCTTGCTGCTCATATTTCCAACAGTGGTATCAGAGCTTGAGTGGTTAAGAAATTCCTGTGAGTGAAACACGTGAGGGAGAGAAATTACAGTAGCAGCGTAAGGACTTATGGCTTCTGAAAACTTTGTACAACCAGCTATTCCTCGCTTTGATGGTCATTATGACCATTGGAGTATGTTGATGGAGAATTTTTTGAGATCGAAGGAGTATTGGCAAGTGGTTTCTGATGGCATATCAGAACTAGCAATAGGCACAGCAGTGTCAAATGCACAACAAGCAGAAATAGAAGTAATGAGGTTGAAGGATCTCAAAGTAAAGAATTATTTGTTCCAAGCCATTGATCAATCAATTTTGGAAACCATTCTTTGCGAAGATACTTCCAAGCAAATTTGGGATTCAATGGCAAAGAAGTATCAGGGGACAACAAAGGCAAAACGAGCACATCTACAAGCACTTCGTGTTGAATTTGAAACTTTACAGATGAAGATGGGAGAATCAATTTCAGATTACTTCTCAAGGACTATGGCAATTGCAAACAAGATGCGGATTCATGGCGAAAAACTGGAAGATGTCACCATCATTGAGAAGATTCTTCGCTCTATGACAGCAAAATTCAATTATGTTGTTTGTTCAATTGAAGAATCTAAAGATACTAATGAACTTTCAATTGATGAATTACAAGGTTCATTATTGATTCATGAGCAGAAAATGAATCGGCAAGACAAAGAGGAGCAAGCTTTACAAGCTTTATCCAATAATCATTCGTCCTTTTCAAGAGGAGGTGGTCGAGGAAGAGGAAAGGGCAGAGGCAACAACAGCGGCAGACACTCACATCATAAATCGACTGAAGACAATCAGTCTTCTAATTCTCAAGGAAGAGGAAGAGGCCATGACAATAATAATTCAACTCCTTTCAGATCTAAGTCAGTAGACAAATCGAAAGTTGAATGCTATAGGTGTCACAGGTATGGCCATTACAAATCAGAATGTCGAACTAACTTAAATAGAGAGGGTGGAAAGCAATCTAATTTTGTAGAAAAAGAAGAAGAAGTCTCTCTATTATTGGCCTACCAAGTGAAAGAGCAAGAAGAAGCGAGCCAGAATTTGTGGTATTTGGATACTGGGTGCAGCAATCATATGTATGGAAACAAGATAGCTTTCTCCGCTCTAGACGAGTCATATCGAGATTTGGTAAAATTTGGAGACAACTCTAAAGTCTCAGTTATGGGAAAGGGCTAAGTAATCATTCAAACTAAAAAGGATGATTCTCAAACAATTTCTAATGTGCTTTATGTTCCAGATTTGAAGACCAATCTTCTAAGTCTTGGCCAATTGCAAGAAAAGGGTTATGAGATTTTGATAAAGGATGGAGTGTGCCGTATTCAAGATGACAAATTGGGTCTAATTACTGAAGCAAAAATGACTGCAAATAGAATGTTTCCTCTCTATCTCAATAATATACAACAATCATGCTTCTCAATAAAACAAGGAGATGAAGCTTGGTTGTGGCATTTTCGTTATGGGCATCTCAATTTCGGTGGACTAAAGACGCTACAACAAAAGAATATGGTGACAGGTCTTCCTCAAATTACTCCTCCATCTAAAATTTGTGAGGAGTGTATTGTTAGCAAACAACACTGCAATTCATTTCCAAAGGGAAAATCTTGGAGAGCAAAGAAGGCACTAGAACTTGTTCATTCCGACATTTGCGGACCAATATCTCCAACTTCTAATGGAGGTAAAAGATACATAATTACCTTCATTGATGATTATAGTCGGAAAGTTTGGGTTTATTTTTTACAAGAGAAAGCAGAAGCTTTTGAAGCTTTTAAAAGCTTTAAAGCACTAGTTGAGAAAGAAGCTAATAACCCAATAAAAGCTCTTCGCTCAGATCGTGGGGGAGAATATAACTCACATGAATTTGCTAATTTTTATGAGCTTTATGGCATAAGGAGACAGCTTACAGCAGCTTATTCACCCTAATAAAATGGCGTTTACGAGAGGAAAAATCGTACTATTATGAATATGGTGAGAAGTTTGTTGACGAGCAATGGTGTTCCAAAAAGCTTTTGGCCTGAAGCAGTCAACTGGAGTATTCATATTCTGAACATAAGTCCTACATTTGCAGTTCAAAATATAACTCCAGAGGAAGCATGAAGTGGACGACGACCAGCCGTAGATTATTTCAGAATCTTTGGATGTGTAGCATATGCCCATGTTCCAGATCAAAAGAGAAAAAAACTAGACGACAAGGGAGAGAAATGCATTTTTCTTGGTGTTAGTGATCAATCAAAAGCTTATAAGCTTTATAATCCTAGCACTAAGAAAATTTTGATTAGCCGAGACGTTGTTTTTGATGAAAATCAATTTTGGTTATGGAACAAAGTTGTCATTGGAGAACAAATTCCAACAAGCTTTGATGGGGAAAATGGTGACGAAGCAAATCAGCCCCAACAACGTGTTCCAGTAGATGTTGCCGCTTCTGAAACTACACCAGCAATGGATGAACAAACTGAAACAATAGCTAATTCACATTCTCATCGAGTTCGTAAAAGGCCAGCCTGGATGTCAGATTATGAGGTAACTGATCTTGACCAATCAGAAGATCCTCTCACTCATTTTGCTTTATTTTCAGATTATGATCCAACAAATTTTGAAAGTGCTGTCAAAGAAGCAAAATGGAGAATGGCAATGGATGAAGAAATTGCTGCAATTGAAAAGAATGATACATGGGAACTTTCTGATCTTCCAAAAGGGCACAAAAAGATTAATGTAAAATGGGTCTACAAAACGAAATTGAAGGAGAATGGGAACGTTGACAAATATAAAGCGCGATTGGTGGCGAAGGGTTACAAACAGAAGTTTGGTGTGGATTACAAAGAAGTTTTTGCTCCTGTCGCACGACTTGACACAATTAGATTGGTAATTGCATTGGCTGCTCAAAACTCATGGCCTATCTATCAATTAGATGTAAAGTCAGCTTTTCTTCATGGAGACTTACATGAACAGGTATTTATAGAACAACCGTCTGGCTATGTTAAAATTGGTGAAGAGCATAAAGTTTATAGATTGAAAAAGGCTCTATAAGGACTAAAACAAGCACCTAGAGCTTGGTATAGTCGTATAGATGCCTATTTTCAGAGGGAAAGTTTTCAAAAATGCCCATATGAGTATACTATATATATAAAGTGCGAAAATGGGGGGAAAATGCTGATTGTATGCTTATATGTAGATGATTTGATTTATACAGGAAATGATAGTGCCATATTTGAGAATTTTAAGAAGTCAATGATGCTTGAGTTTGATATGTCTGATCTTGGAAAGTCACATTATTTTCTTGGCATAGAAATAATGCAATCTGATGGTGGAATATTTATTTCTCAAAAGAAGTATGTGAGAGAAATTTTAGATAGGTTTCAGATGAGCAATTGCAATCCTGTCTCTACACCATCAGATGTTGGATTGAAGCTTACAAAAAATCTTGAAGGAAAGAGGACTAATGACACTCTCTTCAAGCAAATTGTAGGGAGTTTGATGTATGTGACGACAACAAGGCCAGATATCATGCATGCAATAAGCCTCATTAGCAGATACATGGAGAGTCCAAAAGAATTACATCTACTAGCTGTAAAAAGGGTCTTTCGGTACTTGAAGGGTATTATTGATTTTGGGTTGTTCTATAACAAAGGAGAAAAGTCTGGCTTGATTGGATTTTTTGACAGTGATTATGCTGGAGATTTAGATGATTGAAAGAGTACTTCGGGCTATGTTTTTATGCTTGGATCAGCTATAGTCTCATGGTCATCAAAGAAGCAACCAATTGTCACCTTATCAACAACTGAAGCTGAATTCGTAGCTACTACTTCATGTGCTACTCAAGCAATTTGGCTAAGAAATATTCTTGCTGAATTACATGTAAAGCAGTAAGAACCAACAACGATTTATTGTGACAACAATTCAGCCATAAAGTTGTCCAAAAATCCTGTCCTACATGGGAGAAGCAAACATATAGATGTGAAATTTCACTTCCTAAAAGACCTAACGAGAGATGGGGTAATTGATCTCATCTACTGTAGAAGTGAAGATCAGATTGCTGACATATTTACCAAGTAACTCCAGTTGTCATCATTTGTGAAGCTTAGAAAATTACTTGGTGTCTGCACTATGAAAAATCAAGAAGATGTCCTACAGCAAACGTATTAAACTGATAGTTACACTTTCAGTTTAAGGGAGGGATTGTTGAATGTTATTATTTATTTTACCTGTCCAATTTTTAGTTGTCCTAGTCTTTAGCATATGCAGTAGTTTGTTACATAAAAACTGCAGAATCTTGAGTTTGTTAGCTAGTTGAGTAATTATAGGATTTAGTGGACTACTATCCTATTTTATTGTTTTTTACCGTTAGCAGAAGTTTTATTTAAGAACCTCATTTTTCTATAAATCAATGTATGAGTTTCCAACCAAGTAAATAAAAAGGTCCTAAGTTTATTCACTCTCTTCCTGCTGCTCATATTTCTAACAGTATATGTATACATATGTATATGTATGTCTCCTCCTTAGAGTTCTAGAAAAAAGAAATTGACAACTAATACAATATAATAAATGATTTTGAAGCAACTCAATAATAGATAAACATATAATTGACACATTTCAAAGGGTACAATGTTAACTACATTTTATTTATATTATGGCCTTGTTCCTTCTTCCAAAGTAGCCATCTCACTTCAATTTGTTCCTTCTAAAGTATTTGGTCCAGTCTCAAACATAGCTATGTTAACAATATTTTCAAGTTTTGAATCATGCTTGCATAATTTAACATTTACAGGTACAATATCAACTTCCAATAGACATATAAAACTTCTGTTAATTTCTTTGAAGAAAAGCAAAGAGGAAAATTTGAAAAACCATGGAAAAGAGCCTCTTACATTGTCTTCAATAGCTAGGGGCTAGTTAAATCCAACCTAACTAATTACCTGCACACCAAAAAATAAAACTAGAATGATATTTAAAATAAAAGTTAAAACAACAGAAAAAAAAAAGAAGAAGTCATTTTAGCCCAATAGACTCAATGAAAGATGTTAAATATTAAAGTATAAATTAAGCCATTCATAAATAACAAACTTGGAATTGCTGTTAATTGGAACTAGTAATTTAGAAATTAAAACATATAATTCATTCTTAACATGAATAAAATATAATTCATTCCTAGCATGAATCCAACCACCATTTTCGTAACCTTTAAACAAAACACACCCAAAATTTACTCCTACTAAAACCAATTGTCGCTCAAATTTTTTAGAATAGATAATAATTTCTTAAAACACATTAAAAACAAGAAATAGCCCAAGCATTCTAGTCACAATAACTTCTCAGCAAGTATAGTCAACACATGAAAAAAAATATATATGTCAAAAATGAAAAAGGAACTTACCAAATCAAAGAAGCAATGACCAAGTGCTAGTCAAATCCAAACTAATTAAGTGCCACACACTACAAAATAAAACTAGAATGATATTTAAAATAAAAGATAAAACAACGAAAAAATAAAAGCCATCTAATTGAAACTGTACCAGGGTGCTAAAAAACATGGAGTTGTACAAGAGCATATTGACATGGATTTTTATAGTTAAATTGTAATTCATTTAGCAAAAAGAACTAAGTGTAGATGTAAATGTTTTTTAAATATGTTACTTAGTTAAGATAGCTAGAGATGAACTGAATTAACTTCACACATTGTCTAGACTCTGTTATATGTAACTATTAAGAAATACCTTGTATTGAATGTAATATGTTTAGTTAAGTTGACTTACCTCAGCTAGCTTAGGAAGAAATATTCTTGTTCTGAATAGTTAGTTGACTTATCTTAGATAGCTTAGATCAAATCCCATTATAGGGGGATCACATATCATTAGCCTTAGAAAAAGATTTGATTGATTCTTGTATATGTGTATATATTGTGTACATGATTCTCAAAAAAGTATAGCAGATTTCATTTCACCAAATATTCTTTATTCCTCTCCATACATATCATTTTTTTATATGGTACTAGAGCAACTTTTGGGCTCCTAATCATCACAATATACCTGTAAATACAATGGCAAATTACAACCAAAGTCTTCTATTAAAAATGTCATTTTCTCACCATCTAAACACCATCAACACCAACTCTATTATTGATCCTTCAAACCCTTATTACTTTGTCCATCATTCAAACTAACCTAAACATATTTTGTTCTAGCAAAACTGAACGGAGCCAACTATCTATCATGGAGAAAAGCCATGATTCATGCCTTCACGGCCAAATACAAAATTGGATTCATCAAAAGATCAATACAACCACGATTTGAAGAATAACAACTAGTAGAATACGCCTTATAGAATCAATGCAACAACATGATTTTGTCATGGCTCATTCATTCAGTCGACCCCAATCTAGCTAAAGGGTTGGTTCATGTGAAGATTGTTCAACAAGTTTGGGAGGACTTTAAAGACCAGTTTTCATAAAGAAATGCACTAACAATCTATTAAATTTAGAAATCCTTGGCATCTCTTTCATAAGGCACCATGATAGTTTTATCATATTTCATAAAAATCAAAAGCCTCTAGAATGAATTAGATATGTAAGAATGAATTAGATATGTATTGGTCGATCCTCACCTGTAATCAAATGAAGGCATACTATGATTAGAGAGAAAAGGATCAATTAATGTAGTTTCTCATAGGTCTCTATGACACCTATAATATTGTTTACACTAATATTCTCATGATGACACCATTACTGAATATTTGTAAAGCCTACTCTCTAGTGATTCAAGAAGAAACATAAAGGCGAATAACAATAGAATCAACGAAAAATTTCTCCATCATAATGGCAGTACATGGGAGAACAAATAACTCATCAAACGATCACAAAGGTAAGTACTGTGACCATTGTAATATAATAGGTCATGCAATTAAAAATTGACGAACGTTAAAATTTTGTTGCAAATATTGTGATAAGAAAGGACATACTAAGGATAGATGTAAGTATAAGAATGAGACATGGGTTCCCAACAATGTAGGAACTCAAAACAATCAACAAAATCACTAATATGGATCTCGAGGAAACAGATGCAGTACTTTTCCCACTACTAATGCTATGGATTCTTCACAATCTACACATGAAGAATACTTACAAAGCACAAGTACACCTATTCATTCCAATAAACCAATAAATTCCTTCAAACTAGCACATATACTTTCTATAAAACAACTCCAACAGATTGTTCACACCATAGCAATGATGAATCAAAATCATGCTTTTGGTAATAGCAATGTCTATACAAATGTTGCAGGCCTATTCACTTTTCATAATACTTCAATCAATTTTTTGTTCACATAGCCTTGGATTTTGGATAGTAAAGCTACAGATTGTATAATCTCTGACCCTACACTTTTTACCTAAACAAAACCATTACTAATTCCTACTGTTAACCTACCTATCGGGTTTTCTATAGCAATCACATCTACAAGAACAATACCATTTAATCTAGGCATAACCTTAGATAATGTTTTATGTGTCCTTTCTTTTACATTTAAAGTTAATGTCTATTAGTAAACTTACTTTTGCTCTAAATTGTTGTGTGATCTTGTTTCCAAATTTTTAGGTCTTACAGGACTTGGTTACAAGAGAGATGATTGGCTTGGGTAAACAGCACTGTGGTTTTTATTACACATCACCTTTGTAAAGGATACCAGCCTTTCATCAAGTCTCACAGCCACCAAACTTATGGCATATACGCCTTGGACACCTACCACCAACTCAACTAAAATTAGTTTCTTCTTTGTTATCCACTAATAATGTGTCTTCTGATGATAGTTATAATGTTGTCCCTTGGCTAAATGTAATAGCCCAGGGGTAGAATTGTTATTTTAGGCTTTGAGACTAAGGGTAAAAGAGATATTTTCAGTTAGAAAATGGTTCTGAGAGGATTCAAGGGTAGAAGAGTCTTTTAGAAGCCTTTCGTGGCTTATACATGGATATTATGGGAAGAATATTCCATGTATGACGCGAGGAGAGAGAGATTTCAGATTTTTGAGGGGTACACACCCGTGTGTCTAAGACACACGCCTGTGTGCCAGGTGAGAGACGCGTTATAAGTTTCTTTTCCATATTTTCTCTCAGTGTTTCCTCTCCTTCGTTTCCAGTAAACCCTAGGTAAGAATCCATTCAGCCAGTAGCCATTATTCTGGTTAAAGATCCAAGAGCAGCTAGAGAGAGAGATCCAGACGCCATGGCTAGAGGTAAGTAGTTCTTTACCTCTTTCACTTAGGTTTCCAACAAGCTTTTCTGATTTTTGAGCTTCTTGGATGGTTGTTGTGTGATGAGTATGTTTTTCAGTATGTTTTGATGATAATGTGATGCTTGGAATGATGATTGATGAGAGTATTATGAAATGTATAATGTTTATATGGTTGGGTATGATTTTGATGAGAAATGCTTGAGATTTGGCATGCTTAATGATGAATGTGTGAGATGAGAAGGTTTATTGGCATGTATATGATGTGTTTATGTTTGATTGAAAAATGGTTGAGATTTGGATGTGTTTGAGTGGGATTTTTTGGGTTTTTAGACACATCTGTAGAATCTGAGTTGAGCATATGCCCGTGTACCTGAGGGGACACACCCGTGTGGCCTCAATTCTACATGGAACATGACCTTGCATGTTACCCTATGCATATGAAAATTCAGACACATGCTCGTGTATCTAAGTACACACGCTCGTATGTCTAATCTTAAATCTACATGTTCGTGTAGGCAAGACACGAGATGATATTGAGGCAGCTACATGCTCGTGTAGTACGATACACGCCTGTGTGCCCAGTTATGCACGCCCATGTGCTTAGTTATGCACGCCCGTGTATTTACATCACACAGTCGTGTGGTCAACCATTTGTTTAATAAATTTTCTAGAAGCTAGTACGTTTAAGGACACGAGAAGCACACGGTCCTGTGTGCCTTAACACACACCCGTGTACATAGACACACACATCCGTGTGGCTTAAGAAAGACAGAAAAGAGAATATTAAAGCAAAGATAAGCTACTATAAATAATCCTAAGCGAATTCTAAGCATGAGAAACATAAGAATAACATGAAATAACAACATATCATGCATGATTATCAAGCATTGAGCATAGCATGTCATATGAGACTTTTTTAGAAAAGGATCTAAGGATCCAAGAGTATATTTTAAAAAAGTATATATATATGATGTTCCAGACATCAATTAGGGGTGGATACGAGGGTGTACCTGTGAGTTTGCACGCTCGCTAGAGAGGGAAATCATGGTCCGCTAAAGAGGACATGGTCATGCATGAGTAGTTTTATCATAGGTTTGAGCTCACACGGCCAAGGTGTCGAATCCTTGTGTTCATCAGTCTGACCAACATAGCAGAAATATTTTCAGATGCAGTACTTTCTGATACAGTTTTCAGATATATTATATGTATATACACAGGATTTTTAGATCAGAGATTTTATATCAGAAAAAATTTTCAGAAAAGAATGAGTTTTCAGAAAATCAATCTGAGGGGTAAGTTTTATGATAAATGAGCATTTACATGACATCAGAGCATACATATCATGTCATGTACAACATTCATGAGAAATAGAAGAGATGAAAGCAAAGTATAAAGCATAGAACAAATGAAATCTCTAAATAAAGAAAGTATGAGAAATAAGACAAAAAAAGACAAAGAACATTCTTGAAAATAGACAAGATAAAGAAAGTAAAGAAATAAGAGAGTGAGAAAAGAACGAATAAGCTACTGTAGAGCAAGTATAACAGATGATAAGAAAACAGTAAGTTGTGAATTCGAGTTCTGATCTGAGATCAGTTTTTGCTTGATGACCTGTCTGTGTGAGAGATTAGAAATCCTTACTGAGTGATTTTGTCACTCACCCCTTTCCTTTCCTTTCTCTTTTATAGGTCAGTGAGTTGGGGACTGAGATGTGGCAATGCAGCTGTGAGGTTTTGGGGACATGGCTCGGTAGCTAGTTTTATGATTCAGCTTGCATGCTTTGATAATTTTTTATCTCATGTATTTATGTGTGTGTATTATATTGTAGTATACACTGTATGAATAACATGATTTTATACATGAGTAGCCTGAGATTTTCAGAAAAAGTTGTTATTTCATATTTTAGTACAGTATTAGTGTTTTACGCTTCCGTATACAGATTTTTAAAGTATTTTGAGCAACAGTTAAGTGTTCTTTTTCCTTGTGGGGATCTTCATCATAAGCGCATTTTTAATATGATATTATATATATATATATATGTATATATGTATATATATGTATATTTTAAACAGCTGCGCACGGTAGGCCTGGGGCGGGGGTCACTACACTAAATAAACAAGACTTTTATTCTCTTTTAAGTTTAATATCAACTAATGCTCTATTTGATTTGTTGCATTACGATATTTAGGGTTCATCTAAAGTTTCCACACATTTAAGGGCACCTTGTTTTCTCACCATTGTTGATGATTTTACAAGATCTACTTAGATATTTCTTATGAAATAAATCTAAAACACAACCATTTTGAAATCCTCTATTAATTTGCTTATACACAATTTCAGGCCCATGTTAAGTTGTTAGAGTCAAAAATGGATCTGAATTTCTGTTTATGAGAAATTTCTTTTAATTTCATGGGACTAAATATCAACGCACTTGTGTTTACACCCCATAACAAAATGGGGTTGTGGAACAAAAACATCGTCATATTCTAATTATTGTACGTGCATTACTTTTTCAATCTCATTTACCACTCATTTTTTTGGGGAGAATGTGTTTTAATTGTCGTGTACCTAATCAATCGATTAACATCACCATTGTTATCAAATAAATCTGCTTTTGAGATGTTATACAATCACCCACCATCACTTGAACATTTGAAAGTTTTTGGTTGTCTATGTTATGCAACTGTTGTTCACCCTACTCATAAATTTGATCCTCATGCAAAGCGTTACATATTTGTCAGATACCTTACTAGTAAAAATGGATACAAGTTTTATGACATGAAACTAAGAAGTTCTTTGTGAGTCGTGACGTTAAATTTCATGAAACAACCTTTCCATTCTTCAATACTCAAGTTTAGTTCAATCAAGAACCTGTTTTACCTAATCTCTCTTTTGACTTTACAAATAATATACCTTCTAAACAATTATCCATCATAAATTTTCCTTCTTCTTTAGAAACAAAACCACCTAACTTTCATGAACCCGAATAAGCAACATATGCTCGTAACACACGTAAGCCATTTTCTATATCAACTTTAACTGAACCCACTCTATTCGAACAAAGTAGTCCAATTGTGACAACACCAGTTCTCAAACAACCTCTAATCCTCAAATCAAATACTCTACTTGTACTAGGTAGCCTCTGATACGACATAAAGACTATATGATGTCATTTTAAGTCAATCATTCTATCACATACTTAAGTCTTATAGTGAGGACTCATATCCACTCTCAAACTTTCTATTATATACTCGTATAAGTCCAAGACATTGTATTTTTCTAGCTAACATTACAAGACACATAGAGCCCAAAACTTATGCTCAAGCTATCCTTGATCCACATTGATAAAAAGCCATGAACATTGAACTAAGAACGTTGTAGCAAAATAACATATGGACTTTAATCCCTTTTCCTAATGGACAAAAACCAATTGGATGCAAATGGGTTTACAAAATCAAGTATATATTTGATGGAACCATTGAATGTTACAATGTTCATTTTGTTGCCAAAGGATATAATCAAGTTAATGGTATTGATTATCAAGAAACTTTTTCTCTTACAGCTAAACTTACTATACTTTGTTGCATTCTCACTATTGTCGAGCCAAGAATTGGTTTATACACCAATTAGATATCCAAAATGTTTTCCTTCATGGAGACCTAAATGAAATAGTATACATGAAATCTCTACCAGGTCTAAAACGACAAAAGGAGAATGTTGTGTGTCGTCTTAACAAGTCACTTTATGGGCTCAAACAAGCATCAAGAAATTGGTTCTCAACTTTCTCAAACACTATCTATAAGGCAAGTTATCAATAATCCAAGGCTAATTATTCACTTTTCACAAAGGCTCGGGGAGTCTCATTTATTATAGTTCTCTTTTATGTTGATGACATTCTTTTAACAAGCAATGATCTTCAAGAGATTAATCAATTGAAAACATTTCTTCTCAAGCATTTTTGTATCAAGGATTTTAGAGACTTGAAACATTTTTGGGAATTAAATTTTCACGCTCCAAGAAAGGCATCTTTATGTCTTAAAGAAAATATGCTTTGGATATTTTACAAGAATCTAGACTTGTGGGTGCTCGCCCAATCAAATTCCTAATGAAATGAAATTTAAAGCTTACCCCACAAATGGAACATTATTAAATAATCCTATGAAGTATAGTAGATTGGTTGGAAGATTAATTTATCTTACTATCATAAGAACAGATATAGTGTATTCAGTTTGAGTGTTGAGTCAATTCATACAAGAACCTTGAAAGCGTTATTAGGATGTAGCCCTAAGCATTCTCAAGTATGTGAAAGGAACTCTTAGACAAGGTCTATTATTACCCTCCACTAATAATCTCTCTTTAAAGGCCTTTTACGATTCAGATTAGGAAGGTTGTTGTACCACAAGAGAATCAATTATAGGATATTGTGTCTTTCTTGGAAATTCACTTATCTCAATGAAGTCAATAAAACAAACCAATATTTCCAAATCATTTGCAGAAGCCAAATATCGAGCTCTAGCAAACACATGTTTAGAGTTAACTTGGTTATGTTGCATCTTACAAGATTTAAAGGTTCCATAAGTGGCTTCTATACCGTTATTTTGGGACAATCAAGCTATTTTACATATTGTAGCTAACCCTGTCTTCTATGAGCGTACATAACACATTAAAATAAATTGCCACTTAGTGTGGGAAAAGTTACAAGCTAGAATGATTAATCCTTCCTATATACCTACATACTTTCAACTGGCAGATATCTTCACAAAGGCCTTAGGAAAGGATCAATTTGTGGCATTATGAAACAAGTTGGGACTTCATGACATGCACTCTCCAACTTAAAGGGGAGTATTAAGAGATATCTTGTATTGAATATAATTTGTTTAGTTACGTTGACTTACCTTAGTTAGCTTAGAAAGAAATATTTTTGTATTGAATAGTTAGTTGACTTACCTTAGATAGCTTAGATCAAATCCTATTATAGGTGGATCACATATCATTAGCCTTAGAAAAGGATTTGATTGATTCTTATATATGTGTATATATTGTATACATGATTCTTAGAAAAGTGTAGCAATTTTGTTTCACCAAATATTCTTTATTCTTCTCCATACACATCATTTTTTTATAGTAACTTCTTGCATTTTTTTTACGCAATCCAAATATTCAATCATACCAATTAAATGCAAGTAGTTTATGAGCTTGATCTTTAATTGTCACCACTTAGTCAACATATTAATCTACAAAAATATTTGATTGGTCACAATCTTTTAGAGATGCAGCATATTAACAAGGTGTAGTCTTGGGGAAAACCTAGTGTTGCATGTTATAGTATTGACTTGAGGGATAGAAACAAATAAGTTTTTTTTTTTTTTTTTTTTGTTTCTTTTTAGTTTAATCAACAATTGTAATAGTTTGTATCAAAGATTGTCAAGCTAACAAATCTATTCTTGTGTAAATAGTGTGTAAACCTAAATTTTTGTTGATGAATGAGAATGTGAAGAATTTCCAAATCTTTCAGGTGTTCTTCTCTTTGTTTTTGTTTAGTGAGTATGTATGTATGTATGTATGTATGTATGTATGTATGTATGTGTGTGTGTGTATAAAAACAAATAATTACTATCATACACTTTATATCTATAGTCAATAAAGCAATTACAACTTAGTGAACTAGACTTCTAACTCATTGCTTCATCAGCAAATATTAAAAACATAATCAGTGGTGTCCTTAACTAATATAAAAAGATAAAATTTTGCACTTTTTAATATGTAAAAATTTTCAAGCCAGATTTCTTCATGTGTTTACTATACCACCAGATAATACATTGTTGACCGACATTAATAAATAGAGAACAATTTTTCAGAATAGAGAACAATGTCTTAAAATCCATTGAAAACAGTAAATAGCCCAAGCATTCTAGTTCACAATAAATTTTAAGCAAGTAAAGACAACACATGAAAAGAATAAATAGCTGAAAAAGCAACTTTCAAAATCCTAAAGAGAGGCAACATAGTGATAGAGTGAAGAACAGTACCAGTCAGAAATTGCCCATAGCCGTTCAAGTACTACTGCTTATGGGCAATTAGAAAGCAAAGACACAACAAATCAACTCACATGAGTTAATGTCTTGTAAGAGATCTTAGAGAGAGACATAGCCACAGGCTTAATGGAAGAAGGGCTGGGAGAGAGATGCAGTTGTAGACTTAATGGAAGAAGGGCTGAGATTTTTTGCAAATATTCAAATTTCCCTAATTGTGGAGTTAATGTTTGCTTATTATTTGTTTATAAGTTAATTGTTTAAAATCTATAATTCATTTTAATAAATAAATTTATAACTAATATAATATGTTCTGATGCTAAATTTTATTGAATAATAATGTAGCATCAGATCAAATTTCGATGCTAAATTTCACAAAATTATGAACAAGCTTATAAACATTAGCATTGGACAATTTTCTGATGCTAAATGTTATGTAAAAATAAAATAGCATCAGCTCATAA
This sequence comes from Anacardium occidentale, assembly GCA_026122585.1. Classification (NCBI taxonomy): domain Eukaryota; kingdom Viridiplantae; phylum Streptophyta; class Magnoliopsida; order Sapindales; family Anacardiaceae; genus Anacardium; species Anacardium occidentale. The sequence continues at coordinate 99,482 of JAJEJH010000340.1, read as the reverse complement.
TATGATGCTAAATTTCACCAAATTATATTCAAATACATAAAAATTAGCATGAGAAAATAGTCTGACGCTAAATGTTATGGGGAAATTATCCAATGCTAAATTTCATTAAATTATATATAAGCATTTAAACATTAGCTTCAGATTTGTGTCGATGCTAAATTTTAATGGATAATAAAATAGCATCGAATAAAATTCCGATACTAAATTCAACCAAATTATTTACAAGCATATAAACATTAGTATCGTAAATTTATCGATGCTAAATGTTATGGGGAAATAAAATAGCATCAGATTGTAATTTGATACTAAGTTTTACCAAATATTTACAAGCATCTAAACATTAACATCAAACTATATGCCGATGCTAATTTTATTGGATAATAAAATAGCATTGGATAGTACTCTGATACTAAATTTCACCAAATCAATTACTAACATATAAACATTAGCATCAGATTAGAATCAGATAAATAATCCGATTCTAAAACGTATAGGATTAAAATCTGATTATTTTGCTGCTTTTAAATAGTATCGGATTTTGTCAATACTATTTAGAAACGTTCATACCAGATTCTAATCCGATGCTAACTCTCTAACCACTACAAATCCAAATTGAATCTGACACTAATTGAAAATTGGATATTGTTCGATTCAAATTTTCTAATACTAAATACAGATTTTCTTGTAGTGATTCAAAATCGATATTTTGACTAAGTAATTTTTTGGAGATATAAACTAAAGATCTAAGGAGAAGATAGAATTTGAATCAAAGCTTTAGTTCAGTAAAAGGAACTTGCACTTGTTGAGTCTTCTGTCACTTCTATTGGAGTAAACTAGTTGGAATTAAGTGGAGAATTGTTAACCATGCTTTAGACGTCAGTCTTCAAAACTACTATGAGAAAGAGCGAGGTTTAGAAAGAGAATCAAGAGAAAATTAGGCAAAAAAATTTGTTTATATATAGTCAGTATTTCAAAAGTTACACTCATTAGAATATTAATCTTTTTATATAGTTGAGACTTAACATTTTCCGTTCATTACTAATGGAAACTGGAAACAGAAAGATATAGCGTATTAGAGATGAGAGCCTATGCGAGGAGTAACTGTGCAAGGAGTTTTCTTCTTCATCTCATCTCAGCATCCTCCCTTAAACTAAGCCTTGAGACTATGTGACAAGATATTTTTCTTCATCTGATCTCAGTACAGATTAATTTGAGAAACATAATATATAGAAACTATTTTATGTAATACTCCAATATTCCTAAGATTTAGGGAAAGAAACAAAATTAAATAGTAAATGAGATTTCTAAAAAACCAAATTGAAATAGAAGTGATTATAATTCCTGGATGACGTTATTTTAGTAAAATAAGTGGTATTAATGTTAAATATAAAGTAAAAGGGTATAATTCTTTTTCTAAGGTCACTGGGGGCACATGCCCACACTCACTCCTTTCCTTGAGTCCATAACAAACATCTATTAATCCTTTGGGTATCTTGAAAACTTTTGGAAAATTCTAAGATAGATTATTTCATGATAAAAAACCTAATGGGAAAAGAAAGTTTTTTACCCAGCAAGATTTTCAACTATTTATGTGCGTAAAATTTCAATCTTTACATTCATTGTGTGCCAATAAAGTCTGCACAAACACGTTTAGTCAAATTTTCGATTCCATATATTTGGCTCTAAGCTTGTGTCTCGGTTTGACATAATTGAATGGTTTCTAGGTGAAAATTGAAATCACTTGATCATTTAAGAAAAAAGTTACTAAAAGTTAAGTGTGGCAACATTTAGAAATGGGTAGGAAGATTGAAAAACGGTGACATTATAGATGGCTAGCTGCATTTTATTATTTTTCATCTTTTCGGGCATGTTGTTCAATGTTTGTTCACCAGAGAGAAAAAATATTCATTTAATATTCTATGGGAGAAAATTTAAAATTGCCATACAAGTTAATAAATATATGTTATTTGTATATTATTATAATTTTAACGATGACTTAAATAAATGTACCAACATGTCATGAATTTATTCATTGTTGCAGACCGAGTTTTATCATCGACCTTTCAAAGGATATTTTGAAAGCTTGAAAAGTGAGTTGAATTTGTTTATGTGATTAGTTGATTTTGCAGGTACAGTTAACTTAAAAGCTATGAGTCAGTCCAGCTACATAGACCCCTATATATAATTAATTTTTACGTCAATACACAGCAACTTACCAACTATTTTTACTCCGACGACCAGTTTTCTGTTTCTGCCATAATATTGACATTATTAGCTTCAATAATTTAACAAGGGAAACTTAAATGTCTACATTCATCAAAAGCACAATTATTTTTGTTAGAGAAAATTACATTTTTCCATTGAACGTTTTGCTTAACACTTTTTTTTTCATTCAAAATCAAACCATATAAGAAATAAAAAAAACTGAACAATGTAAAAGCAAAATAATCACTTTATCATGCATTATAAATTTTAGTCAAATTATAAAATAATTCATTTGTAAATCAAACTCAAATATTTTAAATATGATAATTTATCCTTTAAAAGTTTAAAAATTCATAAACCAATTCATATAATCTTTTAAAAACATTAGTCGCAACATTACTCCTCAAAAGATTATCACACTTATCTCATATTTTGAAAATACTATTATAACTTCAATAAGTAGTAATTTGATATTTACATTTATAATTTACTGTATTCTATTAAATTCTTTATAGTGTAACTATCATTTTTGAAATTATCAAAAAACATATTGAAAATTGAAAAATTTTAAAATATTATCAAAATTAATTGAATTTTTACTAACCCCTAAAATTTTCATTAATACTCCTAACATTTTTAAAAATTATAATTTACCTTCAAACATATAATTATATTTATTCTTATTAGAAAAGAGGAAGAATAGGTAGGTACAAAAAGAAAGGGAAATAAGTGAATTTTTATGTAATTTAAATATTTAAAATGTTTACTTTTAATTTTAAAAGTACATTAATAATATAAAATAATTTTATTTTTTAATAATTTTGTATTAAGAGAATATGAGAAAATGTTTCTTGCACGAAGACAGAATAATGTTTCAAAGGCAAACCTTGGGCCGGAAAATCGAATTTATTTTTTTAGGAAATGAAGTCATCAGCTCTATTATTGTTTCTTTATTCTTTCGGTTTCGATGGAGACCAAATAAAAGTGTTTTTTTTTTTTTTGTTATTTATTATTATTTATTTGGTTTTTAATTTAATATAGGGAATAAATTATATTTATTTCAATAAAAACATTTTCTCTTAATATACCAAAAGTATTATTTTTTTTAAAAGAATTATTCACTTCTACAGTTATCTTCAATGATAAGAATTTATCAGTCAATTTTTTAAAATTTAAACACTCACTCGTTAAATATTTTTAATCAAAAATTATCAATATTTTTGATAAAATGATCAAAATACTTTTATAAAAAATAAAAATTATAATAAAAATATAAAATAATATTTTAATATAAAAATTAAAAATTTTAAAAAATATATAATTAAAAAAATGTAAAAACAAAATAAAATTGTAAACAAACATAAAAGATAAATTAAAAAAAGAAGCAACTACTGTTATCGACAACGATGCTAGCAACAATGGCCTTTTAAAATTGAACTAGGTGGTTGACAAATGTCACCTGATTTACAAGTTTGTTAGATTTAGTTGTTTCTATCCCATTTTTTTATGAATGTCATAAATAACGGTTGAAAATAATCGTTAAACATAAAACCAATTATTTTTTGTCACTATAAATGGTACTACCTCCATCAACCTTGGGTTATCCTGTGAACTAAGTAGTCAGGTTTACTTTTAGGCAATTATTGTTGCTGGCGACAATCACTGTTTATTTAATATTTTTTATAAATTTTTTCATTATTTTTTTAATATATTTATTATTTTTATAAAATTTATTTTATTATTTTTGAAATTTTTATGATTAAAAATATAAAAATATCATTCCAATTATTAATATTTAACAATTAATGGTTAAATTTAATTGATAACTTTAATCAATGACTAAATATTTGGATTTTAAAAAAGTTAACAAATAGAATTTTATTATTGAGTGAAACTTTAGGCATGAGTAAGACCTTTGACCCCTTATTAATATATTCATAAAAACGTTATTTATGATGAACTTCTTGCTTTTAGAGATTTATGATTTCCAGTAACTAACAAATTATTTATGATTGATGTATTACTATTAATATTTAAATGTGATGCTATAAGTTATTCCTTCTTGAAAAGACACATATTAGTGAACATGTTCTTTCTCACATCTTCTTATTTTATCATAGGGTGAGCAAAAAAAATAAAAAAATAAAAAACAATTTTTCTATATTGAATTAGGAAACAAAAGTAAAGAATAAGAACCATGGAAGAAGATAAGTCAAATTATAATAACTTAGTTTTTAAACTTAACTTGAGACACTAGTGAATCGTTCTTTATAAATCATAATTCAACGATTCTAAAGGTGATGAGACAGATTTTAAATTAACTAATTTTAATTGAAGCAAACCGAAAATTAGAAATTTATATTACTATTTTAGGTCAAATTAGGTTGATTTAACCGGCAATAGCGATATTATACATACACACACACATACATATACACATATGTATTGTTCATTAATATTATTACTCAAATATATATTTCTTTATAAGGCATTAAGGATAATGAATAGAAGGTAAGGGTCCATGGTTTATCTTGAGAACCATGGTGATTAATTATTTACGTACTATCATCACCGTCTATATAATTAATAAAAAAACAACAATGAAGGAAGTTGATGTACTAAAAGACTTAAATTACATTTGTATCCTTCCCTTTCCATAAATTATTCATGAAGAGCCCTGCGAATATTGGGTACACATTGATCACAAATACATTATTAAATTAAACAACCAAACTTTGAAGTTCCATTGAGACCCCAAACACATTAATTAAAACACAACAAAACTTTCCAAACGAAGAAATTGGAAAGTGAACGGCGGATCTCTTGGCTTTGATTGATCTCTATCACTAAATCCTGGAATCCAAAGCTAAAATGGTGCTGAGATTCATGGGATTCATGTACTTGTTAGTGCCGCTCATTATCTGTTGAACAATTATTCTGTTTGCCTTCTCGGATGGATGAAATGGATCCCAGAATGCGTAGAGTTTTCGATCAGGACACAAATTTGACAAAACTGTGCACAGACCTATCCCATTGTATGGTCCTTGTCCACAACATGCTACTTTTGAAGTTGTGAAACCTACAAATTAATTAAACACATAATTAGCATCCATGCATGGATCCAACTTACAAAATTTAATTATTTATATAACATACATACAAAATATACACACATGTGTGTAAGTGCAAGGTGTTCATATATAAGGTAATATTGAGCAAGACTGTGTAAAAGTTGAGCATCGTCAAGTATTAAATTCTAATTACCTTTTTCACAAAGCTATTTATATAATAGATGCTTTTAAGAATACAACAAAGCAGAGAAAAGTGTTAACAACTACTAGAAAATGTTTGTACGCAGTTCAAAAGAATCGGGGCACGAATACCGTAAGCTTGAGGATTGGTTATGAAATCAGTGTTCATTTGTTGAGTGTTTGCAGCAATAAAAACAGTTTCACCAATTTCACTGTTTAGTTGCTGTATCATTTGATCCAGTTGTGGATTGTACAATGCTGCAGCTCTTTGCAGTTCCTGCGAGCATCCTCCATTTGTACTCCTCATCGCCAGCTCTGCTGGAACACACCCCAGTGGCCCCGTCCCTGTCACCAGAACCCTACGTGCTCCCAGATTGTACAGCCTCTGAATTTACAGTTATTATCACATAATTGTTAGAGACCTTTTTCCACCACGTATCAGTAGAGAAGAGATGATATTTGGACTACCTGGAGCAATTTTCGGTACTCAGAAATGAGATACTTAACATAATCCGGCAAAGCGAACTGGCGAGATCTTGCAGAGAAGGGAACCAAGTAATAATTATTAACAAAATCATTTCCACCAACAGTGATAAGTACGAGCCCTCGGTTTACAAGGCGGCGGGATTCATCCTCTCCGACGAGAGCAGTCAAACGTCGCTGGTATTGTTCAAAATAGTCCAGTTGTCTGAACATTCTGATAATGTTTATCTGCATGCAAATTTGGTAATAATTTTTAGGTTAAGCTGAGATTGTATTAAAAAATATAATGTTTTGAGTTTAGACTTACGAATTGAATTCCAGTGTCATTGAGAATTCCGATACCAGCTGAAGCAAAGTTGGCACCGATAAGAAGCTTATCGCCGTTCAGCTCTGGGCTTAAATATGGCAATGGAGCTTCCGGTTGCCCGATTTGCTGGCCTGAAATTATATACATTAGATGTAAAAGGATGTCTATATATAATAAAAATGATGATATGGATAAATCAGAAAACTGACTGATGATGTCGGGAATGTTGAGGCCATTGGAGAAACGACCGGTGGCGCGACGAGAAGGATAATCGATACCATAAGGAGGAGCATCAGCACGGGCAGTTGTGGCTAAGTAGTTGTTGTTGCCACTGTCAACAAGCGAATCTCCAAAGACAAAGAAAGCTCTTGCCTCAGCTTGAGGGACAATAGTCAAAGCCAAAACAAGAACTAAAATCAAACAAGTAATAACAAAATTTGACAATGAGGTAGCCATTGACATCAAGGTTTATATAAATTAGAACCCACAAATAGCTACTTCTTTTGTGTTTTAAATTGATGAAATAGACTTGTGATATGTGGATGGAAGGCGGAATGAGTTTATATTGCTTGTGCATGATGGAAAATGACCCAGTGAAAATAAAAGCCAAGCTGGAATGGGTGGTTGGGGAGCAAATTTTAATTTTCATAGTTAATTTTTAACTTTAATTTCTTAATCAATGTCTTCAAAATTTGGTGGACTTTAACAATAATTGAACGCCATTTCTGCTTCTTTAAGCTGTAATTAATGAATGGGAAATTCTAATTATTACGATAAGTGTGATGATGTGGCACTTCTTTGCCATGTGTTCTGCTCTCTCAGTCCTTTTTTGTTTATATAGCTTTGAAAAGTCAAAGTTTTTATTAAAAAAAGGATGCGGCATCGTTTCTGCTGGAGGAGAAAAAATATATTTTGTATTTGGTTACATAACAAACAAATGCTGCTCTCTTTTCTGTTAAGGTGCGATGCTCGACCCTTGTTTTTGTTTTTCTTCTCCTCAACTGAAGATTCTGGACAAGCTTGATCCAGTGGCTGGAAGGGGATTTGCTGACTCCAGGTGGAGGCTGATGCTGAGTCCTGTAGCAGTATATATTCACCCTTGATTAACAAAGGGAGTGTGTGTTGACTGTAACAAAAAAAAGAGGAGAGGCTAGGGTTTTTTCAGGTGTGTTCTTTCCTGTATTTTCTGGGGTTTATCAGAGGATATCAAGCTCTGTAATCTGAAATACTTTCTAATTTAATGAATTTCAACCTTGCCTTGGGAGAGTGGATGTAAGCCATGAGTGCCGAACCACTATACATGACTGTGTCATCTTGCTTGCTGTGTTTCAGATTATTTTTTATTTCTTCATCATTTTTTTTGGATGCCTATGATATATTCTATTTGCTCATTCAACAGTTAATTTTTGTTTCTGAGTGCATTAAATCTGTCTTCAAGCCTTGAAATCTCTACAAATTGGTATCAGAGCTTGGTTCAGGGCACTTCAATTGAAAACTCAGAGAATTGATTTAGTGTTTATTGGCTAAATTGGGGCTTTTTTGTTAAGTGTTGTTCTGGTTGTTTGTTTTTTTTAAAATGTCCACCAAATTTGAGCTTGAAAAATTCACAGGCACTAATGATTTTGGGCTTTGGAAGATGAAGATGGAAGCTGTATTAGTAAAAGAAGGCCTAGCTCTGGCATTGAAAGGTGAATTAGAACTTCCAGCATCCATGACAGCAGTGGAAAAGCAGGATATGCTTGATAGAGCTCGAAGTTCCTTGATTCTTGGGCTGGGTGATAAAGTTCTCCGGGAAATAAAAAAGGAGAAGACAGCTGCTGAGATTTGGAGTAAGTTAGACTCTCTTTATCTATCTAAAGTTTGTGCCTAATAGATTATATTTGAAACAACAATTGTTTGGTTTTAAGATAGATGAGCAAAAATCCTTAAAAGATAATAAGGATGATTTCTTAAAAATAATACAAGATTTAGAAAGTATTTTTGTTGAAATTGCTGAAGAAGATCAAGCTGTAATTCTTCTAAATTCATTACCTAAATCATACTCTAATTTTATGGAAACCTTGAAATATGGGAGACAAACACTGAAATTAGAAGAGGTAATACAAGCAATTTCAGCAAAGGATAGTGAAAATAGGATGAAAGATAGGCATAATGGAGATGGTGAAGGTCTTAGCATTAGAGGGAGATCAGAAAAGAGAAACTGGAAAAGAGGTGGACATAGTCAGGGTAAAAATAGGTCTAAGTCTAGGCCTGGTGTTAGAAAATGTTTTCATTGTCATAAAGAGGGACACTTCAAGAGAGATTGCCCTGAGAGGAAAAATAAGAAGAAGTCAGATAAAGAGAGTGAAGGTGGGAGTGTAGATGTAGTTGCTGAAAGATATGATAGCTCAGAAGTCTTGGTTATTTCTGATAGAAAATTGACTGAAGAGTGGATACTTGACACTGGGTGCACCTATCACATGATAGCAAATAGAGAGTGGTTTAGTTCTTTTCAGCCTCTAGATGGTGGTAAGGTTTTGATGGGGAATAATGATGTCTGTCAAATAAAAGGCATAGGCAACATTAGATTAAGTTTAGATAATGGTCAAGTCAAAACACTCACTAATGTAAGATACATTCCTGACCTAAAAAGAAATCTGATTTCTCTGGGTACTCTTGATGCTAATGGTTTTAGTTACAAAGTAGTGAATGGGAGTTTGAAGGTGATGAAAGGGTCTTTAGTAGTTATGAAGGCTGAGAAAAAGAATGGGTTATATGTGTTAAATGGGGAAGTTAAGTGTGGTACAGCAGCTGTAACTTTTCCAGAGGCACCAGATAAGGCTATTCTTTGGCACCAAAGACTTGCCTATGTTAGTGAAAAGGGTCTAATAGAATTAAGTAGACAGAATCTGCTTTGTGGGGATAAAATTGAGAGATTAACATTTTGTGATCATTGTGTTTATGGCAAGATGAGAAGAGTCAAGTTTGGTTCTGGTCAACATTACTCAAAGGCTCCACTTGAGTATGTTCATTTAGATGTTTGGGGGCCTTCTAGACATTATTCTCTTGGTGGATGCAGGTATTTCATCAGTTTTGTGGATGATTTCTCTAGGTAAGTTTGGGTTTATTTCCTGAAGACCAAGGATGAAGCATTTCTAAAGTTTAAGGAATGGAAAACCATGGTGGAGACTCAAACTGGGAAGAGATTGAAAAAGTTCAGAACTGATAATAGCCTGGAATTTGTTAATCAAGAGTTTGATAATTTTTGCAAATTGAATGGCATTGTGAGGCACAAGACTGTGAGTAATACACCTCAGCAAAATGGCTTATGTGAGCGGATGAATAGGACTATTTTGGAAAAGGTGAGAAGTATGCTTTCATGCTCAAAATTACCAGTAAAATTTTGGGCTGAAACTGTACATACTGCAGTCTACCTCATCAATAGGACACCTTCCTCAGCAATAGAATTTAAGGTTCCTTTGGAGAAGTTTACTGGTCATATGATTAAACTAGATAACCTTAAAGTTTTTGGTTGCTTAGCTTATGCTCATGTTAAGGATGACAAACTTAAACCAAGGGCTGTGAAATACATTTTTCTGGGGTATCCTGAGGGTGTTAAAGGCTACAAACTCTGGAACTTAGAGGCTAAAAAATGCATTGTAAGCAGGGATGTAATTTTCAGAAAGGATGTCTTGCCAGGACTTGAGAAAGAGATTCATAATTCAAAAAAAATTTCATCTGAGCCAGATAAATTAGAGCTTAAGCTGAATTCTTCTCAATCTAGACAGAATTCAAATCAAAGTGGAGCACTTGATGCTGAAATTCAAGTGGAAGTAGAAGCTGAACCAGAGGAAAATGATTCAGAATTGGGAGACTACCAGTTGGCCAGGGATCGAATTAAGAGGGTAGTTAGACCTCCAAACAGATTTGGGTATGCTAATCTTGTTGCCTATGCATTACAAGTAGAAGAAGATTTGAATGATGAACCTAAAACATATCAAGAAGCTGTGACTGGAAAAGAAAAACTTCAGTGAAGAAAAGCAGTTGATGAAGAGATTAATTCTCTGATGAAAAATGAAACCTGGACACTAGTGGATAGACCCAAAAATTGTAGAGTGGTGAAATGTAAGTGGATTTTTAAAAGAAAATCTGGAGTGAACCCCTTTGAACCCCCAAGATTCAAGGCTCGTTTGGTGGCAAAAGGATTTACACAAGTTGAAGGTATAGACTACAAAGAAATCTTCTCCCCTGTAGTCAAGCATACTTCCATAAGGGTGTTATTGTCACTGGTTGTGCAATATGACCTTGAACTGGAGCAATTGGATGTAAAGACAACATTCTTACATGGAGACCTAGAAGAAAAGATTCTGATGGAGCAACCTGAAGGTTATGAAGAAAAAGGCTGCAAAAGTAAAGTTTGTTTACTTAAAAAGTCTCTGTATGGCTTGAAACAATCACCACGACAATGATATAAAAAGTTTGATTCTTTTATGCTTGAAATTGGTTTTTTGATATGCAATTATGATAGTTGTTTTTATTTTAAGAAAATTTCAGATATGACTCATGTTTATTTACTTTTGTATGTGGATGATATGCTCATTGCTTGTCATAACAAGTCTGAAATAACTTGGCTTAAGAAGATGTTGAATACTAAGTTTGAAATGAAAGAGTTAGGTCAAGCACAGAAGATACTTGGCATTTCTATAATCAGAGAAAGAGAAAATGGCAAGTTAAAGTTGTCTCAACAAGAATATGCCGAGAAGATATTGCAAAAGTTCAACATGAGAGAGTCCAAGGCTGTTCAGACTCCACTTGGACAACATTTCAAGCTATCACATGATCAAAGTCCACAATCAGAAGAAGAGAAAGAGAAAATGGCTAAAGTGCCTTATGCTAATGCTCTGGGAAGTCTGATGTACCTGATGATGTGTACAAGACCTGATTTGGTCTATGTTATGAGTCTTGCAAGCAGATTTATGAGTAATCCACGGAAGGTACATTGGAATGCTTTGTAGTGGATATTGAGATATGTGAAGGGGACAACTTCTGTTGGTATTGAATACAAAAAGAATCAACTGAATGAATATTGTGTGGAAGGGTTTGTAGATGTTGATTATGCTGGAGATACAGACAGGAGAAAATCCACTACTGGATTTGCATTTTCAATATGGGGAAATGTGGTGAGCTGGAAATCTAAACTTCAGCACATGGTGACATTGTCTTCTATAGAATCAGAATATGTAGCCATTACTGAAGCTGCAAAAGAAGCTAGATGGTTGAAAGGTCTAGTAGGTGAGCTGGGAATTTTTCAGAAACTGGTGGTGATTCAGAGTGATAGCCAAAATGCTATTCACTTGTGCAAAAATCAAATTTTCCATGAGCGTACTAAGCACATAGATGTACACTTTCACTTTATCCAGGAACTCATTGAAAATGGTGAGATAAAAGTGGAAAAGGTGGCTGGTTCAAGCAATCCAGCAGACATGCTTACCAAGTCAGTTTCTGGTGAAAAACATAGGCTCTGCATGAGCCTATTGCATGTTGAATAAAATGATAAATAGATACCAAGGCAAGGGAAGTATTCTGACATGTCAAAGGAAGTACCAAGGTGGAGAATTGTGATAATGTGGCACTTCTTTGCCATGTGTTCTGCTCTCTCAGTCCTTTTTTGTTTATATAGCTTTGAAAAGTCAAAGTTTTTATTAAAAAAAGGATGTGGCGTCGTTTCTGCTGGAGGAGAAAAAATATATTTTGTATTTGGTTACATAACAAACAAATGCTGCTCTCTTTTCTGTTAAGGTGCGATGCTCGGCCCTTGTTTATGTTTTTCTTCTCCTCAACTGAAGATTCTGGACAAGCTTGATCCAGTGGCTGGAAGGGGATTTGCTGATTCTAGGTGGAGGCTGATGCTGATTCCTGTAGCAGTATATATTCACCCTTGATTAACAAAGGAAGTGTGTGTTGACTGTAACAAAAAAGGGGGGAGAGGCTAGGGTTTTTTCAGGTGTGTTCTTTCCTGTATTTTCTGGGGTTTCAGAGGATATCAAGCTCTGTAATCTGAAATATTTTCTGATTTAATGAATTTCAACCTTGCCTTGGGAGAGTGGATGTAGGCCATGAGTGTCGAACCACTATACATGACTGTGTCATCTTGCTTGCTGTGTTTCAGATTATTTTTTATTTCTTCATCATTTTTTTTGGATGCCTATGATATATTCTATTTGCTCATTCAACAGTTAATTTTTGTTTCTGAGTGCATTAAATCTGTCTTCAAGCCTTGAAATCTCTACAATAAGCTAACTGCTGTACATGTGGTAGATTGGTTCACCACATTGTTCATCTTATATATGGAATTAATGAAAATGTTATTATCTAAATCATAGTGACATAATTAGTTCTGTGATTTATATTCCAATTAGAATATCTTGGAAATAAAGAAAGGACAAGATGAAGACAACTAAACTGCTGGAGGAAATTTGGAATAATATGGAATTAATTTGTATGAATATCTAAGAAAGGTTGCTTTTTGAATGAACCAACTTTGATTATTAAGTTATGAGACAAAATACATGATCATTTGCAAGAATTTAAATGGAAGTTGTTAATTTAAGCAATATCTCCATTACTGTGATTAGAGTTAGAATAAATGCAATTAACCAATTATTTTTAAAAGTAATTCAAATTTTGACGAAAAAAGCAATAATAATTTTGTTTTATAGTAACGTAGCTACTTAAAATCCGTGTCGTCTACAATAATTAGAGAACTTGGGAAATCGCGGCCTCTCAAGCCCAATGTTGTCCCTGAACACCAATAGTACGGGCTGATGATGGGGCATATGTTAGAAATTTTCAAAACATGGTGGGTGCAGGTATTTAGTGGCTTGTTCCATAATGATATTGCTTCTGCTTTTTGTACAAGCTAGATCTAGTCTCTGCATTATCAACCTGCAACAATGCTTTATTGTTCTGTTGACCTGTTACGGACGCTTTTTAATGTAGTCAAGATTAGTTGATGTCAATATATATTAAAAATATGTCTAATAATTTGGAAAAACAATAATTTTTACAATTAAAAGGACTGGTTCAAGTGTTTTTCAATTTAATGGACCGAATAAATTTGTAACGATCATATCATATTGTTATAATGTTCTTGAGGATACTTCGACAGATTTTGTTGAATAAGTTGTCTTCTTTTTTTCATAATAAATGCATAGTGCATGGAGGAAAAGAAAACAACAATTTTTTGTAACGAGAAATTTTTAAACAATTTAAATTCATTATATATACTAATTATTGTTGGAAATGAGGTGATATTTAAGCTCCATTTACGCTATTTTTAAACATACCAATGATAATAAAAATTGTTTTTAAAAATTTACAAACATATTAGTGATATTAATTGAATAACCAATTTTAAAGGGTTTATGTGATAATAACCAACAAGCCTAAGTCTATACTGATATAACTAACTAGCTTAATTAAATACAATTTTACCTTATCCCCAACGTTCCAAGCAAACCCATAAAATGAACTTTCAGTCCTATTAATTTTTAACTTTCATTTGCAATATTTTATAGTTTCATTTATAGAATCTCAAATCTAAAACACGAATTAATTTTCTTATGCAAAATAGGGGTTCCAATTAGTGCTACCTCTAAAAGTTTCCCGTATAATGTGGGGTATGAATTTGAGATCCCGTATGTTGGGGAGTATTGAAAACATTGTCCACAAAGAAAGGGTTAATCTAATTTTTGTTGGGTGTTTATTGAGAGTGAGTGCGAGCATTCTTGACCAATTGGAGGATTATTTTATTTTATTTTATTTTTATTTATATAATCTTTATGTGATTCATGTAGTATCTTATTTGACAATTTTTTTGATATTTTCAAATAAATCATCTTATATCTTATCTATTATTATTGCAAAATGATTAAAATGACAGAAAAAGTTTCTTTAATTGGGCATGAAGGAAAACAAAAATTAACTCAAATTCATCCTAACGAAACGTATGATATCCTGATTGAGTTGTTAAATTATTGTTTATGTGACCATAGGCAAAATTCTATCAATATAGTTGTGAATTCCAAAAACGCAATCAATGAAATATTTTATGATATTGAAGATAATGATATAACTTGTTATATTACCTTTTCATGAAAGATTAACGAATCTTTTTATCTATTCGTAACAATTACTTGGAATTTGAAAAGAGCATCTTAAATTCTTAGTTTCGAAGAAAATAAATATGAATATTGTAACACCCATAGGTATGTAACAAGGATAATTCCATCATTTCTATTTATTAGAGGTTAATGCATATGCTTTAAAATGATTAAATGTTCAGAAATGAATTTTTAAGCTATCAAAAAGTTATGCATGAAGGGGGTACACTCATTTATGTGATGCCACATACGATAAACAAATATTGTGCCATACAAAAAATTTTTGAAAAGACAGATGATCGTTCATTTGGATGAATGCCCATTCATGAAGTTACAATTGGAAAATATTTACAGAAAGTGGCACGTTACACACAGCTCAAACCTTGTCTTTTCACGTTTCCATATCAATTTAAATTGCTTTGTTCCCATTCAACAGTTTGAGATATTTGGACTGATTGTAGCATTTTTTGGCAAAAAGAATAAGAAGAGAGCAACATTGTATCATTCTTGCTAGAGACCAAGTAAGTTGAAGACTAGATTAAGATATATGAATGTGACCTTTTTACTTTTTAATTTGGATTTTAATGGCATGATCTGATTTAGCATGTTCTTGATAATTTTGGTATGAATATTGAAGAGGTTACGTGTGTTTATGTGAAGAACCTTTATGTAAAAATGATAAAGCATATAAGGGTTAAGAAATATCAAATCTGTAAAGTTTATACCATTATATTTTTATGAATTTGTGAGTAGAAACCCAGTAAGGTGTATGGAATGATTGGTTATAAGAGTACTCATAAATGAAATGAGGTATTATAGAAGTCTTGGATTTTACATGATAAACATGTTTTAGTACCTTGATTTCTGTATTTGTGGAAAATTATTGTGTCATAGGCTAGAATGGTGTTAGGAATATTAGTGATCAAATTGTAGATGTTTAGGATGAAAATTTGGTAAAGAAAGCTGATATATTTCATTCTAGATGTTTAGGAATAATCGTTCTAAGGACATGAATAGTCTTGAAAAACGTAAAAATTATGGTTTGTACATGGCAAATAATTATGCATAAAATTCATGCGATCACTTGTTGATTAGGTCAAATGTGTCGATAATTGTCAGACGATTATACCTATGACATGTATGATCGTCCATAATATATAGTATTAGAACAGTAATTGATTGTACAAAAGATTGTATAACCCATAATGAATATGAAAAGATAGTTTTACCTAAAGACCAAGTTATGATCATGAACTAGAAAGTAGACGTTCATGATGAGCTTGAATGATTGATTAAAGAAATGTATGGTTGTGCATACTAACTATAATACTCTCTCTCTCTCTCTCTCTTTATATATATATTGTATATAATAGTATCACATACATATTTAAACATTTCTCATACATATGTGAAATATTGAAATCGTAATCATAACATATACTCATTTCTGAATAACCTATTTTATTAAACTTTTATTAAAATTGTACATCATGCAACACATCCTAAATATACCTCTTTATTATTCATAATATATTACATAAAATATTTACAAACGTAAAACTTATTAATTGTTTTAAAAACATAAACTATAAATGATATCCATATAAAACTATCATCATAATCTTGATAATAGTAGCGTCATCTATATAGCTAATCAATAAGCAAAAGAATCTAACTTACAAGGAAAGAGATTTGGGATGAGTGATAAATCACTCGGTAAACAATTTGTTAAACTTAACATAGATACCCTTACATTGAATTCATATCTTAGAAGTCTGAATCTTCATACTTAACAATTCTTCAAACCTATCTTAACGTCTTAACTTATTTCTTTTCATAATTCTTGTATTGTCTTATCTATTAAATTTTTTATAATTCCTATAGATTATTTTCTCTTTGATCATGCTATGTCATTTATATCATAATATAAAAACATGCTGAAAACCATAATTTAGCTTAATAACTTCATGGTTAAAATCATTTACTAAAAATCTCATAATCAATTTGAAAACCTTATTATAAAAAATTTATCATAAATAGTCATTTTTATAAAACATTCATAAAAATCATATGCCAATCAAACTAATGAACACAAGGATTTAATACCTTAGTCATATGAGTTCAAAACTGATGCATAACTAGCACTCTTTTTTTAACAAGCTTAGCCAATAGTGTTGGTTTTTCTCTCTAACAAGCATCCAAACCCATATATGTTTTTTCATATCCATCCCTAAAAAAAGTCTAAAACATTATTTTTCTACTTTTTCATAAAACATATGTAATGCTACTATATATTATTTTTTTCCACATATTATTCAATATATCATAGTATCACACACATACTTACTAAACATACTTACTTTGCTGAAGCTTAAAACATACATTATTCATACATTGTGAAAGTATAAAATATTTACCATTATTAACTGAAAACTTTATGTATTATTAATACATAATAATGTTTGGAAACATATAGGTGAAACTATAATAAAATTGTAATAAAACTCAAATCGTAATATTCATAAAGTGTAATTGTACAAAATACATCACTCAATAAATATTTCTTAACATTATATATATAATTCTATATTTTAGTATTGATGTTTTATCATACTCCTTATCTTATTTCTTATATTATATTTTTTACTTGTCTTATTACTTTCTTGTTATCTATTCTCTTGATCATGTCATGATATAAAACATGTTAAAATCCATAACTTAGCCCAAAGATCTTATCAATCTAAAGATCTTATTATCAACCATGTTATAGTCAATTTGAATATCATATCATAAAACTGATCTCAAAATATCTCTTTTTTCATAAAGTCATGCATAAATTTCTTCCTTAAAATAATTGTACTGATTAAACTGATGAATATTGAGATTCAACACCATAATCATGTGAATTCAACTAATGCACAACTAGCACTCTTTCATTCTCTTTAATAAGCTTGGTGCATAACCATATTCTTTCTAACAAATGTTAGTTTCCCTCTCTAGTAAGCATGTCAACCTATAAATGTCTCATCGTATTCACTCCTAAAAATTTCCAAAACATCGAGTTTTCCTACTTTAAAAACTTATAGATGTAAAACATTTGTTTTCTTGAAACATTACTTTGGCATGTCATGTCATGTGATGATTATCATACATTAAAACTTAATATTTTCTTAGAAATTTTTATTAGGATTTTCTTCTTAATAACATTTCTTATTAGTTATCATTAATATTTATTATAAGATTTGTCTTATATTTTCTTACTAATTTCCTTATTAGTTATGATTTTCTTTCTTTCCATTGATCTTACTAATCTTCTATTAATTCTTTTAGTTAAGCTTACTTAATATTGCACAACTTTTAATTATCTTACTATTTATTTTTTTCGAAAATTCTTGCGTTGCATGTTATGCACCATAGAGCTACACGACAATGTTATTCCTACTTTTCATAACTTCCACAAAAATAACACATACGCATGACTGTGACTCAACACCTCACGATTGTGTCTCCCACAATACAACACCATCATTGTTCTAGTCATATTATGTAACATGCACAACTATGATGTTGCAAACTGTAATCACATGGTCATACACTTCTTGGATGCACGGTCATGCATTGTGTTTTGCTATAGTGAAACCTAACCAAATAGCCATATATCCACACCATAATTCGTTTAAAATGCATCCAACCTCATTCATTAGCTTTATATCATCCATATAAATCAATTGCATATTAATTCTTCATCAATGAACAACAAATCACATCATCATTATCATTTAAACTACAAATTCAACAAATTTAGCAAAAAGCATCCTAAGCATGTTTCTAATTAAACACATCATCTTAGATCATCAAACATCACTTAATCAAAGTAGAAATCATAGAAATTATGTACCTAGAGGTAGTACTCCATATTGCATATATAATTTACTAATTAAACATATAATTATTTTATATCTAAGTGATTTAACATAATAAATTTTTATATCTTGTTACATGCTTCATTAATTACCTTAATTCATTTTGAATACAAAACATATATCAACAATCATGCTTATACATCAATTAATCATCAACCATTACAATCATAGATGCAAGAATAGAAAGAAGAAGGTAAAAAACCTTTTACCTCAAGCCTATAGATAGGCTCTTTCTTTCTAGGTTGCTCTTTCTTTTCAGCTCATGTCTCAACTAGCCTTTCCTCTCTTTCTGCTCTTTGGTGGAAGCTCTCTAGAACACTCAAGAAGTTTGAATGAAATAAAAATGAAATTTGAGCAAAATCATGTTTTATATGATTGCACCAGAAAATGTGCTCACGTACGATCATACATGATGGAAATTTAAAATTTCCATGCTTTTTTTTGCTGTACATATGGCAACGTCTAGAGGCAACATGTGTATAGGCCAAATAAAGCCCCTAAATGACTATTTTACCTCTAGACTCAATTCAATTTCTAACCTCTTAAATTTCATTTTTCTTATCAATTTTCATCCTAAAATGACTATTCTAATCTCGGGTTATTACACTCTCCTCCTTTTATAAAAATTTCATCCCCAAAATTACTTGAACTACTCCAAAGACCTCACTCTGAACTCTAACTCTACCCTCCAAAAGCCTTCTCATACCTTTAATTCCTTCATAACACTTTATCCAACCAAATCTCTTTATTTCTTAGGGTATTAACTCTAAGATCCAAAATCCAAATCGATTTCTCTTGATAACTCAAATCCTCAGCCAACTCTAAATCTTGAACATTCAAAACATGAGACTCATCCCTGACATATCTCTTCAATAAAGAAACGTGGAAGACATTATGGATCCAATCCACACCAGCAAGCAAGACTTACCTATAAGCAGTACTCCCAACTCTCTCTAACACCTTATAGGGACCAATGAAATGAGGGGTTAACTTTCCTTTTTTACCAAACCTTACCATATCCCTATAGGGAACAACTTTAAGAAAACCTTATCTTTCACTTGAAACTTAATCTCTCTACACATTTTATCAACATAACTCTTTTGTCAATCCTAGGTTTGCCTCATCCACTACCTAATTATTTGAATATTATCAATTATCCTTTGAGTTATCTCAGGACACATGGTAGGAGCCCTTGTTAGATGTCACTATATTGTTATAATTACTTATTATTACCAAACAATATTATATCAACATGTGTTGTGCGAAAATTAAAACGTAATGGTATGCTAAAGAAAACCTACTGTATAGTATCCTGAATAAAATTCATATTTTATTGCTAATAGTTAGTATCTGAAAATATAAATGATACTGCACATCTCATATGCATGAGCAATACAAAGTATGCGAGCCAATATGCTATTTATTGAAAACTAAATACATATATACATACATATGTGAAACTGAAAACATTGGGTAAGAACCCACTCAAGTCGTATCTCACTCCCCAGCCATCTCGCGCTTCAAGCTCATCTCCCCCAACTCGATCTGCAAGAAAGGAAAACTATA
This sequence comes from Anacardium occidentale, assembly GCA_026122585.1. Classification (NCBI taxonomy): domain Eukaryota; kingdom Viridiplantae; phylum Streptophyta; class Magnoliopsida; order Sapindales; family Anacardiaceae; genus Anacardium; species Anacardium occidentale. Next base: position 79,606 of record JAJEJH010000340.1, on the reverse strand, counting down.
GAGGAATGAGTGACAAATCATTTAATAAGCACTCTAACCTCTACCCTTAGGTAGACTTTAAGTTGATATATCACTGGTTAATTACTAAGTTAATGAACTTAACTAAGTTCTCTAATAGTTTAATAGCTTCTTCTACTTTAGCTTAACTTATTACTGAACTCACTGTTTAAGTTCTTTTCTTATCTTATTCTCAACTCTCTTTCTTCTCATGTTTATGGGCTAATCTCTCTTTTTTGATTATTTCTCTTGGCTTAACTTGTACTCTACTTATCTTACCTTTAATGTTCCTTGTTTTATTTCTGTTTCATTACTACCCATCTGATTATTAGCTTAATAAACTCTACTTTGCCTATAGCTAGTCTGACTGTTCACCTGGTATACTCAACTTAATTCATTTCTGATCTTACCAAGTATTTTTTTTCTAGCTTGATTACTGTTCAAACATTGTCTCATGCTATATCGTAAATACGTATATGAGTACATAACAAACTAGTATGAAGAGAAGTCTGAGTGATACAACTTAACTTATTGAGTTTCCTTTCTGATATTCATATCCTCTTTTCTTATTTACTGCTCTGTTATGACTTATTCTATAGACACGTTCATTCGGTTATACGTAAAATATTATGTACATACTTATATCTCTAGTATTATATATTTTATTTGTATTGTTGGTTATCAGCTTATCTTATAATTTCTCTGTTTTGTTTGCTCTAATGTCATGTATGACATGTTATGAAGTATGCTGAAATCATGTCTAATGTTGTTGAAAATCATATATGGGCTCTATATGGGCCATTGGGCTAATTTACTGAAAACATCTTTGTCTTAGAGATTATAAGAGTAGAACAGACAATAACCGCTTTTCCTTTATCCTTTCGGGTTAATTTGGATGGAAGATTTTGACTTTGTGCCTTTCTTGCTATTTGAGTTAACAAAGAGGAGCTACCCACAAGACTTTTGTAGTCTTCAAATTTATCAATTATTAGACGTTGTTGTGCCTTGGGCAATAGGAAAGGCGGAGCTGGATAATAAGAGGCGAAAAGAAATGAATATTGTGGTGGTACTGGAGCTGATTTCAACATAATATGCTCTAGATGAGCCAATTATGCTTTAAGTGACTTCATTTCTTGTTCTTGGTGATAAAAAGTATGTTGAGTAATAATGCAGGACATAATATCATTATGGACCTGTTGAATTCTTTAGTAGAGAGCACCAATGGGTTGTAGAATTAGTTGATTGTTGGACTGAAGTGTCTGTTCAATTCTTTTAGTGGATTGACTAATCTTTGGAAGAATACGATTCTAGGCAACTACATTCTAAGATTGCCTATTTAATATTGCTTCAATAGAAATGATCTGATCATTAGATCCATCTAGGCGAATAGTTCTTCAATTTTTTATTTTTCAAGCTTGTCTGATTTGGGTGGATGGGTCAATTGTAGTTTCCAAATGTGGGAATTAGTTGGTTGGAACATGGCAATCATAAGAAGTTCCGTATAGGACAGAACCTTTGGTTTCCTCTGTATTTTAAGCTTTGGAAGACACTTCTGATAGGTTTTTTGTGTTGTTTTTGTAGATTGAGTGGAAGAAAGAGGAGAATGAGGCGAAGGAAGATAAAACCTTTCTTCTTTTCTTCCCATCTTGAAGGACGGGGAATGAGAGTTTCTTTGGTGGTGCGGTTGCCACAATAGAAAAAAAGGTCATATTGTCATGATAGCTCACCAAAAAGATCATAAACTAGGGCACCTTTTTTATATTTCTAATAACAAGGGTCAGGTTGTTTCCTTTGGGCTTTCTACTATGCTTTTCTGATTTGTCTTTTTCAAAGTCTTTCTCTATTACAAAGAGATAAGGAATCAACTTGCTCGAGATAAAAGACACAAGAACATCGAGGGTCTTGTGGATCATGAGCCTATAAAAGATATATAGGTAGCCCATTTGAAGCAAACCCATAAATTTCTGGTTAGGTTTCCATGACTTCCTCAAAAAAATATTTAGTGGAAAAACAAGGAGATGCAGATGGTTCTCTTAGATTATGATAGGAGATCGAGAGTCTACCACTTGTTGTTCAAGAGAATCAAGGCTTAATTAAGCGAAGTAGCTATGTACAAGCATCAAGCTGCTGTATTTGTTCAAAGGTAGTGTACCAAGTCTTTGGAATGAATTGCTCCAATTCAAACTTGGGCATTTGTCATGGCACCAAGGTACAGTTTAGAATCTAATTGGATTTCACATTAAGAAGATTGCATCATGAGTGTCTTGCGGCATTATAATATCCAAAGATTGATTTTGGACTCGGTATGCCAATTGGTAATGGATAGTGGCAATTAAAGTTTGGCCCTTTGAAATAGCACCGACAACCTGGACTTTGAACTGCAATGCAATACACATCTATGAGTCTTAAAGGGACATGTAGAAATTAAGAAATAATGTGACCTTGATTGTCCCTACATTTAGTGAAGTTTGAACTATGCCAAGATTAGTATGCTCAAAATTAGGAAACCTTGTGTCCAACAACGTGATTCGAGCTATAATTGGGAGACATTTTCTTTCATGAAATGTAAGGGCAAATTGTATGTCTCCAAAATGGAGATGGTTATAACCCTTTTTAAGCCAGTCTTGAGTGAAATGTTCTGAATATTCTAGAAATATATTGTTTTACAACAGAAAACTGGATATAATGACTGTTGAACGAAGTATTCTATACATACTCCTTTATTTTAAGAGTGGAGGGATGAATAATAGTGTTTAAGATTCTTTTAAGGGCAAAGAATGGTTTAAAGTAATTATGATAAGGATGAATAATGGTCCTTTATTTTTTTTCTTTAAAAGGAAAGTTTTTCAAGTCACAAATCACTCTAATTTTAAAATTTGGAGGTTGTTGCCCTATCTTCCTCGTTTTATATTCTCTAGGTGTTGCACCTTTTCCTTCATTTTTGGTCTCACTGATTTTAGTCAGCACTGATTCTCTCTAAAGCTCTTTTAATGAGCTTCTCCATTGTTCACTGTTGACTAGGTGTCAGACGGCCCACATCGACCAAATCCCCTACTGGCTTGAATTGTTGATCTTTTGCTCCTTTTTTCTTTTTGCAAACCATTACAGCAACTGGTAAAACTTTTTGGAATCTACAATCGTTGGAAAAGTTCTTCAAGAAACATTATAGGAAAAAAAGATCTACCTCAACAAATGCATAACCCTAATATCTCAATTCATCACTTCACCTCTTTTACTATACGCTATGGGCACATCCCTGATGATTGAGCTAGAGCCTTAATCAAATAGTTGACTAGAAAAATTATCTCTATCTTCATCTTGAATTATAGCTGTAGATAATTGAATTCTTGCTTTGGTCATGAACGAACTCAAGATGATACTGCAATTAATTTGCTGTGCAAGAAGTTCACAAGTTCTAGATCAATTGCTTGGACCTGTTACAGAAGATTAGATAAATATTTAGGAAAATTTTCTATGGATGCATGATCAAAATTATAATTTTCCTACCATTTCACTTGTATTGTCTTGCCAAATGAGCAAAAATGCTTTCATTTCGTATGATTTCATATTTATAGGCAAGAACCTAAAAAGGATGGAAATAAGATGAGAAATGCACACTTGGAAAGAAATTTAAATCTCTATTTTAGATTTTTTAAAATTTGATTTGAACATCTCAAACTCCTCAAAGACAGATCTAGGGAAATTTACTGCAACTAATCCAAATTGGTTCCACAATTGAGCAAATCACAAGCAATCAATCTGAAAATCACAAAATTTCTCCAAAACAAATTAGTTGCTGCTTCATTTTCAGTTTTGCTAGATAAATGAGAAATAAAGAATTAACTTTAAGCAATAATTGCTAAATTTGAAACGTAAGATAGAGTGTATTCCTAAAGCCAACTCTCATACTTTGTCTCCAGCTAAAGCATCGATGATGTTAAAATAATAAGATGCCTAGTGACCATAGTCTGATTTTCGCAACTTTGTAAAAGAAGAATTTCTATATATATATATATATATATATATATATATATATATATATATATATAGATGTGTATGTGTGTGTGTGTGTGTGTGCACATATATATTCTAATGGCAGTAACTTGGCTCTGTCTACCCCTTTGTCAACCAAAATTCTTGGCTCTGTCGACCCCTTTGTCAACCAAAATTCTTGTATGTTTCTTTTGAGTAAAAAGTTAGGTGATGCAGAAACAATTGAGAAACTATCATTTGTAATCTCAACACCAAGCACACCTATTAGAAGCAAATTATAAACAAGTTTCATATTTTTCACCCAATGAAGGCGCACATTAAAGCATAATTCCTACTTTTGTCATTATCATTAAGCCTATCCCACTAATTTCTCTCTTTATTTCCTTCTATATTTTGTAAGGGCAAGAACCATGTCACCATAACTTTCTCATTATAAAAACCCTTTTTTATTAACTACATCAATGCAATATCTAAGTTCTATTTTAGATTTCATACGCATAATTAACGCACCTAGGATAAAGGACTTATTAAAGGCATCTCAAATGTTCAAAGTAATTTGATTTAATAACTCATGATAAAACAATTTGTCAAAGTAATGGTGACATAGATCCTAAACTCTACACGAGATCCTCAAAAGCATTAGAAAGTGATAGAGTGAAAACTTGGAGAAATTAGAAATGATAAGGATACACAGTAACCTGGCATACAAATGGAAAATGCTTGAAGCTCACATTATTCACATGATCAGGCACTTCTTTTAAAACAAATAATAAATATTTTTATTGATCATAGAAAGTACAAGAACTGGGTATCTTACAGTTACTATATGTTTTCAACTTCTTCCTCACTAAGTTGCACTTATTGTCCTCACTACTTGTAAACTTATACTCTCGCAAAGGGTGATACTTCATGGATCCCAACTCTTCCTTTCCCTTTTCAAGTCTCTGTTTCTGCTCTCTCTGCCATTAAAAATACCAACAGTTTAGAATTATGATTTACCAAACTCCTTCAAATAAAACAAAGGTCCATTAAAAATACCAACAGTTTAGAATTATGATTTACCAAACTCCTTCAAATAAAACAAAGGTAAAACACATTGCATGACAAGAGAGTTTTCATACTTACATGGGCATTGTAAAATGCTGCAATCTGTTGCTTGCAAAGTCTAAGTTCCATCTCAAGTGAATGTAACCTAGATTCAACAGGAATAACACACTGCTCAACTATTTGTTTCTGTTTACCTCTAACAACCTCTGGCTGCCAGACATTCAAGGCTACTGAAGCTTGCCTGAAAGAACCAATAACAGAAATTTATCAACATGCACCAAAAAAGTTCAAACGGATTCAAATAATTAAAAATCTTGATGGGTTCTCAATACTATTAAAATCTACGTGAACAACTCAATTAAATTTAATGCTTTTATAATTTTTTATGTATTTGCAAACCATAAGAAAATGAAAATTCAGTTCCACTTCCTCATTATCCTAAGAACAGTTAGTATCATCCTTTTAAATTTTTTATTTGTTTATCTAACAAGAGATTCTACCATGTTTATTTTTGGTCTTTAACTACATTAGCTAATTGCTTCATAATTACTTCCCAATCTTCGTTTCTAAACGTCATTGACCTTCCTAAGGATGCAAAACGTACCACCTCCTCTGGCTCATATAAAGTGTTTGGTAACGTCAAAGAACAAAAAATAAATCAAAGAGGTTTCTGATCAACTGCTTGCAAGGTCTCTGAAAATTTCCGAAAATTCATGAGGTTACTGACAAAGGATCAAACTTTGCATCCGTTCACTTAACCTAAACCCGAAGGAAACCCAACAAAATTATCCATTTCGATAAAAACATCACTTCTAAAATGAAGACTACTCTACTTGAAGCAAAACTGACATATTCATAGTTATTCTAATTCTAAGTTACAATTACAATGAAAAAAAAAAAAAAATCAGAATCAATTACCTAACCCTGCGTAAATTAGATAATTCGGCAACAGTGGCTTTCATTTTGTCGGTCTCCTCTCGCAATTTCCGCTCGATTTCTCGAATCTTCATCAAATTCTCGGCCACTTGACTCTCTTTCCTCAACACAGCCCTTCTATGTGCCGCCAATTTCCTCTCCCTATCCTTCTCAAACCTAATTTTGTAAATTGACTTAATCGAGGACGACTGTGATGTCGATGATGAGTTTTCGAAATCAGAGGAGAATAAGCGGGACCAGAGTGAGTCTTCACCGGATAACCGGTGAAGGCGCCTACAGGAGATGGAAAGGCAACAAAGGTCCTTAAAAGTGAAGCAGGAGTTTTGGATTCCTGTTTCCAGTATTTTTCTCCAGAGTTCGTCCGGTAGAGCGTCGGCCGACATTATTATGTATTTGTAGCAGAACAAATTTACCTATTCATTATATCATGGCGCGGGAAGGTTTCGCCTCCACGACTAGTCGTGGTGGAATGGACTCTTCCAGAGATTTTATCAGTTCCTGCGTTGATTATTACTAAAATAGAATGGATTATTTTCTCCCCCAAAGTTTTGTCTTAAAAACATTTTTCCACTCTTAGATTGCATAAATAACACTTTTTTTCCAAAATCAATCGCTTATTTCTAGGGTCATTTTCATTTTGGTAGCGGACGAGTTTTCTCAAATGTGCTTAGAGTATATCAGGCTTGCCCGTTTTCTTTTCTTTTATAAATTTTTCTTATAAAAAAATCTCTAATAAAAAAACTATTTGTGTAACATCAAAATAGTAATTTTATTATTAATTTTAAAAAATAAAAATAACTTTTTTATAGATTAAATTCAAATGATTTAGATATAATTATTTAACTCTTAAAAATTTTTAAAGCTTACAAATCAATCTTCATAATCATTCAAATTGTCGCTCCTTCAAAAATTATTATTTCATCCATATATATTCTGAATTTATTATAATCCTCTGAATATTTTGTAATATAATATTTATTCTTATAATATATTATATTTTACTTAGTTTTTAGGAATGTAGTTTTAATTTTTCAAATTATTAAGAGACGTATTAAAATTTTAAAGATTTTGAAAATACCTTTAAATTTATTTTTTTTTTTTTTTTGAAATTTCAAGGCCCCTCTTGAAACATTATTATAATTCATAATATTTTAAAAATTATATTTTATACTTAAAATATATGATTAAAAGTTATTAATTACACTATTTATAAGGGAAAAAAAAGAGATAAAAGTGAAAGAAAACAAATAAATGGGTTTTTTTTCTATAATTAGGATATTTAAAAGTTCTTTTGATTACTTTAATTTAAAATTATATGATAACTTTTAAAAATGAAAATAATAAAGATAAAATATTAATCATATAGTGGAGTTTAATTGTGATTGAAAATGGATAGAAAAATATTTTAAAACCATTGGATTGAAAAATGTATTTTTCTCCTAAAATAAGTATTTATTGTGTTTTATTTAAACCAAAACAGCACACATGTTATATATGCATCATTTATCTTCTTCATGTTTGAATTTAAAAACATGAACTAGTTTGAATACATAAATATGAAAAATATATTTTTTGAGAATTAGGAATTCATTTTCATGTATTATTAATAATATATTAACTAATTAATTTAAGAAAATAAAAACATATATAAATTAAAAAATATTTTAATAAAAATTTCAAAATAATCAAATTAAAAAATTAACTATAGTTATAAAAATTTGTAGAAAATAGAGGCTAAATTATAATTTATTTATGTTATCACTGATTCTACATTTAATATTTGAGATATCAATTATAATAATCACATGTTGAGGTCAATACAAATATAATAAACAATCCAGTCAATAAGAATTTTATTAATTAATTTAATTAAATACAATTGTACCGTCATCTTTAACTCCATGAGAAAAACCCTAATGTAAAGCTTTGTTTCTATTAGTCTCTCACTTTCATTTGCAATGTCTCACGCCAAATACATGAAATAAAACCAAAAAAAAAAAAACATTTAAATATTAAATTTAATCTTAATTGAATTTGGTTTCCATATTTAAATATTTAATGACAGCAAATGGCAAATGTAGGGTGGTAAGTATAAGAATTTCAAGCAAAAGGGGGGATTATTGTGATTTTCACCAATTTGGTTTATGATAAGTGTTTGTTGAATATATATTTTTGGAGTCAATTTATCGAATTTTAGGAGCTAATTTAACCATTTTACCTTCATTATGTGTATATTTTGAAATTGTAAGTTTTCATGTTTGCTTTTTCATGAAATAAGGAATTCAATAAAAATCAAGCCAAAATGACACTTATAAAGGATTAACCGGTGGTTCATATTAAGTCTGAGGAAGAATAATTAATCGAAGTATAAAAGGAGAATGAGAGCATTGCGCACCATAAAAGAAAAACAATGATTTTCACTAAGCTTGATTTTTATAATCAAAATGTAGTCTTCAACAAAATTGTAGTGAACATCTTAAGTTTTTCAAAAAACTATTATAACGAAAAATCCGAGTTTGTTTGGGCCTTCAACCATTACCGCAAATTCAAGTATTCTCAGTAAAATTTTATGTTTCACTACTGAGAATTAAAATGTTCATAACATGAAATTCTGAAGTCCAATGAGGTGATTCAAAAGTCAAATTAAACTAAACATCCAAAACTACAATTTTATAGGACAAAAATTCAAATTTTTGAAGCTACATGCCATGGTGTAGTGCCACAATGCCAGATGTTGGAAAATTCTAGGGGTCGCACACTGTGGCCTTGCACCGCAACACACAAGCATGCGAAAATCTAGTAGAGAAGACAAAAGCTCCTAGGCATGGCATAGTGCCACAACATGAGGATGTTTAAGTGGATTTCCATGTTTTTGCACCTTTTTCCTAACCTTAGACTATATATATCTATTGCATACTTACCTAAACAATGAGAGCCTCTTTAGGATTATTTTAGAGTGCTTTTTCACATTTTTTTGGGTTGTCATTCATATTCTTTTGGGATTCAATTGATTCAACATCAAGGATTGTAATTTTGAGAAGATTTCAATATAGATTCAAAGATGTTATATGGTTTTATCTCTTACGCCTATTATGTTTTTCTTGAATCTAAGTGATTTTTCTTCTTTTATGATAAACTAAATCTTCTTTGCTAAAACTAAGACTAACTAATTCATAGATTTGTAGTGTTTTTTTTATTGTGATTGAAAAGCATATTATTTCAATATGAGTTTGTATTCTAAACTTAATGCCTATTAAAAAATTGATCAACTATAAAATAATCAATCAAACACTTAAGCATGTCATTTAAGCCTCAATAACCTAACAAACATGCTCAAACTCAGAGAAAGAAGGAAAACATGCTATGAAACTAAGTGAAAGAGGTAAGGAAATACTTACCTCTTATCATAGCTTTCAGATCTCTCTTTCTAGTGGCATTTAAATCTCTAACTTGGTTTATGGCTACCGGTGGAAGGTTCTCTGACCTAAGGTTCATTGGAGAAGAAGAAGAGAAGAAAGCTGAATGGAATAAACTAGGCGAAAATAAGTAAAACTAAACATTTATGGCGCATCACATCTGACACACGGTTGTGTGTGCAAGGACAATCTCAATTCTCTCTCTCCTTGCATTATACATGGAATATTCTTCCCAGAATATCCATGTACAAGCCACAAAAGGCTTCTAAATGACTTTTCTACTCTTAAACCCTCTCAAATCTACTTTTTATCTAGAAATTTCTTTGTTACCCTTAGTTTCAGAGCCTAAAGGACAATTCTACCCTTAGGCTATTATATCTCTCGTGTGCAATATCAAATTTTGTAAACATTCTATGTAATTTACTTCTTGTATATTTCTTTATCTAAATTGTAATAAGGGCATTTTTATCAATTTCTTAAGTTTGTATGACATATGTAGCATCCCAAGTTAGAAAAAGCCCTTAGGGGAGAGTTTCGGGGTTAGAAATGAAATTCAGAGAGAGATTGGGAGTCTAGCAGAGTTCAGGGGTGAGTTAGTAAGTTTTCAGAGCTGTGTGGCCTTCGTACGAATCCATTCGGAAGGATTCGATCGTACGAATGCGCGGGAAATGAATTAAGTTCATTTTCTCTGGTGCACGCCCGTGCATCATTGATGCACGACCGTGCGTGGCATAATATATAAGTGAGAGCTGAGAGTTTTAGCTTCTTTTCTCACCCGTTTTCATTTTAGCCAGAATTCTCTCTTTCATTTCAGCAGCTCCTATCATTAGAGAGAAGATTCAGCCAGCAATAGCTCCCAATCCGACGAGAGAGCAAAGAGATTAGTTGATTGAAGTTGTTTTCAGAAGCATGGAGCGAGGTAAGTGCTCACTTACCTTTTTCTTGAGTTTCCCGGCTTGCTTTGTGAACTTTGATGTCATGGATGAGTTCATTGCATGTTGATGATTGCTTGGAATGCTTAAATGGCTTTGCATGTTGATTTTGATGATGGATTTCCACCCTTGAAGCATGCATGTGTAGTGTGTGTATTCTAGTGAGAGAATCAAGAAGTTTTCCATGGTAGAATTCATGTGGCTTGATGCATGTGGTGTGGAAAGTTTGAATTATGTTGTTTGTGATGCTGGGAATGTGCTATTGAAATGAATTGGTGAATGAGTATGTTTTGGTTGGCCGTTTCGGGTATTTTTCAAGCGGTGCTCTTGTTGAAGAACAAGACGCACGGTCGTGCGCCTGCATGGCACGGTCGTGAGCCTTTGTTTTTCCAAATGCATGCCCGTGTACACGCTGTGTGCACGGCCAGATTTCCAGACGCACGCCCATGCATCCCATAGTGCACGCCCGTGCGTAGGCATTTTCAGTGAAAGTGAATAGTAAATTCCAGTAGCTTGCACGACCAGGCGCACGACCAGCGCACGACCCCGTGCGTCTGGACTCACGCCCATGCGTCCAGGACCTGCACGCCCGTGTGATAGTCATGCACGCCCGTGCACCTTTCATGCACGCCCGTGCACCTACAGATTTTCAGAAAAAGAATATTAATTGTTTAATTAAGCATGCGAATTCAGAATAAAGGCTAATTGGCTTCAGATAAGCATCAGTTGAGCATGAAATCAGATAATAAGCTGCATATGCACATCATGGAATTTCATGTAGCTTCAGATAGGATCAAAGGATCCGAATTCAACAGTATTCAGAACCTGATGTACGGGGAAGAGTATAGGGTGAATACGAGGGGGCATCTGTGGGATTCAGCTTTCTGACACCAGTCAAAAATGCTCAGCAGTATTTCAGATTCAGTTCTCTGACACCAGTCAGAATGATCAGCAGTAAATTCAGATTTTTACCATTTGACACGAGTCAGATTGGGCAGCAGTATATTCAGCAGCTTTGTAGCCAGTAGCTAGAATGTTCAGCCCACATGGCCAGAATGTCGAATCCCTGTATTCCCTAGTCTGATCAGCACAACAGGTACCTTCAGGTACATTCAGTATTCAGTATTCAGATGCATGCATCCAGTGTTTTCAGTTAGCATGACATGACATACACATCATGACATGGATACATATGATAATAGTAAATAAATGAGATTCAGATAACAGTTTTCAGATTCCAGCAAGCGCATAGATGTATGATTAGGGCCGAGGCCCAGGTATGTATGATTATTGTGATTTGTTTGTGCTTGCTTGGGTTTAAGGGAAGTAAGGAGCATTTACTGGGTGATCTTTATCACTCATCCCCCTCCTTCTTCCATCCTTTCAGGTGTTCATGCTGGGTTCGAGGAGCGGTTGGATCGAGACTGACAGGAGAGGGCCCACACCGCGATCTCAGTTTTGTATATTCAGTTTTGGACCCGTGTGGTCATATGTATCTTATATATGTTTCCAGATGTATAGAAACGATATATGTATATATGTATAGGCCACTGGGCCCATTGTACAGAACAGTTGTGTATTTCCAGTTGATGTATATTCAGAAAAGCTTCCGCATGGGCAGAATTGTATAGTTTCAGAGTTTTATTTTCGTAGGATTCCCGTCGCGGGTACCTGAGTTTCCAGATTATTAATAAAAGCTCTCCGTAGTTTTCAGCAGCAGGGGTACTCGTGGCGGCGGGTCCTACAACATATATACAAGTGTCAAGTTCTCTCATGTAAATTATTTTTGAACTTGAATATTGAGAAGAATTTTCTCTCCGAAGCTTACATGCTTTGTTTTGATGTTTTTAAGTACTTGTTGGTGCTAGGACTATCTTTTGACTTTTTATTTAGTCTTCTTGCAAGGAAATGTTGGTAGTGAGAACTCAAACTGATGGATGACCTTTTCCTTTACGCTTGATATCTTCCTTGCTTTAGACCAAATTCAAGTAAGTGTTGTTTGATTATATGTGTGGACTGCTCACATTCTGACATTTCTACCCTGGAAGATTGCATAATGGTTATGTGTTGAGGTATTTGTGTGTTGATTATATATCTTGGAAAGGTGATTATGCATTATTTGGTATCAGAGCCTAAGTTGGCAATATGTGGTAGTGTGTTAGCATATTGAGTATGAGAAAATTTTGGTGGAAAATCCTAAAATGTTTTTTTAAGGGTTAAATGTTGAAGTTAAGAAGAAGAAGAAAATGATGATAAACATGGAAATTAAAGGCCTTATGCATTTATTGTATCATTAAGCAAGATCCTAAAATTTAGCTTGAAACCTTACCTCATTAAATACTCAATTTTCCTAGCCATTCTTTTGCCTTCTATCAAATACCAACTTGCCCTTTCTTTTAAGATTACTTTTGCTAATCTTTTACTAATCTTTTTCCAACCATCTTAATACATTTAGACCTTCATCAATTCACCTAATCATCCATAAACATTTTTAAACCTTTAATCTTGAACATACCACATAGTTACATTGCTACCCCTTACCAAAACTACCATAATACCTTTATCCATCTACTTAAACCTAACTTAACTTACTATCATCCAAGCTTAACCTAACATTAATCCACCCCAACCCAATTAACCTGAACACTTGTGCCTCATTTCCTCATCCTTAAAATCACTACTTACCATCCTAAAATCACAGTTCATAGCCTAAAAACACTGTTCACAGAACCTTATTTTCACCTTGTTTCCATCCCAAACACTTCTTTAATTCATTTTAACTTCAACTAATACAAGAAATGACTAGTAAGTAGAGTTCTCAATATCTTCCACCCTAATGAAAGATTAGAGACATGAGGTTGGAATGTTAAATTCAAGATTTAAGAATGGAGTTGAATAAAAAGTTTGAAACCCTTACTAGATTAATGTATAAGATGTCTCAAGACTTGGCTAAGGTGATACAAAGCCAAGGTTCTAACAACTGAAATCAAGTAAGGACACCCCTATATCATAGAGATGACCCATTTATTACCTATCATAGAGCTCAAACTACAAGAGACACACATGAGATAACCACTCACTATAGACAAAGAACTATTATCTATAAACCTTTACAAGTTGAAAGACTCTCTTTATCGAGTGAATCTAATGATGAACTTGAATTCCATAGGAGAAAAAGGATAAGAGAGGATGATTATGACTGTGGATTGAAATTAGACATCCCTAAGTTTGATAGTAGTTTGAATCCATATATATTTATTGATTGGATATATAGTATTGAAAGGATATTTGACTACAAGGGGTATGATAATAATAAGAAGTATAAGATGGTTACATTAAAGTTCAAAGGCTATGTTTCATTATGAAGGGAAAACATGAAAAAATAGAGAGAGAGAGAGAGAGAGAGAGAAGAAAAACCGAAAGTTCAATCATGGGATAAATTGAAAAGAATGTTGAAAGAGAGATTTCTTTTGAAAACCATAAAATGGACCTTTACTTCAAACTACACAATTTGAAGTAAAAGGATAAGAAGGTGAAAGACTATGTTAGGGAATTTACAAATTTAAAGATGAGAAGTTATATACTAGAGAAGAAGGAACATACAATAGTTATGTTTGTAGGAGGTTTGAATAGAAAGATAGCCTACAAGGTAAAATTATAAGCCTACATTCATTTCATGATATATACAACCTAGCTATAAAGGTAGAGAAGCAACTTAAAGCCTTAAAATACATTACCTTTAAGAAAGTTTTTAAAGGAGGGTAATTTTCATAAAGGGTCCCCATCATATACCAAACCTTATGTTCCACCTAAGGATTTTGGTAAGTTGAAGATTATTGAGTTTAACAAGGAGAAACATAAGGTACAAGATAAAGCTAACAAAAATGCACTTAGGAACAAGCAGTGTTTCAAGTGTTATGGTTATGGCCATTTCCAAGCCAATTGCCCCAACAATAAAGCCATGACTTTGATAAAGGATTTAGCCATTGAAGAGGCTTCATAAGATAAAGATGTTCAAGAAAACCTTAAGGTTAATAATGAAGAGAAAGAGTTAGCCAATCTTAATTAAGGAGAATTACTTGTCCTTAAGGAATTGTTGTATGCTCAAGTTACTCCCCGAGATGATCAAAAGGAAAATTTGTTCCAAACACGACATATAATAAAAGAAAAAGTTTGCTAAGTGATTGTTGATAGTAGAAGTTGTAGAGCCCGTTGCTATATATTACTGTAAACCAAATTTTTTTTTTTTTGAAATATAACTTTAATATATAGCAGTAGGTCCTACGTTGACTACTTGCTAAAAATATGTGAAAGTTGGATTAGAAATATGTGATGGGAAACTAAAACCCACCATATAGTATCCTGAGATAAAACTCCTATTTACTATATAATAATAATAATAACTGAAAACGTAGAAGATACTGTATATTTCAAATGTATGAGCAATACAAAGCATGAGAGCCACAAACATGCTATCTGCTGAAAACTAAACATATATACATATATATATAACTGAAAACTCAAGTGAAAACCCGTTCAAGCCATATCTCACACTCCAGCCATCTCGTGCTCCAAGCTCAGCTCCCCGAAACACCAACCTGCAAGAGAGAAAACTAAGGGGAATGAGTGACAAGTCACTTAGTAAGCATCTCCTACCTCTACCGTCAGGTAGGCTCTAGACTAAGCTGCTGCTGACTGGCTAACTGTTATCTAAATAAACTTAACTAAGTTCCTAATAGCCTAATAACTTCTTCTGATCCTCTTTTAGCATTTATTATTCTTCTTGCTTTTCTTATTAATTTTTGAGACGTAGAGTACTCCTGAGTTTTCTTAGGATTAGTTGTACTCTTTTATTTCTTTAATTCTAACGTATATCGTGCAGCTTAATCTTTCTTTTATTTCTTATCTTACATATTTCTGGTCATACTGTCTGTATACTTTTTCATGTCATGTAATGTGTATCATGGTATGTTAAAATCATGTTATTTGCCCTTGGGTCTGTTTATTGAAAACATCTTTCTGAAAACTATTATTAGGATCTAAAGATCTAAAACATTGAAAAGTTGAATAAAATTATTCCTGAAATCTTTGTATCCAAAGATACTACTATGTTGATCAGATTGATAAATACAAGGTTCGGTATCTTGGCCATGTGGGCTGATCCATTCCAATAAAGTGCCAATAAGCTGAAATGTCTTACCATATCAATTATCGGACCAATAAACTAAAATCTAACCAATCTGACCGAAGTTAGAAAGCTAAAATCTCACAGATGTCCCTTCGAATTCACCCTTACTAACTAACTTAGACATCAGGCCTTAATGCTAAAAACTGATTCAAATGGATCACTTGATCCTTTTTCTAAAAAAATTGTTTAGCATGCTATGTTGAATGATGTCATTCATGCATGTTATCTTATCAATTCTCTTTTCTTTCTTATTACAATTTATCTTACTGTTGTACTGTTTCTGTAACTTATTAAGCTCATTAATAAATTCTGTGTTCTATTATGTTTCTGTCAATTTTGTCTCTGTTTTTCTTGTTTCTGTTCTCTTTCTGTTTTTGTCTTTATTTCTGTTTTCTAATCGTAATCTATCACTAGATTACACTATTTAAGTTTGTTGATGAGTGTTCTTGTACTGTTGTGAGATTAAAGTGTGATTATGCAAAATATCTTATCCTTTTTCTCTTTTTTTTTCTTTATACTGAAATTCAGCTGAAAATAGAGGGAGTTTCTCATTTTCATTAGGCGCACAGGCGTGCACTATCAAACGCACGGGTATGCATGCAGGTGCATAGGTCATATACCGGTCATGTAACCCAACTATGCTAGATTATGAAATTCTGTTAAAATCTTACACTTGGCTCATGTACGGTTGTGCCCCTCAGGCGTACGATTGTGACCCTCTCTAAAATTTGATCAGGTATGGCTCGCATACACGACTGTGACCTTGCTAAAACTAGAATATACGGGCATATGTGCACGAACACACTAGCATGCATCCTGCCCTATTTCAACGCCCACAATCGAAAACCGTAAGATTACCACCATACTCAACCCAAAACTCATTAAACTTCAATTAAACATACAAGCATGTAACATATACAACTATTAAACTAGAAACACGCATCAATCACTGAAATAACCTAACCAAAGAAACACAAACCCATGGAAACAGGAAAAAGGTAAGGGGATACTCACCTGGAGCTGCTAATGACTTTTATCTCTCTATCCTTGGTTGAATCTTGGCTGGATGGTTGCTAAAAATTAACTGATCTCTCTCTCAAAAGATTAGAGTTAGCTAGAGAAAAAGGAAAGGGAAAAGCTAGCTGAAACTAGCAGAGAGAAAACATTGCTTTATATATCAGTAAGCATGCACAGGCGTGCGACAAACATGCACGGGTGTGTATAGTGAGAAAGGGACGTACGAGCGTGTGTCCAAAGACGCACGGTCGTGCTCCTTCCATAAGTTGCATATAAAGCTAGCAAAAGGTCATTCTACCCTCCTATCTCACTGAAACTGATCCTTAACTGAGAAATCTCTCTTCTAACCCCGATTCAAGGCCTAGAAAGACCATTCTAACATCGAGATGTTACAGAAGTTGCATGAATATTACTTTCACCACCCTTGTAAAGAAGTTAAGCCCACTAACTCTTGACCATGTTCAATCTTATAAATTGTAATAGTTGAGTAATAACGACACCGTCCAAGTTACTAAACAAGTTTTGGTACCCTTTTCTCTTAACAAGGGGTATGTAGATGAAATGGTGTGTGATGTCATTTTTATGGATACTTGTAACTTACTATTTGGGAGGTCATGGTAATTTGATAGGGAAGCCATGCATAATGGGTAGCTGAACGCCTATTCTTTCAAGTACAACAAAAAGACCATAACCCTTTCACCCTTATCACCTAGCTAAACTATACCTCAAACTCCATCCAAACCAAATACACATCATAAAAATCTTTTTCTCAATACTAACCAACTAGACAAAGCCTTCCAAAGACACAAACTTATTGTTGCTTTGTTAGTGGCTAAAACAAATGTGTCATCCAATAAATCCACTTCCCACCCTTACTTAAAACCCTTAATCTAAGAATTCAGTGATGTCTTCCTTAATTATCTATCACATAGGCTACCACCATTAAGGGAAATAAAATATCAAATTGATTTAGAACCTAATGCCCTACTACCATATTGACCCATATATAGATATAACCCTTAAGAGTCTAAAGAGTTACAATAACAAATTGAGGAGTTGACTACTAATAGATTTATGAGAGAAAGTATGAGTTCATGTTTTGTGCTAGCTCTTCTTGTGCCAAAGAAAGATGGGACCTTTAGATTGTTTATGGATAATAAAGTCATCAATCATATTATAATCAAATATAGGTATCCTATACCCCAATTGAATGACATTTTAGATAAGCTTTATAGTGCTAAAGTTTTTTTAAAGATTGACTTGAGAAGTGGGTGCCACCAGGTTAGAATGAAAGAAAGGGATGAATGGAAGACCATATTTAAGACTAAGGAAAGACTATATAAATGACTAATCATGCCCTTTGGACTATTCAATGCCCTAAGCATTTTTATAAAGCTAATAAATAAAGTACCCAGGCCTTTTATTAGCAAGTTTGTTGTAGTGTATTTTGACGATATACTTATGTATAGAAAAAAATGAAGAAGAGCATGTAAACTACCTTAGGCAAGTGTTTGAAGTTTTAAGAGAGTAAAAATTGTTTGCTTGGAAAAGTATGAATTTTTTATGAAAGAGATAGTCTTTATAGGTTGTGTTGTATCGGAGATAGGGAATTAAGTAGATCAATCAAGGTTAAAGTTATTCAAAGTTGGTCCAATCAATTTAACATTAAGGAAGTTAGGAGTTTTCATAGGTTGACATCCTTTTATAGAAGGTTTATCCCTAATTTTAGTTCTTTGATAGCTTTTGCATAAAGAAAATAAGTTTTGAATAGACTAGTGTTGCCAATGAAGCATTTGAGTTGATAAAAAAGAAGATGTGTGAAGCTCTCATCCTTGCCCTTTCAAATTTCTCTCAAGTCTTTGAATTAGAGTGTGATACTAGTGGAGTAGGCATTGATGTGATCTTGACCCAAAACAAGAGGTATATTACTTACTTTAGTGAGAAACTTAATGATCCTAAAAGGAAATATAACACATATGACATGGAATTTTATGCCATTGTGAGGGTCTTAGACCATTGGAGTCACTATCTTAGGCCAAGGCAATTTTTGTTTCATTCTAATCATCAAGCCTTAAGATTCACAAATAGGCAACACAAACTCCAACCTAGGCATGTAAAATATGTAAAGTTCTTGTAATCATTTTCTTTTGTCTCCAATTACAAACAAGGAGCCAACAATGTAGTAATCGATGCCTTTTATAGGAAGTATACCTTGCTCACCTTCCTTGACTCTAAAATATTAGGATTTAAATTAATGAAGTTTTGTTATGATGAGGATATGGAAATGAAGACTTGTATGCATAAATGTAGGAAAAGTAGCTATGATGATTATGTTGCACATGATGGGTATTTGTTCAAGAGTGGTAAGTTATGTATTCCCAAGGGTCGTTTTAGAGAATTGATCTTAATAGAGGCTAATGTTGGAGGATTGGCTAGACACTTTAGGGTTAATAAGACTTTAAAAGTTGTTAAGAAGCATTTTTATTAGCCTAGGATGCTTAAAGATATACAAACTCTTACGGTTAGGTGTAGGACTTGTTAAAGATCCAAAAGCCAATTTAAATCTAAACCCTATCTACCTCTTCCCATACCCTAATCACCTTGGGAAAATCTTAGTATGGATTTTGTAGTGACACTCTGTAGAACTCAAAGAAATAAAGACTCAATTATGGTAATTATGGATGGGTTTTTTAAAATGGCACATTTTATCTCTTGCACTAAAAGTGATGATGCTTCACATGTCTCCCAACTCTTCTTCAATGAAATTGTAAGATTGTATGGTATCTCTAATACCATTATATTAGATCGGGATGCTAATTTTAACCATTTTTGGAGAAGCCTTTAAGGAAAATTAGGCACTAAACTTTTATTTAGCACCTCCCACCAACCCTAAAACTTGTGGCCAAACCAAAGTGACTAATAAAACTTTAGGAACAATCGTAAGAACTTTGGTTAGTAAGCACTTGAAGGATTAGGATCACAAATTGCCATATGCCAAATTTAGCTATAATCGAAGCCGAAGCATCACCATGGGGCATTCACCTTTTAAAGTTATATATGATGTAAATCATTTGACTTATATTGATCTAACTTTATTACCCCTTGATATGGATGTTGAGGAGAAGATTAAACAAATGAAAAAGTTACATGAAGCTATAAGGACATAAATAAACAAAGCTAATAAACATGTTAGACAAAGGATCAATAAGACTAGAAAGCTAAGACTCTTTAAACTTAGAGATTTAGTACGGATACACTTAAGAAAAGAGAGGTTTCCCAGCAAGAAGAAGAGTAAATTGGCACCAAGAGCTGATAATCCTTTTGAGATCCTTGAAAAAGTAATTGATAATGCTTTTAAGATCGAGCTTCCTAGCATAATGGTCATTATAAATATTTAGTCATGCCTTTGGGTCTCTGTAATGCTCTGTCTACTTTTCAAGCTATTATGAATTTCATTTTCCATCCTTATCTCTATAAATTCATATTAGTTTTTTTATGATATTTTGATAAATAACCCCAATTGAACTATGCATTGTAAACATGTTTTAAAAACTTTTGAAATATTAAGGCATCTTTAGTTTTTTATTAAACTTAGCAAATATGCATTTGGCCAACAAGAACTAGAACATTTGGGGCATATGGTAACTTCTTAAGGAGTTAATGTGGATTTACAAAAAATTAAAATCATGTTGGATTGGCCTTAACCAACTAATATTTCTAAGTTACATGAATTTTTAGGTTTTATAGGTAGCTATTAGAAATTTATCCGTAACCATGGTATCATCGCTTGACCCCATGCTAATATCTTAAAAAGAGGCAATTTGAGTGTACAAAAGAAGCTAAAATTGCTTTCAAGATCTCAAGCAGGCTATGACATCCATTCCTATATTAGTTAAACCAAACTTCAATGAACCCTTCATCATTTAATCAAATGCTTCAAGGAATGATATAAGAGTAGTTTTAACTCAGCAAAGGGGACCAATTGCTTTCATGAGTTGAGCATTAGGCACCACCAAACGAGCTTGATCTCTTTATGCTAAAGAAATGCTAGCAATCATTCAAACCATACAAAGTTAGAGACTTAACCTCTTTGGCCATCCAAACTGATCAACACAATCTCAAATACTTAGTGGATAGTAAATAGTAACACCTAAGCAATAGAAATAATTGGCTAAATTATTTGGCTATGACTATGAGATCATATATAAATCAAGCCGAGAGAACAGTATAATAGATGCATTATCTAAAGTGGCAAACAGTTCTAGTCTTGATACATTGTTTATATCTCAAACTCTATTACGGGAAACAACTAAAGCGAAAGTTATTAACCATCTTTACATGAAGAAAATCATAAACTAGCAATATAAAATCTGGGTACTTCTTGCACATACTATAATAAAGTGGTTTATTACAAAAATCATGTGGTGGTACCTCTTAATTCCAATGTCATCCAATAGCTCTTGTAAGAATTCCATGACTCACCAATTGGAGGACATTTTGGGTACTAAAAACATACAAGAGATTAACACAATAATTTTATTAGTCATCAATGTATCGGGTGGTGAATGAATATGTGGCTTCTTGTGAAACATGTCAAACAATGAAAACAGAACCGTTGTCACCAGCAAGACTTTTATAACCACTGCCAATTCCATGCCAAGTTTAGGATGATATCATTATGGATTTCATAAAAGGTTTTCCACTATCAAATGGCAAGAGCACTATTCTTGTTATTATTGACCGACTAAGCAAATCAAGTCATTTCTTGGCCCTCTTTCATCCTTATACAAAAGAAAATGGTTACTACTGTAGCGACCCCCGCCCCAGGTTACTGTGCGCTACGAAAAATACTGTATATCATAAATAAAATATACCTGAGACGGGGACCTCTACAGTAAAAAAGTGCTACTACTGCTGCTGAAATAAAAATTTCTTATAAAAAGAAATTGTAAATAACATTTACTATAATAGTAAATATACTGAAATATAAGCGTGAAAACCCAGGTTACTCATGTATAAAATATACTGGTCTTACAGTGTACTAGCGTATAATAGACACATATGTACATGAGATAAGAAAAAGCATGCGAGCCACCATGCTATCTGGTGCTGTCGAGCCATATCCCCAAAATCTCGCAGCTGTCTCACTCTAGCTCAGCCGCTCGAATTACTGACCTGCAAAATGAAACAGGGAAGAAGGGGTGAGTGACAAAGTCACTCAGCAAGTGTTTCCAAACTTAAACACTTGCACGTCCAAAACTAACTAACTACGTGACTCGTCACATAGAAAACTCTGCGTTACTATTTTCTGATTGCTGATTCTCTTAATATACCAAAGTATATCAGTTTTCTGTCTTATTCTTTACTGTATTCTGTTCTGTTACTGTTCTATTTTTGTTCTGTTTCTCATGAGATGTTGTACATGACATGAAATGTATATACTGATGTCATGTATGCTGAAAAGTCATAAAACTTGCCCTTAGGCCTGTTTTTTTGAAAAACATTCTTTTCTGAAAACTCTTTCTGATAATTAAACTGTGATCCGAAGATCCTGATTATATACATATAGTATATACTGAAAACTGTACCAGAAAATACTATATCTGAAAATATCTACTGTACTGGCCAGACTGATGAATACAGGGATTCGACACCCTGACCGTGTGAGTTCAAGTCCTACTGAATCTACTGATGCATAACCAGCACTCTCTCTAACGAGCTTGGTCAGTGACCATGTCCTCTCTAGCGGACGTTGGTTTCCCTCTCTAGCAGGTGTGCGAACTCATAGGTACCCCCTCGTATCCACCCCTATCTGATATATGAAATCTCATATATGTATATCTGAAAATCATACTATTGGATCCTTAGATCCAATCTAAAAACATCTGATATGGCATGTCATGCTCAATGCTGATAATCATGCATAATATGTTGTTTTATCATCTTATTACTAAGTTCTGTGTGCTTAGAAATGACTTAGAGTGGCTTAATTTCTCTTTTAATCTCTTTTTCTGCTTTTCTGAAAGTGCACGGGCGTGTGTTTCTGTGTGCAAGGGCGTGTGTCAAGGCACACGGGACCGTGTGCTTCTCGTGCGTCTGGGCATGCTAGCTTCTGGAATATTTCATGAAATCTTGGCTAGCCACACGGGCATGTGGTACAACACACGGGCGTGCATACTAGGCACACAGGCGTGTATTACACTGCACGGGCATGTGGCTCCCTTAAAATGCTTCATGTGTCTTGCATACACGGGCGTGTGGAAATGGGACTAGACACACGGGCGTATGCACTCGGGTGCACGAGCGTGTGTTTGGATTTTCACACGTACACGGGTAACATGCAAGGTCGTATCTCATGCAGAATTGAGGCTACACAGGCGTTCATCACAGGCACACGGGCGTGTGCTCAACCCAGATTCTGTAGAATACGTCTGAAAATCCAGAAATTTCCACACTAATACTTCCACACTTCAAATCAACACACATACAAGCTCAATACTGCTACTAGCATGCCAATATTCATCATATCATCATCACAAACACACCATACCTCATAAATCAAGCATACAATACATGTATACAGTATATACGCATGTAAATCATGGAAAAGCCACTCAATCATTCGTCATATCACAGCTCAAGCATGATGAAAACATCTCAAACAAGCACACAAAAGTTTCCCATAAGTTGGAAACAACTAATCATATTCGAAACTCAGTGAAAGAGGTAAGAAAAACATTTACCTCGTGCCATGGAAGTTTGGCCTCTCTCTCTGGAAGCTTCTGGATCTCTAATCTGGAGATGAGCTGCTGGAGGATCTCTCTCAAACAACCTAGGGTTCATTGGAACTGAGGGAAGAAGAAGAGAAAACTGAAAATAAGCTGAAAGGTTGAACTACGTGCAACTGAGAAAAATAAAACAATTTATGGCTAAAAGGTGAGACACACGGTCGTGTGTGTTAGGCACACGGTCGTGTGTGAAGTGGAAAATTTCCATTTCCACCCACCTTTGTGTACAAACTGAAAATCCTTCTCAGAATACCCAAAGCAAGCCATAAAAGGCTTCTAAAGGACTCTTCTACCCCTGAACCCTATCAAACTCTTTCCTAACAATGAAATCTCTCTTTTACCCTCGGATTCAGAACCTAAAAAAGACAGTTCTACCCTCAGGCTATTACAACTACAAAATTTATCAAAAAAGTTGTCAAGCTTCATGGAATACCATGATCCATCATAAGTAATTGAGACCTGATGTTTATTAGTCATTTCTAATAAGAATATTTTAAGATATTAGGTACCCAATTGAAGATGAGCACCTCATCCTCAAATAGACAAACAATCAAAAGTTGTTAATCATTGTATTAAATAGTATCTTGATTGCTTTGCATATCAACATCTTCAAAAATGGCATTCTTTTCTTTAATGGGTTAAATAATGGTACAATACAGCTTATCATGCCTCTATTAGGATGACTCCCTTTCAATCTTTGTATGGAAGATAACCACCAATAATTACATGTTATCATGAAGGTGACTATCCAATAAATGAAATGAACCAAAACTTAGCCTCTCAAGATGTTTTGGTATGACAATTTAAGGATAATTTACATTTTGCAAACATTATAATAAAGTAGTAGGTTGATTTTAAATGAGGCAATGTGGAGTATCAAGTAGGAGAGTTGGTGTTTATTAACTTCGTTTTTGTCACCAACAATCAGTATTTAAACAAGTTTATCAAAAACTTGTTAGTCTATTTTATAGACCATATTATATTAAAGCAAAAATTAGAAAGGTGGCTTACAAGCTTAAACTCCTAGAGGAATCTTGTATTCACCCAATCTCTCATGTGTCATTACTAAAAAAGAAAATAAAAAAAACACTTGTTAGTCAGCACTAAATTACCTTCCATTATTGAATGTCTTCTAATAGAACCTGAGGCTATACTTGACACTCAATAAGTCAAAACAAGGTCAAAATTTATTGAAGAAAACTTAATTAAAAGGAAGAAACTTTTGGCAGATGATACTGCCTAAGAGATCACTCAAGAAGTAAGAGAAATATTTCCAAACATGAACCTTAAGGACAAGGTTCCAAAGAAAGGAAGGGGTATTGATAAGTAGCCAAAAAGGAGCTAACGAGTGCCTAAGAGAAATATGAGATATTCGGATTAAATGTCAGCCAATAAGAGCCATGCTAAGAGTTAGGCTTTTATTTGCTTAAGTTAAAAATGGGTCAAGAATAGTTATCTTTATTTTAATAATTTTAGCTACTTTAATGTTATTAGTCGTTGGCTTTCTAATTTTTAGAGATATAATCTAAGAGTTGGGAAAAATTGTTAATTCCTTGTGTATTAAAACTCTTGGCCATGCAATAGTGAGACAAGCTTATTCGAATTGAAATATTGTGGTTCATTCTCACCATAGGAAGAATTCCATTGATTTCCAAGTTTGCTCGGATTGGGATCAATCAAGCCGCTAATTTAACAAAGTTAATGGAAGATAAACTTAATGAGATTTTGAAAGCACGTTTCTCCAATGGATTTCAATCTTAACATAGACTTTTGCCTGCATCGACCAACCTTTTAAAAGTCTTTGTTCCTATTAAAGCACCAATCCCATTTAAAAGGATGACTATAATGGAAACGATAAAATGATAGAAAAAGGGGCCTTGTATTAATTATGATAAAAAATACCACCAGAATCATATCTGTAAGGGTATGCTTCATGTGTTGTTGGTTGAACTATAGGTGGAAATGAATTTAAAAAACAAAGCAGATTTGACTATAGAGGTTATTAAAGAGTTAAATGTTAAAGAAGATAAAACTGTACCAAAAATTAGTTGTCACACATTGGTAGGACAACGTTCTCTATGTACTTTACATTTATAGAAAATGATTGGTAACTAGTTTATTCAAATTTTAATTGATGCTCAACTCATAATATCATTCAAGCATGACTAGTTAATCACTTGCAACTACCAGTGTTACTAAGTGTTGGTAGGAAATAGAGATGTATTGAATTGTTTGGGTCATTATTACAACTTCTTATTATGATATAGGGTCATTATTTTTGCAATTAATCATTATGTTCTCCAAGTACATGAAGCTGATGTAGTTCTTAATGTCTAACAGTTAGGATTATTGGGACCAACTATCATTAATTATTTCAAGCTTATTATAGAGTTTCAATGGCAAAGTAAACACATTATGTTGCAAGGTGAAAAATCTTCTCATGCTAATCCTATATAGTTTAATCAACTTAGAAAATTAGTGTCACCAAAATCAGTGGCTTTTTGTTATCAACTTGTAATTGATTTGGATGCTGACTTTCCAGTTATTGAAGAATCTAAAGTTCTTCCTCCTATTACTCAAGCAGTGTTAGATGAATATACAGATATGTTTGCGATTCCTTTGACATTACTACCTTGATGGTAGTGAATCATCACATTATGTGTCACCAAGATCTAAACCTATTGATGTTCACCCTTATTGATATCCTCATTACTAGAAATCGGAGATTAAAAAGATAATCGATGAAATGTTAGATTTTGGAGTAATTTGCCCAAGTTGTACCCTATATTCTTTATTTGTCCTTTTGGTATGAAAAAAGGATGGCACTTGACACTTTTATGTGGATTATCATACACTTAATCAAGTGACAATTCCCAATCATTTTCCAATTTTGACAATTGATAAACTTCATAGAGCTACCTTTTATTCAAAATTAGATTTACATGTTGGATATCATCAAATTCACATGGCAAAGTCTGATATCTTCAAGACAGTTTTCTACACTTATGAAAGCCACTGCAAATTTGTAGTCATGCTTTTTGGTTTATCCAATGCCTCTACCATATTTCAAGAGATGATGAACAAAATTCTAAAGCCATATTTGTTGTGATTTGCCTTGGTTTTTTTATGATATATTGGTGTTAGATAAAAGTTTATTCAAGTATGTCTCTCACTTGTAAGTTGTGTTAGAATGCTTTTGGCTCAAATAATTCCATGTCATGATGAGCAAATGTGCATTTGCTAAGTTTGAAATTATGTACCTTAGGCATGTAATTACAAGTGAAGGTGTTGCGCCAAACCCTACAAAAATACAAGCCATTCTTTCATAGCTATAACCTAAGAATGTCAAGCAATTACATAAATTTTTTGGGTTATCTAGGTATTTTAGAAGGTTCATCTATTATTACGTAACTACTACTACCCTATTGACCAACCTTTTACAAAAGGATACATTTCTTTGATCTTCTCAAGCTACAGAAGCTTTTGGCACCCTTAAGTAAACCCTTAGTTCAACCCCAGTATTAGCCTTACCAGATTTTTTAAATCTCTCACATTTGAGACGAATGCATAAGGTGTAGCAATTGGTGTTATGTTTCTTTAAAACTCCCACCCTATTACTTTTTATAGTAAAAAGCTCAACTCTAAAATATATTACTCTTATGCATATGTCTAGGAATTATTAGCAATCACTGAGGTTGTTGCCAAATGACACTAATACCTTTTAAACGCTAAGTTCATCATTTGTACCATTCATTGAAGTATCAAGAATATGATGCAGTAAGTTGTATAAACACCAGACTAACAACATTTTCTTGTGAAACTCTTGAGATTCAATTTTGACATTCAATACAATATTGGTTTTAATAATTGTGTAGTTTGTAGTATCCTAAAGCTAGAATGGTCTTTTAAGCTGAAAATCGAGGCTAATAGTAAGATTTATAATAAAAAATAGAGTTGAAAGGATTCGAGTGTAAGATTGTCCTTTAAAATCTATATATGGTATATACATTTGTCTCATTAGGAGACTATTTCATGTATAGCATGAGAAGAGAAAGAAATCTAAGTCGTATGTTAAAGAAATCTAAGATTTCTTTAACATACGACCGTGTGATGTTTTGGTTGAGTTTAACTAGGTTCTGGGTTCTTTAGATGCGATATTGTAGAAACAAAGTATGGCGCACGATCGTGTATCCAAATGGGTACGATCTTATAGTCCTATTTCTGTAATACCACGACCATGCATGTAGTCGTGCATGCATGGATAAGCTTTGAGGACACGACCGTACTAGTAGAGGGCACAACTATATGCTTGTCCTAATTTTACATGCTCGTGTAAGCAAGATATGAGAGTGTTATAAGAGTTATTGCATGTCATGCAAGTGTAGGATATGTTCATGCATCTTCATGCACGACCGTGTGTCCAATATCACATAACCATGCATTAAGCTAAAAGTCATAAAATAAGGAAAAAATTATACAGAGCATAGCACAAAGTATTACAAACATAGCAGACACTTATAGAACTTATTAATAAATCATAATAATAAGATATCATGCATGATCAATATTACATGACATGGCATGCCAACATTATTTGCAGAAAAGGATTCAAGAATACATATGCATTTTTTAAAGTAGAAAACATATGATATTATGTACATGAATTAGGAGTGAATATGAATGGGCACCTGTACGTTGGCATACCCATTAGAGAGGAAAACTAGCATCTATAAGAAAGGACATGACCATTGATCAAGCTCATTAAAAAGAGTATTGGTTGTGCATCAGAAGATTTTAGTAGGATTGAACTCATACGATCAGGGTATTGAATCTCTACATTTATTAGTTTGATCAATACAGTAGTTATTTTCAAATATAGTATTTTTAGATGTAGCTTTTATATGTGTGTGTGTGTGTGTGTGTGTGTATGTGTATAATTTTTAATATTGACATGACATTAGCATACTCATATTATATCATATATAACATTTCATGAGAATCAATAAACGATAAAGATGAAGATACGATAAACACTAAAAGTATTACAGAAAAGATAATAAAGAAAATATTAAACTAAATGTAGCACGACAAGTCATAAAAATAGACTAAAATAGAAACTTGTTTATGGTTAGAGATAGGAAATATCGACTGGGTGATTTATCATTCACTCTTTTATATTTTTCTTCCTTGTAGGTCAATGACTCTTTAAGTCTGAAACTGAATACATGAGGGCTGTGAATTTTGAGATATTGCTTGGGCAATAGATAGTATGTTGGTGGTGGCTCGCATGCTTTGTATAATTCTCACTAATGCGTATGTGTGCAGTTTATACGTATATGCTATATACTATTTATAAGTACTATATATATAGTAAATTTTATCATATATGATATTTAATAATTTTCAGCATATATGCAGTATTTTCTGTATATTATTATCACTATTCTATATTTAAAACTTTCGATTGCATGTTTAATAGTGTTTGTAGAATTCATGTTATATATTACTAATGATGACATTTAATAGAAACAAATATAAAATAAAATAAAATAATTAGTAGTACAATGCTATATAGTAGAGACTTCTGCACAGATGATGCTCTTTCCCGACCTGAGGAAGATAAAAGTGATACCTTTATGCAAGTGAGCTCTAAAGGATAAATCCCCACTTAATAGTGAAACTTTATTGGCTCTGACCTTTTCTTCATGTGCTTTACTGGATAAGTCACATGTTGAAAATGAACAATTTAATGAGTTACAACAATTGCTTTCAAAAATTACACTGCATCCTTCTTGATACTCTCAGCCTTCAAGATGCATGATAATCTGATTTTCCTTCATGATCATATTGTTTCGAAGCCCAAGATGCACATTTTGCATGAATTCCATTGCACACCCATGGTAGGACACAGGGGCGTAGAACAAACAGTATGCTCGAGTATTGACACAATTATTTTGGCTTCATATGAAAAATGACATTAAACGCTTTGTTCAAACTTGTCCTCTATGTCAACATTCTAAGTGTGATACAAAAGCTCCTGCAGGATTACTACAACCTTTAAAAGTTCCTACCGCTATTTGGGAACACATATCGCTTGATTTTATAGTCAGATTACCCTTGATTTTATAGCTGAGGTGAAGAAATCTGAAACATCTAAGTGAAGGTCTATTCATCCAACATGGCAATGTGACCATGTGACTGGATTGCTGATGGAGGACAAACCTCCAACGTGACTGAAGAAAACTAATGTTTCTGTGTGAAGCAGAGCTTCTCAAATGATATGGAAAGTTTTAACAGTATTTTTATGTAAATCTGTCACACTTGGCGGTTGTATGTGGGTTGCAAAACTTCTACAAATTGTCTTTATATTGCCGAGGAAAAATGAGAGAAATAAGAACGACTTTTATACAAATTTACTTCCGTCTCTTCTCCTTTTCCTGTACTTCTCTCTTTCCATTTTTCTGCAGGATTTTTTGGAGTTGTGAACATCCTCGAATTATCCAATCGCAGGGCTTATCACCTGGGTAGTTAGACAATGGATGTCTTAATTTGGTCACCACCTCCTTTGGCTCGGGTTTTGAAGCAGCTCCTACAGGGCCATGAGTGAAAGGAAACTCTACTATAATCCTATCATCTTATAAGAGAGAGCTTTGGCCGGGATTCTAGCTAAAGGTTGTTTTCCCAAGCAAATTAATTTGTAATATACAATTTTGTGAAAGCTGCAACTGCACTTAATGTGTTTCTCCCCTCGTTATTCAAATATTGTGTTATTATAGTGATATTTTATTTTAAACATTTATGGCTTAAAAGAAGATAATAAATGAGATGGGTGTAGAGAAGCGGCCTATTGACAGGACCCGAAAAGGAACGTGGAGGATCACAATTTCTAAAAAGTTAAATATATAAACCCTAAAAGATTAAAAGTAGAGTTGACGAGCTGATAATACAAAATTGAAGGGAGATTTCAGTTTTGAGAAGGAGGATAGGGACGGAGGACCAACCTGTAGACATGAATGACGTGTAAGATAACGAGGGTAAAGATTCTAATTTGTCGGTTGCTTTATGATTCGAAATTGACACGAATTTAGATTTTTGTATAAAATATATGATGCTCTCGTTATTCCAACTTAATTAGGTTTATTTTTAAGCTTATCGCATGACATGAGACTAGCTTATTTCACTCTTAACTCCAGGCCGGAGTACATATCCCCGTTGTAGTTTTACTTAACCTTTAACTTTTAGCTCTTACCTTTTAAAGATTTAAAAACCTACTAATTAAAGTTAATAATTAAATTTAGTAATTAATTATTAAATTTAGATAGTTAAAAAAATATTTTGATCATTTTTTTAATAAAAATTTTATAAAAATATAAAATATTATTTAAATATTAAAAATATATAAAAAAAAGTTAACATATATTAAAAATATGAAAAAATTAAAAACAGTTATTATTATCAATACCGATGATAGGGGTCAATGATAATAGAATCAAATGGTTATTCTAACCACCAAACAAAATGGCCAAAAAGGTCAAAAATAGTGGTTCTTAATCACATCAATCGTTTTTAGTCATGATTATAAGTGGAGATGATCAAATTTGTCCGTCATCAAAATAGGAAATGACTAGATCTAGTAACCTTTAGAACCAAAAAACTATTTTCGATCACTTGAGATTAATTATTGGCAGTCAATACCACCAATGATGTTGCTAGCGGTGGTGATTAAATATTTTTTTTTAAATTTTATAATATTTTTAAAATTTTTAATATATTTGTATTTAAATATCATTTTATACTTTTTTATAAAAAAATTTTTATAAAGATATTTTAATAACTTTATAAAAAATTGAATTAAAAATAGTTAAACGATAGATATTTGAATTTTGAAAAGTTAAAAGAGTGACAAATTATGATTTGGGTGGGAATAAGTCATTTAACCCTTAACTCCCAATTGGAGAGCAGACAATCAGGTTTTTAAACAAGAGACTGTTGATTATTTGAGTGCGCGAGCAGAATATGGGTTAATAAGCATAAATCAGCAAAACAAATAAAGAATTGTGTTTTTTTAGTGAATGAATTTAATATTTTTCTATTTAAAAAAATAAAATTTTATTAGTTTTTATCGAATATACCTAATTGTCACATAATTTTTAATGGTGTTATATAAGAATAATATGATAAATTTTGAGTGTACTAATATGAATATTTTATATAATGATATGAAAATATTTTTTATTAATATAAATATTTGTAACTCATAAAAATTTGAAATTAAACTTTTTTTTCAAATTTAATTTCACAAAAACCATAAAAACACTTTCAAAATAAGCAAAATCAACTTCAAGACATCTGAATATCCAACATTCAAATAAATAACACATTTAATTTTGGCTAATTTTATTTATTTATAGCAGGTTTTGTATATTTTAGTTGTGTTTTGTTATTTTTATGAAAATAAATATGGAAAACTAGGTTAATTTGAGATATTTTTTATATTATCCACATGAATCATAGATTCCCGTGGTCATTATTTCTCAATTAAAAAATTATATATCATTAATTTTTATGAAATCGAAAAGCTTCGGTCGTTTTAACAAAGAAGACAAATTTCAGAATCTTAAAAGGTTATGATTTGATGACTTTAAAGAGTTATTTTTTTGTTAGGTAGTAAACATATAGAATGGATGGAATGGAAGAAGGCAGCATAAAATACGAATAACTTCTTTGGAGAAATGTGTCAAAATCACCCATCAAATTACATGACATAACGAGATTAATTGTTGTCAAATTCATGTGACAGCAATAATCAACCCCATCACTTCACATTATTTGATGTACAATTGAATGTGTTTTTTTTTTTATATAAAATTATTATTCTTTAACTTTTTAAGGGATTTTTTAGATATCAAAAATGTATTTGTTCTCTGGGAAGATTATGAATTTCTCTTTTAAAAATTTGATTCTCTTAAATTGCATGAATTTATATGATACCTACCCAACATATTAGAATATTTCTCTCATATTTTAAAATTCATGCTCATTTGAAAAACAAAAAAAAATTATTTTTCAATGTATATTCATCAAAATTAAATAATAAAATTTGTAATTATCAGACAATTGCTTGTGGAACAAAAAAAAAAAAAAAAAAACAACAAATAATTTCTACATTAATTTATATTCTATTTAACGAGATAAATTTAAAATTTATAAGCAAAAAGATTGATTCCCAAACAACAAAATGGAAGTGTTAAGCAGTGTCGATAAAATGTCAAAATGATCAAGGTATTATGGAAGCAATAAATGCTTACTGAGAAATGAAAGTTATTTAATTATTGAAAGAGTAACAAATAAAATCCCTCAAATAAATAATAATAATAATAATAAGAATAATAATGGACTTGACTTGAGTGGAAGGTTGATGTTGAAGAGAAATAAAGGCTAGGATTGTGAAGTTTCCTAGCTTTCGTAAAGAGGTTGTGTAACATTGCATGTGATCAGCCAGAAGGGATACCATCCTCAAGATGACAATTGGTTTTAGAAATAATAAATAGAGGTGTTAATATAAATAAGATTTTTAAATAAAATAAGCTTATAAATATTTTCTTTATTTTTGTTTTAAATTTTTTTAAATTGTTAATTTCTGTAATAATATATACATTATTTAATTTTTTGGAATTATGCCATCATAAATGAAGTAAGTTAGGGTTAACAGTATCTTTACGTTGAGTGTTTTGTAGTTGTGAATTTGGAAAAAAAAAAAAAAAAAAAAAGCACTCTGGCAATAATTTCTTAAAGGCCAAACTATTGCCACCCAAAGTTTTACCTAATAACAGTTACCACCCACAAAAGTTTTAAAATCTAAGCACCCCCTCTTTTATTGTAAAAAGACCAAAATACCCTTTACAAATTCAATAATATTAATATTAAAATAAAATTTAATATAAATAATATTAATAAAAATTAAAAAAATAATATTAAAATATTAATAAAAATTATAATAAATATTTAAAAAAGTAATTACTGCAACTGACGGCGATAGTCAATTTTAACCTCACTAGATAATCGAAAAAGGTAACTTGATTCTATTGATGGCCGAATCCGATAGCCACGATGGAAAAGGCGGTCAAATTTGGCCGTCGACTACTTCTGCCATCAAAGAAGATCAAAAACGGTTAGAATCAAGCATTCAAATTATTTTTTATCTTTTTCTAATGACGAAGATGGCTAAATCTAACCGTGTCTATTAGATTTGGCAGTTTTGACCATTGTAGCAGTCAAATTCGATACGTAATAGAATCAAATATCTATTTCTAACCATCTAATGAAATTAAAGAGGGTCACTATTGTCCACGGCAGTGATTGTTTTTTAAATATTTCTTTTATTTTTTAATTTTTTATTAATTTATTTTTAATTTAAATTTTAATATTTTTATAAAATTTATTTTTTAAATTTAATTTAAAAAGACAAAAATACCAATATAAGGGATGGATATTTGACTTTTAAAACTTTTGTAGGTAATAAAAGATTAAACAAAACCTTGGGTGGCAATAGGAGCTTGGCCTTTCTTAAAATGGTATCTTCATATGTCTTGGAAAAGAATGTCCTTTAGATGATAATATCGAATAGGCAGAGAAGAGATGTAAGATATTCACTTCCCTTCTGACTTTGGTTTCTAAATGGACTCCTTGACGCATTTAAAACAAGTTTATGTGAGTCAGCTAGAGAGATTAAATGAGTGTAAAAAAGTTTTCCCTTCCTCCTCCCCTTGAGTCTCCATGTATATATGTCACTATTTCAAAGCTTCATACAAGCCTAACACCATTAACAAATTAAGGCGAGAGAAAAAGAGTTTCATCATCTTCAGCCATGGGAAGACCTCCTTGCTGTGATAAAGTTGGCATCAAGAAAGGTCCTTGGACTCCCGAAGAAGACATCATCCTTGTTTCTTATATTCAAGAACATGGTCCAGGAAATTGGAGATCAGTCCCCACCAACACTGGTATATATCTATATATATTCATAGATCTAGCTATCTTATTTTATTTTTCTGTTAATCTTTATCAATTATTTTGCTAACGTATGATCATTTTTTTTACTGTGTAAGGTTTGCTGAGGTGCAGCAAAAGTTGCAGGCTTAGATGGACCAATTACCTCAGACCTGGAATAAAGAGAGGAAATTTCACTCCTCATGAAGAAGGAATGATTATTCATTTACAAGCTCTATTGGGTAACAAGTAATCTTCAAAAATCTCAATTTTGTTTTTATTTTTTCTCTCAGTTTTGGTGTATGTAATATATACTTCTCATGATTTTACAAAATATTTCGACTTGTTTTTGTTGAGCAGATGGGCAGCCATAGCTTCATATCTTCCACAAAGAACAGATAATGATATAAAGAACTACTGGAACACTCACCTGAAGAAGAAGTTGAAGAAGTTTCAATCATCCTTGGAACCACAAATGACGGCAGATAATTCAACTACCAGTCATCAATTTGTATTGAAGAGTTTCGATGAGAGGAGCTTGGATTTCACCAACCAGGTTTCCTCCAATCTTACCACGGCCATTAATCAAGGCTCCTTGTATGCATCGAGCGCTGAGAATATTTCTCGTCTTCTCGAAGGCTGGATGAAATCCTCTCCGAAGAACTGTAGCCTCAAAGTTACTGATCATCAAAATTCAAACCAGAACAACAACAACAACAACAG
Source organism: Anacardium occidentale (assembly GCA_026122585.1). NCBI lineage: Eukaryota > Viridiplantae > Streptophyta > Magnoliopsida > Sapindales > Anacardiaceae > Anacardium > Anacardium occidentale. The sequence continues at coordinate 44,583 of JAJEJH010000340.1, read as the reverse complement.
CTTCGATAACACCGATAGTCTCGATAATTCAGTGGCGACTACCTCTCTTCATTGCTACCTTCCGAAAGAGGATCAAGAAGGAGGTGATTTGATTTATAATGAAGAGATTGTATCAATTTTATCATTTGAGAATTTGAACAACGTGGGATGGCGTAAGTCCACAACTGATCATCAGTCCACTACAAAAGGAAGTCCAAGTGAAGAGAAGGTTAATATTACATCAATGGTGCTGGCAGAAAGGAAACTGCAAAGATCTGATAACTCTTCGCCCCCATTATCATTTCTTGAGAAATGGCTTTTGGATGAATGAACTGGTCAAATAGAGGAGATTAATCAGATTATGGAACTCTCGGATCCAATACTCTGATCATAAATGTTAATTGTTAATTATTTTTTTTTCTTTCCAATTTCTATTGGTCTTTTGCTTTGTTTTAGCTTGAGTTTTAGATCCTTGGACAACCAAAGAGGAAAAGAAAATAAAAAAGTGTTTGATTAATCAATTTAGCTATTGGGATCTCTTTGTAACTTGTAATTAACCTTAATATTTCAATTGGAAGTAATTAATTAGCTTTAAAATATAAGTCAGCAATCTTTTCGTCTCGTATGGATTGTAAGTTTCAAATAGTGAGCAAAATAGTTGGTGTATCTTTCAATTCAAGTGAAAAATGAAAATATTGAACTTCGGTTTAGAAAATAAACTAGAAATGATGAATTGACTTAAATTATTTATTGTACGTAGTACTCTTTAGGAGGCCAAAGTCTCTTTACTCATTTCTTGCTTCTCTCCCTCATTTTGTTTGTAGAAACATGGTTTAAAGGAGGTATTTGAGTGTCTTTTGTACAAAGTATTTCTGAATGTCATTTGCTAAAGTATTATTTCATATATATATTTAGATTTTCTCCTTTTAAATGCGAAATACAATTAATCGATCTTTGATATGTCAATATTTTTTGTAAGTTCTTTCATGCAATAATCTATATATAAACTCATGGTACATAGCATAACTTCAAATTAATACATGTATTTAAAATAAGTTGTAATAATTTTTTATTAACTAATTGATAAATAACCTTATACATCTTCATTTTATTTTTTTTTTAAATCTGTGGTGACAAGAGTAAAAGAGTTCATAATAAAAAGGTTACTTAATTAGTAAAGCCTAGTCAAGTAGTGGGCCAAATTTGGCGGAATAAGGTTAAAAATTAATATTAGCAAAGTAAATACACACTCTTGCTCAGGTGTATATCTATGGGCGTGCAATATTTTAATTACTTAAAGCAAGCAAGGAAATAAAAACTAAGAGCCATATATATGTGAGAGTAAATATAGGGGATAATGTCACGAAAGTCTTGCAGATGAAAGAGGTAAAATGACTGCTTCACATCTCTCTTTCCGGGAAATAATGAGAGGGAAACATGTGATTTTCTTGACCTTTCGGTGCGAGACTAAAATCATCATATATTTCATGGTTTTAGCTTTCCATGCAAATCTTTCACAAGATAGAGGAAAGTTTGTTTTGGTTCTCTACTTAATCATGCCTTTACAGATGCCAAAACTCAATATGTGAGACACCCCATTTCAACTCACAAATATAAAAAAAAAAAAAAAAAAAAAAATCCATCACTAGCTTTATAAGTAATTTTACGGCAATATATATTTTGTCATGGTATGATCATACTATCTAATAAGGATGATATTGTAATATGTTTCTGATAACTCATTATGATGTTCGATAGAAAACCAAATCGTGAAAGAAAATATGTTGCAATGATTAATTCACAGTTTCTAGGCAATTAAGTGCCCTCAAATTATTCATGCATTTTGGAGCATTAATAGAAATAACTAAAATAAATTTTAAAATTGTATATTACCTATTTATATCAAATATTTGAAATATCAATGGTACTTCGTGTGTGTGTGTGTGTGTATCACATATTAATCTATTTATATAACATATGAAATAAAACTCTATAACCTATCCATAAAATTAACATGTTACGTCAAGGCACGCATTAACCAAGTCATATATGGTATCGAAAGTGGTACTCTGTTCTGTGGTACCACATATTCACAGTAATTATGTTTAATTAATTTACTTTTACACAGTAAAAATTAATGCAAACGCGGGTTCCTTTAATTTAATTAGTAGACAACCAGAGATGAGCTTGCCGTATTTATGAAATCACTAACACAAATAATAATATTGCAAGACACAAGTTTGATTTCTATCAAATGTACCCATTAAATAACCTAACTTCACGTTCAGAATTGCTTCAATTTAATGCACATACACACACACAAACACACACGAAAAACCTCCATAAATTAATAAAAAGTTAAAATAGATTTATTTCAAACATTAATCACTGTAAGGCAGACATGATTTGCAAATGGTTTCTATATCTGTCAAATATATTAAATAAGCGGCATGTGAATTCTGTATCTTATCTTGTGATAAAAGATGATGGGCTCTTTCAATTTCGGTGAATATCTATAGCTTGATTCTGCCTGCTGCCTTATTTTCATTAGCATATAATATAATTGGTGGTTTTTGCAGGATCATAGATTTCTCTGATCCTAATAAATTTCATAACTTGTGTACTCACTGTCATATACAAATCAAATGAGGCTTAAAATGTATCCATGTTAAATTCTAAACTGAATTCGTCAAGAATTTGACACCAAGACAGGTGAATAAAAGAACTACGTACATACACGCTTTCATAGATGCGGTTTATCTACTTCTTTATGTAGCATCAATGGAGATTGGTAGATCCATGCACGATTTCATAATTACTGAAATCTTCTGACAAAATTATCAAAAATCCCTTGATAAAGAGTATTCAACACTTTTTAGTAATATCAAATATATACTTTTCCAAAAGTAAATTTTGGTTTCGTTGATAAAAAAAAAAAAAAAAAAAGCTTTTAGATTATTGCTTTAACTTTCTATAAAGAGTTTTGGGCTCAAAGGCATTTTTAATTGAAATAAATTTATATAAATAATAACGAGAGATTGAATGATCATTTCTTTTTGTGGAGAATGGAGAGCAAATTAAACTAAATATTAAAAAAAAAAAAACCTTATATATAGCTACTTTAAAAGAAAGTTGACTACATGGATCACTTTCGAGCTGTATTGCTATCAAATCTACCTAACATGCATGGCTGGCAATAGCATGTGAGATAAAGAGCCACCTCCAATGGTTAATGATCCTCATGAATTCCTCCTTTCATTGCAAATTTAACATCTGTTCCTTTAAAGGACCACAGAAAAAATAAACCCTATGGAAATCTACCAACATACCGTGACACTGCCTTTTGGCATGGGGTCAAGGAGCTTTCCTAAACAATTTTGCAATTTTTGTTCTATTTTTGTGTTGCTGTAGAGCGATGGTAACAAAAATTCATGTTGTTGTGATGCCATATCTGCTTTGGTAAGGACATAGGTGAAATAAAATAGAAGAATAAGACATAGAGTCACCTATAATTTAAACGCAAAAAGTGCTATAAAAATTGTGTGGATGACTTGGCAAAACCTTGGTCATAGAATCACTATCGTGTTGGTTTATGGAAAAAGTCAAAGATAATTAAAAAATTTGAGCAGGACATGACATGTAAGGCTAGATGAATCCAAAATAATCCTAGTTATTGCCCAATTACTATCCGATTCCACTGCTTTAAAGCCAAACTTAAATTCTGTCCTATTTCAACATCATTGGTGTACTGTATCTTCTTTCCAATACGATACAAATCAACATCTGTGATAAGAAGAAGGGGGTTTCCTCCTACAAGTCTTCTGTAATAATAATTATAAAACTTTATGGCCTTCAAATTAGGATCAATCCTATGGGCCACAGCTTCAATGGTGCTAAATTTTCATATTCATGACATCATGAATATCAATATCAAACTTAACCTTTGATAAACATATATCAGTCTAGTATAATTCAACTTGAAGGGAAAATAAAACAAGCCGTCCCCACACCCATTAGTTATGATAAATATGAATTAAATGTTAAAGTAAATAATGCTAATTAATTCCCCGTTTTAAATCTGAAAATGTACTCTCTGCTTAACATACAGGCTAAGTAACCATTAAATCTCCTATGAATAATTTTGTAATACAAATCATTTGGAAAGTAAGGAAATTGATGTTATCAATACATGCATGATAAAGCCCTATCATGAGTGTTTTTTACTTCTAGCTTTGGGGATAGTCTCTATTATATGCTATTTTCTTTTTTAAAAGAAAAAACACTGAATAATTTTTTTTTGGTAATTAAAAAAAAATTACATAACTGACGGGCGAAATTTAAAAACTACGAACCAGAAGGGCATTGATTAGAAACCCAGGACTAAAAATTCAAAATTGGAAAGAGGACTGAATTGATCAGAAATAAACCCTGAGGTACCAAACTGTGATTGATGAGGGTGAATTAGGTACCTGGATGGTCAAAATCAGTCAAATAAAAGTTCTACTGGACAAACACTACGGTAGGCAAGACGTTAATAGTGGTTTTTTTTTTTTTTTTGTTTAACCATTGTTTTGGCGAAACCATTTCATGCCCCTTGGTTGAAGAACTATTAACGTCTCAAAACGAGGGTTAAAATATGTATTTTAATCTATTAAATTTGGCTAGCAGCTTATTCCCACCAAAGGTTTCTCTAAATGATATGACCAGATATAACCACCAAAGATCTGATGATTGAGGTGACTAAATATGACTACCAAAGATCTGACGAAAGTAACTAAATTTGATCATTTTTATCATCAAAGAAAATTAAAAGCAATCGACTTTAAACATGTCTACTATTTCTGGTCATTTCTAATGGTGAAAAAAGCTCTTTTTTAATATTAAATTTTATTATATTTTTTATTTTATTTCAATTTTTAAAAATTTTTTATTAATTTTTGGATTATTATTTTATATTTTAATTATTTCTATAAAATTGATTTTATTATTCTTTATTTTTAAAAATTTTATTTAAAAAGATAAAAATATCTTTTTGATTAATTAAATTTAATAATTAACTACTAATTTTAGTTAATAAATAATTATTTAATCTTCTAAAAATTTATTATTTAAAAAAATTCTTGGATGAAAATAAATCGCTTGACCATTAAATTATAAGTCAAAGTTTCTCTTAAGGAAACAAAGTGACTCAGAGAAATTGATTACGTGGAAAATAAAAAACTTAAGGATGATATTAAAAATTTCGAAGATATTTTCAGCAAATATTTAAGTTAAGAAAAATCTAGCGATGAGTGTACATGGAAGAGGCAACGTGGAAGCTGGAGAGTATTAATAGTGTGTTTTCAGCTTCACCCTGAACACATTTCGGATGATATTTTGTTACCTTGATATATTTAACTTTAAAATATTATATTTTTAATAATTGATTTAAATATTACAATGATATATTACAGTAATATTGATATAATAATATATAATTATATGATTTTATATATATATATATATTATTACTCTTTAAACTTTGTCTTTTGTTTTTTGACTTAAAATTTTCAACAACTAAATATCTTTCCCTCATCATTCCTATAAACTTAAATTTTAAGTATCTAATTAATGAAATTAAAAAACAATATTGACTTCGAAAATCAGTGATCATAGTGAGATAATTCTAAAATCACATTGTGATATATTACCACTAATACTTAATTTAACATTTATCATGAGTATAAGTAATTTTATTGTATTTTTACAGAATATAAGAAGATAAAAATAATTAAATACTTTGAATAATTTTATTAATTTCCTAAACATTTCATTAATTAACGAATAGCAATATTAATGTTCGATGAATTGAAACAACAAGAGATCCACGTTGCATGGCTGTCATCCGTAAACACAAAGAAAGCTTAATTACGTTGAAGACAAATACATACCTGAACTATGAAGCTGCATAATTTGCATTCAACGATCCTCAAATTTTAGGGTGAACAAATAAATTTACAACTTACCATCCCAACAACTGTTGGGCTATTTAAATTATGTTTATGCTTCGACCTTAACTATGTCACTGCCTCTGCTCCATTATATCATATTACTTTTCATGTAAACATCAAACTTGTGCACATGGTGAGAGCTGAGAGCCACCGAATTTTGGAATTTACTTTACAATGCCACATTCAGAGTCCTCAAATAGGAGAGTTATAAAGTCAATTTCATAGTCTTATTGAAGTTGCAAAAATTTTAATCTGGCTCTTTGTATGTTTTAACTTCTACATTAAAATTCATACACTACGAGAAAAAAAATTATTATTAAGTAAACTATTTTAATTATAATTAATTGTAATTGTAATTATAATAACTACAGTGTGTACTTAGTATAATATAGTATATTTGCATAATCACAGTTTTTTTTTTATATTTTAAAACTTGCTTCTTCTTCTTCTTCTTCTTCTTCTTCTTGTATATAGTATTAAAAGATATTTATGATGAAAAAATCATTAGTAGTGCAAAATAGGAATATACTTTATGTTAGAGTTTTAAAATGTTTTATGAAAATAATCAATATAATTAGAAAAGAATATTTTATGACATGAGAGAAATGTGTGTAAAACTGTAAATACCAAATTCAATCATAAGAAACAGATTATGAATTATGAATAGATAATTAGACATGGGATACTTTCATTAGGGTACCGGATAGGTGGGAAATGGGGCACAAAATCTCACGCTGGGACTGGCCCCTAAACCTTGGGCCCAAACCCGGCCGCTTTTTGTAATGAGAGATCGAGATTGAGAGCGGCGTGCAGGTCCTCAGTCCACTCCTTTCTTTCTTTCTTTCTTTTTTTTTTCGTAATTACATTTAGCCTATTTACAGTATTTTTTTTGCCCATACTCCTTTGAATAAGCTGCTTAAAAAGTTTATTAAAGTTTTATCTCAGCATGTAACCAAACTGGCAACACATGATAACTTCAAACACATATAGGATACAAAGCACATTCGATCTTCGACAATTGGACCACTTACGAAGAATATTGACTTGAAAATTTGGAAACTAGCATAATTAATATGTCATATGTCATTTTAACTACCACAAGAAATCAATTTGT